>CM017193.1:33520145-34120145 GCA_004837865.1 Musa balbisiana
TATGATAATAAAGAGATTTCCTTTGGTAACAAAGAGATTTCCTCAATTGCATAGCAGATGAGATTTCCTCAATTGCATGAGGTAATCTCTTTGCTTAGTTAAAGAAATTTTATCTTTTACCATGTATAAATAAACTTAATGCGATACTAATTGTAATGTACTTTTCTTCATTATCTCATTTCTTCATGGTATCAGAGCAGAAATTGTGAGGAGCCATTGCTGTATTGCAGCACCCCCATCACACCGCTGCCAAATTTCTCCTCGTCTGCGGCAGTCCCCCCTTTCCAGATCCTAGGCGGATCTACCTCCCACCCCACCTCCCCTCCCTCCCCACTTCTTCGATGGCCACATACACCCGGACGACCCTGCCTGTGTCCGCTCCATCACGGCCCGTGCAGGTCTTGCCGTTAGCGATGTCGCTGCTTCTGATCTGAAGCCCATTGCCGAGGAGACGACGCTTTCGATTTCTGTCGCAGAATCGATTAAGGGTCCTATCATCTCTAGGACTAGCCTGGGGAGTGGAGACGTCTGATTACAGCCATTCCTCCCCGATCATTACTCTCTGAACTGCACCGATTGCAGTTCTTCTTCTTCAACAATCCTCCTCCAGAATGAAGGAACTAGGACAAGCACCAGTCCTTGACGTCGCTCACAATCGACCGTTCAATGGTAGCTTCCCTACTTCTAGTCACTACTACGGCTACCGCACCAAATTCCAAGCCTACGGTGCAACGCCAAGCATTTATTGGGCCCAGTCAACGCATTTGGTGACTTTGCATCGTAGGGAGCATGCACTCTTGGTTTCTCCTTACTGTAGAATTTTTTGATTCTTCCTCCCTCCTTACTGTAGAAATACCAATACTTCTTCTTTTTTATTTTTCTTCCTCCGAACTTTTTGATTCTTCTTGCCTCCTTACTGTAGAAGTACCAACACTTCTTCCTTTTTATTTTTCTTTTGGTCATTGTCATTACTACATACTTCTACTTGCTCCCACATAGTAGTCCATATCTTTCATATGTCTTCATCATCTATCTATGCTGCTCCACTTACTGTTCCTACAAAGAATTATAGTACTTTCTCACATATTAGGTCTTATCTCCATAAATACAGCAACCCTCATCCCCTTCAAATTATCCAAATGTGGCAACTACGTGTCTTGGCGTGCTCAATTTTCTAATCTTCTATTTGGCTATGACCTTTTAGGTTATGTCGATGGCTCTCTTTGTTGTCCACCAGCGATGATCAATATCCCAAGAGCATCCAGTCCAGTATCAAATCCGGACCACAAACTATGATTACACTAGGATCGTCTCATTCTTTAAGCAATTCAAGCTTCAGTCATTGGATCCCTCGCCCCACTCATATCTTCGTGTTACACTGCTGCCGAAGCTTCGTGCAAGTTGCAAACCACCCTGGCAAATCGTTCACGAACTCGCATGCTTAGTCTCCTATCTGGACTTATGAAAACAAAATAAGAGGAAAGTACTATTACTGATTATCTGCACAAAATAAAGATTATTATCGATAACTTGGCCTTGATAGGTCATTCCCTCAATGATGAAGAAGTTACTGTACATATCATCAATGGCCTAGGAGACGAGTACAAGGAACTGGCAGCAGCAATACGGGCACGTGATTCACTAGTGTCGTTTGAAGAACTCTACGATAAGCTGACTGACTTTGAGATATATCTCAAGCATGAGGACAAATTGCCTGGACCATCCATCATGGCTTAAGTCAATAAAAATCCACAAGGAAGGGCAATTAGTATAACAAGACTATCAACAAAGGTTTGACGATGATGCCTCCTGAACCTTTGAGCTCCAACCAAACCCCTCCTGCACATCATCAACATTTCAATCACAACACCCAAGATGGCTACTTCAATCATTAGCAATCCTAACGCCCTCAACACACAAATTAACGAAGAGTTGTCTGCCAATTATGTGATAAAGTCGGTCACTCTGCAAAGGTCTATCGATCTCGACCCCGACTTCCTACACATTGGCCTCAAGCAAATCTCACGACTATTCCAAACACTACTGATCATAATTGGATCGTGGACTCTGGCGCATCCCACCACATTACCTCTGATCTACAGAACTTGTCGATCCACAACAACTATAGTGGACATGATGACATCATCATCGGTGATGATAAAGGACTTCCTATTACTCATACTGATTCCACAATGCTTAATTTACCTACCATAACTTTTACACTCGATGATATTTTGTGTGCATCTCACATTAACTGCAATCTTATTTACGTTTCTCAATTTTGCAAACAAAGTAATACCTCTATTGAATTCTTTCCTAACTCTTTTCTTGTCAAGGATTTGAACACGGGGGCATCCTTGGTCCAAAGTCAGAGTAAGGACAATGTTATGAATAGTCGTCCATTCCACAACTCAAACAGCCCACTGTTTACTCCTTAGTGGCTGCTCCAATCGATGTGTAGCATCGTTGTCTCGGTCATCTCTCCCTCTCTATCTAAAATAAATTATTTTCTTGTTGTTCTTTTTCTACTCTTACAAATAATAGCTTTTATTGTGATGCTTGTCTCAGTACTAAAAGTCATAGACTCCCTTTTGGTTCTTCCTCCATATCATGTTCTACACTATTTGAAATTATTTATACTGATGTTTAGGATCCTGCTCCCATCACTTCCTTCAATAAGTTTAGATTTTATGTCATTTTTGCAGACTATTTTACTAAGTACACATGGATTTATCCTTTCCGTCATAAGTCAGAAGTTTCAATAATTTTTACAAACTTTAAAAAGTTAATTGAAAACTTTTTTCACTCTACAATTAAAACAGTCTACTCTGATGATGGGGGCGAATATCAAGCTCTCACATTCTACTTTTCAACCTGTGGTATCCAACACCTTAAGTCATCCCCACACACTCCTCAACTAGTTGGCTCTGCTAAACGCAAACATCGACATATTGTAGAAACTGGTCCCACGTTTCTACATCAAACCTCCATGCCAACAACCTTTTGGTCTGTAGCCTTTCAAACTGCCTTCTACCTTATTAATCGTCTGCTCACTCCAGTTCTCCAATACCAGTCTCCATTTGAAAAACTATTTTCTAAATCCCCAAACCTTTAAAAACTCAAATTTTTTGGTTGTTTATATTATCCATGGCTACCTCCCTATGCCCCATACAAGATAGCGCCAAAATCTAAAACTTGCATCTTCATAGGATATTCTCTTGAACATAATGCCTTTCGATGCTATGAACCAAAAACTCAGAAAGTCTTTATTTCACGTCATGTTGTTTTTATGGAGTCTGCCTTTCCATTTTAAAACCACGAGTCTCCTACCATGTTGGCCACTCCAACAAATATACACATCACTAGAGTATACCATCGATTCCCTCAAACGAAACTCTTCTCACACCATCCAGTTCTTTTCTTAAAGATCCACACTCCTTTGTTCTCCCGGTTCAACAGCTTCCCACTCCCCCCATTCCTTCTCATCTTCCTTCTTCACAAGCCTCCTCTACTACTGACGTAATATCCTCAGAATCACAACAACCTTCTTTACTTAGTACCACTGATGTATCTCAACCTATCCCAACCCCTGTTGATGCCTCTCCACCACCCATACCAATAACACAACTTTCAGTTCCTAGACATCTAATGACAACACGCTCAAAAAGTAGTATCTTTAAACCACGTCAGTTTCTCAACCTACATGCTATCACCAAATCCTCTCCCGAGACTAGTGAACCCACCACAATTACTCAAGCCCAAAAATCTCCTCACTGGCATAAAGCCATGTGTGAAGAATATAATGCTCTGATACCATGAAGAAATGAGATAATGAAGAAAAGCACATTGCAAGTAGTATCACATGAAATCTATTTATACATAGTGAAAGATAAGATTTCTTTCACTGAGCAGAGAGATTGCCTCATGCGGTTGAGGAAATCTTATATGCAAGATCAAGTTATCAGACATCAACTTCGTGTCTCTCATGTCCATACGGCTGATCAACTAGCAGACTTACTCACGAAGCCTTTAGCCCGTAAACTATTTTTGTTGCATCAGTCTAAGATCGGTATCCTTGACAGGAGCTCGATCTTGCGGGGGCATGATAACAGAGAGATTTCCTCAACTGCATGAGGCAATCTCTCTGCTCAATTAAAGAAATCGTATCTTTCACCATGTATAAATAGACTTTATGTGATACTAATTGCAATGTGCTTTTCTTCATTATTTCATTTCTTCAATTTATGCATGGAAATGTTGGAATGTCATTTGCTTAACATTGTCCACTAGAAGAGTAGTTCATGGATCTTCTTTTGTCCTTGATGATACCAAAGCACTCACTTCAACCTTGCAATCTGCGATGGCCCCAGGAATCCCAGCAATCTCCATTACTTTTACAGTTGGGACTTCCAATCACCAAGATTAACATAGTTGATGGGAAGTCTCAGTAGACATGGCGGAGAAAGGGAGAGGGGTAAGGACTTTGCGAAGAAGAGAAGAAGAAGAACAGCATAGATACTTAAATCCATTTGCTTCGAGGAGGAGACTTGTCACCGTCCAAAGAACATCACAAAAATTTGCAGGACGGACATTAGTGCTTGGTGATGAAGGTAATAATAATGATGGGACACGGACTAACGTCACCTGCTCCCGGGTGATGTCTCCTAGGTCACGTAGACCAAGGAAATGTGGGGGTTACCTGCCTCGGTCTGACCTGACAACGCCTGGCCGAAGTAGACCAAAACGTCGACCGAGGCACGTCACCATCCTACAGGAGCCCAGTCCTTCACGCAACACCAATGCCGGTGTCAAACGTTATCCAAGGTATGACCCTGCTCCATGCAGGTGGGCACATCAGGAAACGGTGACCTTCCCTATAAAAACCCTTGCGTTCGGAAAGAAAAAAGGAGAAAAAGAAGAGAAACCCTCCTGAGACCATCAACTGACTTGATCGTCGGAGGGGTTGGGCCGAGCTCTCCCGACCCGACTTGTGTGCAGGGATGAAGACAGAGTGCCTCTCACCGAATCCCCCAAGCGCGGAGCCCCCTCCCGGAGAAAACAGTGAGCCAGCCGCAATCGGACCATCGAAGTCGGCCACCTCAGCAGTCTCAAGGGTCGTTCAGAGAGATCTTTAATCATTCAGACCCGAACCCAGCTGTGTTGGCCTCGAGGCCACGACATAAAGACGTTGACACCAACAGTTTAGCACTAGAAGGAGGGCCCGATGTCGAGGGATAGGCAGATTGACCTAGACAAACCCACCGCTGAGGGGTCGCACTTGATTGGGGTTTCGGGGGAACACCCTCCGCATGGTGAACCTCGAGCTAAGCATCCCGCCGTGACCTCAGAACGCTATTAGTGGCTATTCAACGACCCGGGCTTGTCGCCACCCGAAGACGCCCCAACCGACCTGTCGCCCGTATCACCCGAGGCCTTTCAGAACCTCGCCCATCAAGTTCGAGCTCTGATTGGGATGGTGCAGATAATTATCTTGCTCATTTCTCATCCGGCGCATCTGCCTACGATCCAACCACTGCGGCAAAAAGATCCGCCCGTTCGGGCTCACACGGTGCCTCTGAAGCTCCCAACGTTGCCTTGGGACACTTGGGCGCCCACCCAGAGCCCGAGGTGTTATCTTCAAATTCAACGGGCTCCCTGCAAGTCCAGCTGTGCCTCGTTAACCGACGACTCGACGAAGTGCAGAGGGAGGTTCATGAGTCAAAGGGGGAACTCGGGGAGGACACGCACCGGGGGTCTCCGTTCGCGCTTGAGATACAAGATCAGTTAGTCCCCCCGAACTTCCGGCTCCCCTCTCTCGACGCATACGACGGCGCCACCGACCCAGCGAACCATGTAGCCGCCTTCCGCGCCCAAATGGCGCTGTACGGAACCTCTGACGCTTTGATGTGCAGGGCATTTCCCCCAACTCTGAGGGGGCCAGCCCGCGCATGGTATATCAGCTTGAAGCCCGAGGCGATCACTTCCTTGGATCAACTCGCCAAAGACTTTGAGCTTAACTTCCTAGCTTACGCCTGGCCAAAGCCTTTAATTGCACTGCTCCTCGGATTTAACCAAAGGGAGGATGAGCACCTCTCCCATTTTGTGAATCGCTTTGCCACGGAAATCCGGGGGTTGCCGGACACTCATCCCTCTCTGTTAATGCAAGCATTTATGATAGGCCTGTGACCTTCCAGAGGGCCCTCCGGTTGGTACCTCCGATGAGGTAAGGAGGTATCGCCCTGCCCAAAGTGCCCCGTCGAGCGACAGATCGATATGATAATAGACGGCCCAGCATCCGGAGGGAATAGTATGTCCAGATGAAAGGCATACGCCCGCGCCACCGCGGCCGAAGCCCCTAGGCATGGACCCGACCCTAAGGTCACGTTCTCGGCCGAGGGGGCCGAACGAACCGAACACGACGATGCGCTTGTAATAGCGGCCAGGATCGCCAACGCCCAAGTGAGGAGGATCATGATCGATACAGGGAGCTCGGCTAACATGCTCTATCTGGAGGCTTTCCATAAGCTTGGGCTAACTAGAGATGCCTTGGAGCCGATGTGCTCGGCACTCACCAGGTTCATCGGTGACTCGATCTTGCCATTGTGAGCGATCACCTTGCCCCTAACCCTGGGAGTCTCGCCAAGGTCAAAGACGGTGATTGCGACCTTCTTGGTGGTTGACCTCCCCATTGCACACAACGCAATCCTCAGTCGCCCGACCCTTAACAAGATTAGGGTCATCGTCTCCACTTACCACCAAACAGTGAAGTTCCTGACCATGCCTCCGCAAGTCTAGACGGTGCTACTTGACGACGGTCTCGTTGCACAAAAGGGCGAGGGCTGAACAACCCCTGGAGGATCCCCGGGAAACAAAGAGACCACCGACCCAACACCCCGAGCCAACGGAGTCCACTATTGGCTTACCCCTACTAGAGGGTCGGCCAGACCGAACAATCAAAATTGGGTCGAAACTCCACGAGCGAGAAAGGGAGCACCTTGTCGGCTTCCTATAGGAGAACGCTGACGTCTTCACTTGGTCGTGACTGACATGACGGGCGTTGACCCAAAGGTTGCCCAATATCACTTGAACATCTCACCTGATGCTCGCCCAGTGAAGCAGGGACTCCGACGACAAGCTCCCGACCGGCAACTGGCTGTCCGTGAGGAAGTAGAGTGACTTCTGGCAGCGGGCTTCATAGAAGAGGTCAAGTACCCACGGTGGCTGTCCAATGTAGTCCTCGTGAAAAAATCTAATTGGAGTTGAAGGATGTGCGTTGACTACACCAATCTTAATCGTGCATGCCCGAAGGACTGCTACCCCCTCCCAAGGATCGACCAGCTGGTCGATACGACCGTCGGGCATGCTCGCCTCTCGTTTATGGATGCCTTCTCCAGCTACAACCAGATCAGGATGGCGCCCGAAGACCAAGAGCACACGACCTTCCTCATCGATCAGGGGATATACTTTTACAGAGTTATGCCGTTCGGACTGAAGAATGCAGGGGCTACATATTAGAGAACTGTAAATAAGATGTTCGCCAGAAAGATCGGACGAAATATGGAAGTCTATGTTGGTGACATGATTGTAAAAAGCCGTACGACAGCGGCCCACCTGACCGACTTGGCCGAGATGTTTGCCACGCTGCGAAAATACAGCATGTGACTCAACCTGGCAAAATATCCTTTCGACGTCAGCTCGGAAAGATTTCTCATTTTCATCGTACATGAAAGGGGAATCGACACCAACCCAGAGAATGTCCAGGCCATCATCAGTATGCAGGCCCCTCGGACAATCAAGGAGTTGCAATGGCTAAATGAGAGGCTCGCCACTTTATCTCTTTTTCTTTCCCGATCGGGTGATCGATGCCTCCCCTTCTTCCAGGTCCTGAAAAGTCCGAAGAACTTCCAATGGACGGCAGAATGCGAGGAAGCCTTCGTACGCGTAAAACAACTACTTGCCAGCCTCCCCCGCCTTGCCTCAGTAACTTCTGGGGAGAAGCTCAGTATCTACCTGGCCGCCTCACGGCACGCGGTTAGCTCCGTCCTGACCAAAGGATCCTCGGGGGAGGAGCTACCAGTCTACTACATCAGCCATGTCCTAAGCGGGACCAAGGAGCGATACTAGCCGATTGAAAGACTGGCACTGGCTCTCGTGTTAACAGCCCGAAAGCTGTGCCCCTACTTCCAAGCCCATCCAATTGAGGTAATCACCGACCAACCGCTCCGGCAGGTTTTGTCTAAATTCGACGTTGCAGGTCGCCTCCTCAAATGGTCAATGGAGCTCGGTGAGTTCGACATACAATATGTACCAAGGACCATCATCAAAGCCCAATCGGTAGCCAACTTCCTCTCAGAACTGACTCAGCCCAAGGACAAGGATCCCGAGTAGGCCAGAGAAGTATGGGACCTCCGCGTGGATGGATCGGCCAACTCGAAGGGTGTGGGCGCAGGGCTGGTTTTGGAAGCCCCTGACGGATGTTCGTTCGAATGCTCCCTCCGCTTTGGCTTTCAAGCCACGAACAACGTGGCAGAATATGAGGCGCTCCTAGTAGGACTCAGGTTGGCCATTGAGATGCAGGTGGACGCCTTACACGTCCTCACCTGCTCGTAGTTGATGGTCGAGCACCTCAGCGACGGGTACGAGGCCCGGGACCCAACTATGTCAAAATAACTGGCAGAGGTAAAAAACCTGACCGCCAACTTCTCTCGCTTTACGTTATCTAGGGTCCCGAGGGGAGAGAACGAGCGAGCAGACGCGTTGGCCAAACTGGCATCAAAGTCGGATCCCGAAGCCCAGCCCTAGGTCGAGGAGCTTCCGTTCCGCGCAATCGCCATCGCGGTTGTGTCCTCGGCCGACGCTTAAACTACATGGATAGAGGAAATGTTATGCTTCAAGCGGGATGGGATTCTTCCTGCCGACGGGGCCGCGATTCGGAGACTGCGCCGTATACAGGCGTGGTACATCGAGATGAACGGACGGCTTTATAAGAGGTCTTTCTCGCATCCTCTCCTACGGTGCCTAGAACCTAAAGAAGCTCGGTCGGTTCTGGCCGAGGTCCACGAAGGGATTTGTGAAGAACACATCGGTGGGCGAACCTTGGCATACAAAATCCTTCGCTAAGGGTACTATTGGCCTACCATGTTCCAAGATGCGAAAGCTTACGTACAATGATGAGGCCCGTGCTAGAGGCACGCCCGGACACCATGGCAACCCGCGGTTCCGCTTGCCCCCATTGATTGTGCATAGCCATTCGCACAATGGGGATTGGACCTCCTTAGACCTTTCTCGCCAGCCTCGGGGCAGCGGAGATATATCGTCATGAGAGTGGATTACTTCACCAAGTGGGTCGAAGCCGAGCCACTAGCAACAATCACAGAACGTCAAGTGGAGAAGTTTGTGTGGAAAAATATAGTGACACGGTCCAGCTTGCTCAGGACCATCATCACGGATAACGGGGCCCAGTTCATCAGCGCGCGGTTCCAAGAATTCTGCATGAACTATAGAATTTAGCTAAGGTTCAGCTCGATGGCCCACCCCCAGACGAACGGTCTTGCGGAGGTGACCAACCGATCCATTCTGGACGGGCTCAAAAGAAGAGCGTCCGTGGCCCGTTCAACCTGGGTGGACGAGCTCCCTAGCATCTTGTGGTCCTTGCGGACCACCCCGAAAACCGCAACTAGAGAATCCCCCTACAGCCTCGCATTCGGGACCGAGGCCGTCCTTCCGCCTGAGGTAGTTATCCCAACCCCTCGGATGGAAAACTACGAGGAAGGGACATCAATCGAAGGACTCCAAGTCAGTCTTGACGCGCTCGAGGAGTGACGTGCTGATGCACACTTAAAGGCCCTCTCCTATAAGAGAGCCATTGCTAGAATCTATAACCGAAAGGTGCACCCTCGACCGATTAAGTTGGGCGACCTGGTCTTATGCAGAGCTGAAGTTAGCGACCCAACCCGAGCGCATGGTAAGCTCGCCCCTAATTGGGAAGGACCTTATCGGGTGGTCGACGTCGTCAGAATCGGCACCTACCGGCTCGCAACGATGCACGGCCACCCTCTGCCAAGGACGTGGAACGTGCAGAATCTTAAAAGGTTCTTCGTATAGTGAAATCGGTTGAAACACAGAAGAATTCTGAACGAAAAACTTTCATTTAAAACAAAAACTCGGTTATAAAGACCAGATGACCATATCTTACAACACTTGACACACCTGACCAACCCCACTAGAAAAAATATTATAATAGGTCTGCCCTATTTCTCGGGGACATCCGTGTTGTCATCGAAGGGAACTTCTTCGGGCATGTCGACACCCAGGTCCTCAGGATAGGAAGCGAAGGGGTCTTCCGCCACCTCGAGGTCGGGGTAGCGTGCCCTAAAGCGAGCCAGGGCGATTTGGTACCCATACTCGTAGGTAACCTGCCCCGTCTGAGTCAGCCCAAGCTCGAAGCCCTTGGATTTCTTGTAGGCCTCGATCAACTTCCTATCCTTCTCCAGCCGCTGATGAATCTCGTCGGCCAGGGCCTCGGAAGCCGCTCGCGTCTCGGCACGTGCCTCATCTAGCTTCAGGCTGAGTGCAAGCATCTCACCCTTTGCCAAGCGGACCTCGGCCCGAGCAACCTTCAGATGCACCTAAAGCCCTTTGTTCTGCTCCTCGGCCGCCTTAAGCTCAGACCTGAGACACGTCGCTTCTGCCTCTAGGTCTGATGCGCACTGCTCGACCGCAACCACCGCCTCAGGAGCCGCTCTCGCACGGATCTCCTTAATCTGTCTACACAGCTCGACGTTGCGGTCGCTTAAGTTGCCGATGACTCGGCCAGCATCATGCCCGCTCACCCGAGTCTTCCACCTTACTCAAGTTGTACCTCACGGTCACACGTCGCACAGGGCAACGGGCCTGCGTTCAACCACCGTGACCCTCTGGGAAACCTCCCCAGCACTAACCAAAGGGCAAGTTGGCAAGAACAATCACTTGAAGCAAAAGCCACGTCTCGGACCCCCCTAGCAACAAGCGATGCATGGCTTCCTCCCAGGGGGGAGAGAATGATGAGGGTAATAATAATGATGGGACACGGACTAACGTCACCTGCTCCCGGGTGACGTCTTCTAGGTCACGCAGACCAAGGAAACGTGGGGGTCGCCTGCCTCGTTCTGACCTGACAACGCCTGACCAAAGCAGACCAAAACGCCGACCAAGGCACGTCACCATCCTGCAGGAGCCCGGTCCTTCACGCAACACCAGTGCCAGTGTCAGACGTTATCCAAGGTACAACCCTGCTCCCTGCAGGCGGGCACATCAGGAAACGGTGACCTTCCCTATAAAAACCTTCGCGTTCGGAAAGAAAAAAAGGAGAAAAAAAAGAGAAACCCCCCTGAGACCATCGACTGACTTGATCGTCGGAGGGGTCGGGCCGAGCTCTCTCGACCTGACATATGTGCAGAGACGAAGACAGAGTGCCTCTCACCGAATCCCCTAGGCGCGGAGCCCCCTCCCGAAGAAAACAGTGACCCAGCCGCGATCGGACCACCGAAGTCGGCCACCTCAGCAGTCTCAAGGGTCGTTCAGGGAGATCTCCAATCATTCGGATCCGAACTCAACCGTGTCAGCCCCGAAACCACGGCATAAAGACGTTGACACCAACACTTGGTAGGATAATGGCAACAACTGAGGCACCGCGACAGCATTCCAATAGAAACATACATAAATGACGCTGCACCATGTGGTCATTTGCTGTCATCAGAGCCGGGGAGCTTAAAGCACTTCCGGTCAAACAAGTTGGGTAGGGCGGCGTTTCTTGCAGCGATTAAAACGAGAACTGAGGATTCCAGTCAAACAAGGTCAATCCAAGTGGGTGGCTGCAAAATCGTTGTATGTGGTGGTCATTTCTTGTTTCTCTCTTTATTCCTACAATGTCAATTGGAACAGTTCAACAACAATGCCATACATGAAATAAATCTATCATAGAGAAGTCAAACCAAAAGCTTAAAAGTTTTATAGCAGAATTTTTTTTAGAATTATCAAACTTTTCTCTATCTCTAATTTAATTTAAATGAGTCTTAGTGCTTCCTCACCAGCAGTGGAAGACGGTTATAAATGTTTCCAAAGGCTCCCAGCGACCCCCGTGAACATGAAAGACGACACAGATGTCGAGATCGCGCCTTGGAGTTGCTGCTTTGCTGTCGATGCTGCTCTTCGTCGCTAACACTGCGGAGGCCCGACTTCTCCCTTTGGAGGTGTCGTCGTCCAGTGATGGCCTTGTTAGCTGGAAGAAGAGAAAGCAGGTGGCGTTGGTGACGGGGTCGATGCACGGAGAGATGGCAAAGGTGGCGGAGGGCTCGGAGAGGCTGAGTCCCGGCGGGCCCGACCCTCAGCATCACTCCATGAATCCATGAACGTGGATGCTTTTGCCATTGTGGTCTGATAGCGCAGGTGGTGAAAGAATAAATGATGAAGAATGAAGATATTTTTGTGTTTGATATGTGCTTTTTGTTTATATATGTTAGGAGGGAAGATGTTAGGGAAATCTTAGCTGCTATATCTTGCTCCCGCAAGATAGTACTTCTGTCAAGAATGTTGATCTTGGACCGATGTGATGAAAATAGTTTACGGGTGAAAGACTTTGTGAATGAGTCTACTAGTTGATCAGTCTACTAATTGATGTTTGACAACTTATGATATACAATACTAAGGCAGTCGATCTTAATATTATCTTATGTGAGATTATCAAACCATGTTTGATAGTAGCTAATATTTTTCTTTCCAGTGAGGAAATCTCGCTGCTCTGTTGAGGAAAATCCTCCCTCTTAGCGTGTATAAATAGGGAGCGCATATCAAACACAAAAATATGTCCTCCTCGGTGCACCTCCTCCTGTTCCACCTAGCTGACGTCAAGAACGCCATCGCTTTCTTCCCTGCGTGACTACAGTGCTTCCTCGTTGAAGAATGATTGTCTTCCCTCACTACCACTTTGCACCAGCATCTATCGCCCTCCTAATCCCATGCCACCTTGGAGCTGTCAAGCTCCGATGCGCTCTGGTGCCAATTCCAGCAGCTATTCCATCTCCACGACTCTGACGTCGATCAGGCCCTCATCGATGCCCTGCTCGTCTTCTTGTACAAGGATGTGGTTAACTCTAAGGAGCCACTCGACTGCCTGTTTGCGGCCACACCTTCCACCTCAGCTGCATCGACACGGGGATCAGCAAAGCCATATCCCCCCGATCTGCCACCCTTCCTTGCCTCTCGCCCCCCCTCTTCCCCATGCCCCGGACCGACTACCACATCTTTCCGCTGTAGCATATCTGCCGAACACAGCAATTTGCACCGATTGCAGCCATCGACGCTTGCTCTACACTAAGCGGTTGCCCCTCCTACTACAATCATTCCTTGGAATTGTATTGCTGCGGAGAAGCAATGGTTTCCTGCCCAGCACTACGGTGACTCATGTCATCCCGATCTTTGTCACAAGCACCGCTTATAATAGATCTACTCCTCCAGGCTGCAGATTCAACAAAATAGATCTGCTCGCCTAAACAACCTCCAAAGATCGTCGCCTCTTTGGTGGCTTCAACAATAGCATCATCAAAAAGGCGAAGCTTCCAGCGTTGCCCCAACCTCCCTCTCAACTGCTTCCTTAAGATCAATAGCCTTGAGTATGGGGTTCGGAGCATCGAAAGATATTATGTTTAAGAGAGTATCCTATGAAAATATAAGGCTTAGATCTTGATATTATCTTATATGAGGTATTAGGACGTAGCCATAGATAACATAAACAACCAAATACATGAAAGCGTGGCCATAGACGGGTAATCACCGGATAGCGAGGATAGCGAAGAAGGAAGAGAAAATCTTGTTGAGGCAAGATGGCTCTGATCCCATGAAAGAATAAATCATGGAAAAAATATTTTTATATTTGATATGTGCTCTCTATTTCTACATGCTAGGAGAAAATAATTTTCTCAACAAAACAACGAGATTTCCATCTTAGCTATTATCGGTAGCTTCGTTTGTATTTTCTTTGTGACTCTATTAAACAAGCCACTACTTTCCCCCATCTACAAAGATTGCCTTCTCAGGTCTTCCAATCCATTCAGTATTCAAAACAACAAACACAGCTCATTTAAATATTACATAAATGTATCTCTTATAAAAATTTCTTGAAATATCAAAATAGTCATTAAATTATGGTTATCATTATTTAATTTGAACTAAAAGATAGATACAAAATAGTATTGAATGAGCTGTAAAAATAGTATTACATATATCTTTGTTTTTTCGTTGAATTTCTTACAAACTTAAAAGGGTTACAATATTTATTACTAAGGAGATGAGATGTAAAAATATGATATGTTAAGAAAAAAAAAGAGGAAAATTATGTTAAAACGTCCACAAGAATTGAGAAAAATCATTGTAACTATATATGTGTTATAAATAACCAATCTGGTTGGTAAAAACTTTGATAAATCATCATAAGGCATTTAGTCTTTGCAGATAGATAAAAACCTACAAGACTATCAATACTTCAGGATCCAACTTTGAGCATGAAAGATCAATCCATTTTAACTGAAAGTGCATGGAATCCTCATACATAAAATGAGCAAATTCCTACGACATATTATTAAGACAAAAAGAAGATTCATACATTTTTGTTATGCATAACAATGAAAGCCACAAATGAATAATTGTGGTGAGAAGAGGATAACCATTTCAATTCCGTCGAACGCTTCCCAACCTCTGACATTAACAACATTATCCACATTATTCAATGCATGATAGAAGATAAGATGACTTGGTTTTCTTGCCGTCCAAAGAACAACAGAGGCCGAAGGAGTAAAAAGATTTGTGATACCAGGAAAAAATAGATTATTAGGTTGGTTTCATACAGGAGGGTTGACGCACGTACGGACAATTAATTATGAGGCCTTTTTCCGGCCACCGCTAACTTAATTGGAGACGCATGTGAATTCCGACGCTTTGGCAGGTGCGCAGATAAGCTTTGTTATCAATTGAAATGTAGATAGCGGATTAGTCGGATGCTTAAACGGATGTGGTTATATTCATGTGGAGGCAACGCGAAGTGGGGAGGTGGGATGAGATAAGATTCATAATAAACTGTGGTACCAATCTTATCTCGAATATTTGTTGAAGATTTGAGTTTCTTTCTTTTAATGTCAATTAGTAGTTTGGTTATAAAAATTTTGACACCTTATCATATTGTTTTAATCTTGTTTTCATTATTTATCATTTATAAAGAAAGGAAGAGATCATATTCAAGTGCAGTTCTTTTTTAAATAATAGTAACAAGGTATTATGAGCTCAAGATCAAATCAAATAGAAGAAGAAATTAAGACAAAAAAGAAAAATTATATTTATTTTTTTTAAAAAAATTAGAGAGATTTTGAACCATTCTTAGACCTCACTCAATCTATAAGCTTGAATACTTGATAGATTTACACATGTAGATGTAAAATATAATTTAAACCAAGAGTCCCATATCCCTATTAACTCTATTTAATCAACTTATTTTAGATCTTCCAAAAGATATACTTTAACTTTTAACATCATTTTAAAAAAACATTTTTTTACTCTTTATAATTTTATTTAATTTTATTTATTATTCCTGAGATATATCTCTATAAATAGACATAAATGATGAATATTTATATCTATTTATAACATCATTTATGTCTATTCCTAAGATATAACTCTATAGCTCCCTTATCCCTATAATTCTAATAAACTATTTTTAACTCCTTCCATACAAGCCGCATTGGAGCAAAGTCTTCCTAATCTCGCTTATTATTGGAGTGGAATCGGACGATGGAGTCTTCCTCTTTTACAATGTGGTGAGTGACAAACAACGTATGACAATGGAGTTTCTTCTATAATGGAATAAGAGATAGGTGGCATCCGACAATAGAGTCTTCCTCTTCTAAAATGTGGCAAGAAGCATCCAATAACGAGTGACGAGCAAAATTGGTATTGTGATCGAGTGTATCTTAGTTCAATTTGAGTATAACTTAGTCAATTTCTGCTGAACCAACTTAAACTTTCATACAACTATTTTATAAAAAAAAAATTATGAAGAGTATCATTTTTATTTTTTTAAAATTTTATGATAATTAATTATCAAAATTAAGAATTTTTTTTAATATATTGTATGATTGACTGTAACTTAGTCAGTTTCAAGTATAACTTAGGTTAAGTAGGCTTTTATTGAACTAGACTAGGTTGATTCATCCTAAAAGAATCGATTTATATATTATGACTAAGTCCAAAAGTCATTTAAACAAAAGTTAGAAGGTGTTTTATCCAAGTGAAAAAAAGGTCCCACCAAGTAAAAAAAGTATATATATGAAGACTTTGTCTCATAAAAAAATCAATAGTGAGATTTTTTTTGATAAAATACTCTATATCTTTCTCTTTTACTAAAATTTTCAACAAAAGCTAGAGAATTTTGATTTCAATTTGTAGCTAATAAATGAATAAAAAATACTTCAATATTTTATTTTGAAACAAAATAAATAATTTTTTATCTTTTAAAAAGGCAATTATTGTTTAGTTTTAATATAGATTCTTGATATATTTCTTAGAAATAAAAGAAAGCAAATGTTAAACATGAACTACCTAGCCATTGATCACATTAGACTTCTTTCGTTAATTAATGATCTATGTCTCCCTAATATATATATATATATATATATATATATATATATATATATATATATCTATATATATCTATACATATGTGTGTGTGTGTGTGTGTGAGAGAGATAAGTACACTCGATTGAGACATAGATGAATTAATACCTTATAAATGTTAGAGTCGCCCTCTATTCTTAGATCAACTATCCTCTAGATCGATTATTGGATTTACTCAAATAGATAAATAATTTTTTAGAATCTGACAAAAATAAATAAGAACTTTAAGGAGATGCTACAATCAGATACCTCAGACTCTCCTTCGTCTATGGTTGTTGCGAAAGTTGAAACGACAACACTCAAATTTGTTGGGTGCTCGATCATTAGTAATCCACATAAATCATGAGGATTTGAAGTTGTTGGGTCCAGCCCATATGTGGGCTTGGACAATTCGACCTTTTGAGCTCAAATCAAAAAAATTAAAAAGAGAGAGATAGGGCCGCGAAAGAGTGCAGCGCAGCGAACGCGTGTAACATGCGGTGGCAAAGAGAGAGAGAGAGAGAAAGATTATGATATTTAGTTTTCTGCTTGACGATCAATGGCCAAACGTTATCAGTTTTCGTCCAAATTTTATATAGAAAATCCTTGCAGCAAGCTCTATAATTCTAACGATGTTAATCTACAGTTTATGTTCTCTGAAATATTTTTTTATCTTTTGATGAGATCTATCTTATATGAGATGATATGCTATTTTTGAGCTAAGATGTATGTTCTTGAGTTATTGTAATCCTCTGGTTATTTTAGAGAAAATTTATTATAAATCTGTTATCATTACTATTGATAGTGAAAGTTTTAGATAAACTACGATCCCATGGAATTTTTGGGTTTTTCACGTTAAAAATTTGGTCTTACTGTATATTTGATTTATTGTTCTTTTGTTTATGTTATGCTGGTTGATATTTTATTTATATTTTGATATAAATTAATATTTATATTTTTGATATCAAAGTTGATATTTTGATGAGAACCCATTCGACTAACACCCGTGCACCGAAGAGACGGCTAGGACGGCCGGCTCCATCCATCACGTCCATTGGAGCCCTTGCAATATCCGATATCGGCAGCTCTCTCTCTCAATCTATCTATTTATTCACACCAACGTACGTTCTGTGATAGGCCACCATAGATTCGAACTCACGTAGGATCTCCCAACCTCTAGAAGCTACTACAGCCTCCGTACAAGGTCGAGCGTAAGAGTCGGAAACTATGTTCTCCGCATGACGACGGAGGAGGAGACAACATTACCCCCATCCCCATCCCATTTCATGCAAGATTTCAAACTCTGATGCTCTGAGAAGCTTGTCCTTCTCGTTCTTTGCATTCCCTTCCGTTGATCATGCCCTCCTGCGCTCTATATAATCGCCATCTCCGCAGTGTTATCGCCTACCGAATCACTTCACTCTCTTCCATCCTTCTCCGAACTAGTATAACATCATGACATCGGCAAATCGCCTTTGTTTCTTGTTTGCCTTCATTGTGTTAGGTTTTAGGGCGTCCGGTGTCGCTTGCCGCCGCACCGCTGCAGACATGGCCATGTCTTTCAGGCACGAGCGGTGGATGGCGCAACACGGGCGCGTGTACAGGGACGTGGCGGAGAAGGACCGCCGGTTCCAGATCTTGAAACGCAACGTCGAGTACGTAAACACCGTCAACGACGCCCACCGCAAGTACAAGCTCCGCATCAACCAGTATGCTGACCTAACGAACGATGAGTTCAAGGCTTCGTACGGTGGATTCAGGCCAACGACTACGAAGGCGGCTCCAACCTTTAGATACGAGAACGAGACGGCCGTGGCTCCCACCGTGGACTGGAGGAGTAGGGGAGCAGTGACGCCTGTCAAGAATCAAGGAGAATGCGGTAATACTACTATCAACAGAAAGGAGTGTAATTAAGATGCTGTTGCATTTCCTGAGTCGAGCATTGCTATTGAAAACGCAGGATGCTGTTGGGCCTTCTCAGCTGTAGCCGCAGCAGAAGGCATCATCAAGCTCAAAACCGGAAAGCTAATCCCTTTGTCGGTACAAGAACTCATAGACTGCAGCGTCTACGGCGGGGACCGAGGATGCAATGGGGGCGCAGTCGCTGCCGAAGGCAGTAGCACGCCAGCCCGTCTCAGTCGCCATCGACGCCGGCGGACCGGAGTTCCAGTTCTACTCGAGTGGCGTGTTCACAGGCAAGCGCGGCAACAACCTGGATCATGGAGTGACCGTCGTGGGCTACGGTACGACGGCCGATGGAACTCAGCACTGGCTCGTGAAGAACTCATGGGGTCCGTCGTGGGGCGAGAGTGGGTACATGAGATTGCAGGGAGGTGTTGCTGGTGCACCGGAAGGGCTCTGCGGCATTGCTATGTACGCTTCTTATCCAACCGTGATAGGAAGCTCGAAGGCGTCGCCTTCGAATCCAACTCCAATAAAACGGCATTGATTGTCATACGTCATCCTTAGTAAATCATGGTGCTTACTGTTATCACATCTATTAAAAGTGGCACAAGTACTTTGGTTTGTGATATGCGTAAATGAAACGTGGAACGTTGAATGCCACGTCGACACCAATCCGACACCAAATGGAATGGCTGGTCAGCCATGCGTGTCAATGCCTACTCCATCAAGCTCAATGATCCAAACAACTCTTCATTCTAACTTTGAGCATTGGAAGAAACTCATCGGTGCGCTCCTAGTTAGTTTCTAGTAGGTCATTATTCGATTGAATCCACCTCTGATATTAATCTTGTGACGAATGATCTCAAAACAGATTAGCTTTGTGACACTAATCGGCATGTCAAACAATCAAATCGACTATATATGCTTACAATTACCAAATTCTATGTAATAATTGCAACGCAATTCTCTTGGACTTAATACTAATCGCCAACAAATGGGAATTCTAAAGCTTTGGACTATACCTTAGTTTTGTTCTGATAAGGCTGCCGGATGGCCTTTGGGGTGTTGCGAGGTCAACTAGAAACCAGGCGTGGAGAAAGGGTCGGCTGTATGAGGACAAAATAGGAAGATCCTCGGCAGATATCTGTACAAAAGTTTAGAGCAAATTGCAGCATAAAAATAATAAAAGTGGCCTTCTCCATTATGTATTATCATTATGTATCACACGCATTCAGTCAAACAAGTCATGCGCAACTCAACCTGGAAAAGCGAGGAAAAAGCTATGCGGCGAGTGGAGGGGCATACCTCATCGAGAAAGAAGCAACGAACTGTGATCTCCATCGCGTGCTTAGCATCTCTCTCAACAAGCTACTGATTGTTTACGCATATAGAGAGTAATGGAGACTCACGACATGGTGGCGATTTGCGGCTGGAGCGTCGGGTTCGTGCATCTGATGCAAAAGGCTTTTTTTCTGACTGGATATTGCTGGAGTCCATGCCGCCACAGACCGATGGAGACACTGCCGACATGCTTACTATATAAGGAGAGAGGGAGGCATGGATGTACCATCACAACTCGTGGAAACGTCGCATGGCAGCTTGGTTCAAAGCTGCGCTCTTCCTGCTCCTGTGCGTTGGTTTCCTGCGCACGGATGAAGCGCGGCCCTATCATCTCGGCGGCGAGCGTTGGGCTGAGAACATCAAAGTAAGTGCGATCGAATGCCACAGCTTAGTTCGGAAGCTCGAGTGGAGGGGGAGGGCTTTGATAGTCGGTGACAGGAAGAGAGAAATACCAGGAGGGCCAGATCCCCAGCACCATTATTAGCCCCAGTACTCCATTGCCGACGACGTCTTCTCTTCTTTCTCCTTCTTCTCTTTGGCGTATTGGTGTAGTACCACGAGTGGAATTCCGTAACGATTTGTTCCTAGTTGTTGTCTTCTTGACGTTCATGCGCATCGGCTTTTAACTTTCCCTTGCCAGTTAGTTATAACGATCTCGCGATTTGTTGGACCCGATGATGATAGCATTCTGAAGGAAGAACAAACACCATGGAATCTAATTAAATGCCTCTCTTTTACAATGAATCATTCACCTTACGGCTATACAACAATACAACTTACGGCTGAATCATCCAAAAAGAAGCACGAAGGAGTGAAGCGAATCAAATTGCCTTAAAATACAACTTTCCTTTCTCCCTTGAGATTAAAAATAACCTGCACCAAAAGACGACTCACAGTTCATTAGTCTATGAAGCAGTCACAAACCGTTGCATTGGGCTCTAACACCTCCGCATAAATAAAAAAGGCACATATCCTGCAAGCTAGTGGATGTCTCAGAATAAAGCATGGGATTAAATAGCAGCATAACGGATGATGCCAGGAAGCTGGTGTTGGATCCAGAAGATCGAACGGTGTTAAATTCTATGTTACTAAGCACGACAGTGATGGCGCACGAGGACAAACATATGAACTTTATGAAGCTGGAAATGTTTGATATTATCTCTCGAGTTGATTACCATTAGGCCTTTTGTGCAGATGGACTTTGTAGAAGATATATTATTTTTATTTTGATGCAAAGGAGGACTACTTTGACAGATTATTAAAAGATAAAGATACATAACTTTCCTGCATTGTCGAACAGCACTCTTCCTAAAAAGATGCGGTCTGACAGTATTCCTAACAAGCATCAATACTATCACCATCAACAGCAGTCAATGGTTTCTTTATGGACAGGAATCATTTTTAGGTAAACTCATCATATACAAAAATTTGAAACAAGTTGCATCTAAACTCGTATGACACAAAACAAAATAAGAGGCTTAAATGAACAATTCTGAAACTGCAGAGTTATTAGAGATGTTGATTTGGCACATGTTTTCTGTAGACCAAATCTACCATGAGTCGTATTGCAATTTGGCTAGGTTAGTATAGCATGGAAGCAAAGGGACGAAAGAAGAGAAGAAGAAGAACAGCATGGATACTTACAATCCATTTGCTTCGAGGAGGAGACTTGTTACCGTGTTGCAGGACGGAAATTAGTGCTTGGTAGGATTATGACAACGACTGAGGCACCACGACAGCAGCATTCCAATAGAAACATACATATATGATGCTGCACCATGTGGCCATTTGCTGTCATTAAAAGTGCTTCCTCACCAGACTTTTCACTATCTCTACATATATAACTACTTATCAGACTTTTCTCTATCTCTAATTTAACTTAAATGACTCTTAGTGCTTCCCCACCAGCAGTGGAATATGGCTATAAATGTTTCTGAAGGCTCCCAGCGACCCCCGTGAACATAAAAGACGACACAGATGTGGAGATCGCGCCTTGGAGTTGCTGATGCTGCTCTTCTTCGTCGCTAACCCTGCAGAGGCCCGACTTCTTCCTTTGGAGGTGTCGTCGTCGTCCAGTGATGGCCATGTTAGCTGGAAGAAGAGAAAGCAGGCAGCGTTGGCGACGGGGTCGATGCACGGGGAGATGGCAGAGGTGGTTGAGGGCTCGGAGAGGCTGAGTCCCGGCGGGCCCGACCCTCAGCATCGCTCCATGAATCCATGAACGTGGATGTTTTTGCCATTGTGGTCTCACAGCGCCGGTGGTGCAGATGTAGCCGAAAGAATAAATCATGATTTTTTTTTTGTATTTGATATATGTTGTCTATTTATACTAGTTAAGAGGGAGGATTTCTCTTAATAGAATAATAAGATTTTCTCGTATAATTTGTCACGGATTTAGCTAATTTTGCCTAAGTCATGCGGCACCCTTGCGTGTTCATCCGCAAAGATCAGTCTTCCCGAAATCTCCCATGGTCCCTTACGACCTACAAAAGAGAAAATGAGTTAGAGAAAGCGTCTTACTCGAGATCCACAAGCAAATATTTTAGAAAACACTTCATAACCAATACAAATTATAAATAGATTTTGCAAGCTCTGAATAGTTGCACAACAAATGATCCAAAATGGTCAACTATAGATCGAAATATCTCACAAGTGTCCACATTACACAACCTTTATTTACAAGCCTAATATAACAATAAAACTAAACTAAATTAAGACTGTTAAGTCTTCGACCATCCTTTTACATGTTGCGCAAACCAAAAGACATGGACATACATGAGCATTACATTAAACACATTGTTTACAATTTTGTCCTTGACATCTCCCCCACTTATTCCTTCGATGTCCTCATCAAAGTCTTTGCCGACACTACAACTCCTCACCTTTGCTGAGTCTTCAATCTTCTACTCCAACTACAATGCACCTCATGGCTCCTAGTTGCTCTCCGATGCTGTTGTTGAGTAGTTGAACTTTTGATCTGCCATACTGTTTTAACTCGCCAATGACTCAGACTCTAGTATAAGGTTGGTAGAGTTATGTTGATCCCTATTAGTTCCTACGGATCCTCTAGATAAAAGAAAATATCATTCTTACTATGCGCTAGTCTCTCAAATGCCTCATACTACTTGAACTGGGTTAATATTTGTTAGAGCTTTAACGAGCACCATCTTACAAACTTTTAAAGCTTTTGGGTCCTTCCTCTACAAAAATTTTCGATCGACTCTTCTTTCACTTGATTGTTACTTCTAAGTAGGTTCGCATCACTTCCGCTTTCGATTGGCATTCTGTTGAGAAATGAAGTGGATAATCTACTCTCAAAAGCACTGATCACTATTGGTGAGGATTTGATAACTATTGTTTTCCATTTGGTTTCTTCGAATGGTCTTTGAATATGTGCAGAGCTTCTCTGTTGGATAGATAAAAGAATTGGGATACTTGATTTCGCCTATTCTCTTAAGAGTTGAGAAGACAAAGGTTACTTGATTTTGCTTGCCTCCTAAAGGGTTTTACTCTATACATCGAGCTGGTTACTAGCCTTCGCCCGCTCTTTGCTCACACTTCTGGGGCACTCGAAGTGTATGCACTCATTGCATTGAGTTAGCTACTGTGATTCACATTCACAATGTAATCGAACTTCTAGAATGCTGAAAGTTTTCACCCTAACTTGGAGTAAATCTCTAATAGTTTTAGTCGCATTTAGGATTATACCGTCTTCTCCATCAACCCTACCGCCTACTCCACTAAGTAGCAAAGGTACAGCACTGGGTACTACCTGTTTCGTTCCTTGGTCGTGCACTCTTGTACGACCCGAAGTCCTTCACTTTTGGCTATCTTGATGAGAAGCTCATTGACACTAGTCTTACGAAGTTCCCTAGCTTTTGCCCTTCAGCCTTGTCTCGGTACTTAGAGTTTGTCTTTGCATTTTCCACCTTCTCGACCCCTTTCATGACCCAAAGCTCTCCCCCACATGAGAGCAAGGGATCGATGACTCCACGGAAGTCCCACTTTTGTAGCAACATAGCGTTGTCATACCCATGGCCCTACTATCCGTTACCTCGCATCTGTATCTCTTTCTTCACGATCGATATATCTGCCTCTATGGCATTGTGGTACTCCTCTGAGTCCACCTCTATTCCAATTGATGCTTGGTTTTTGGTAACTAAGTCCCTTTGAACTCATCGTTGCTTCCTCACCCCTTTCAACCATCTACTTCAACACCTCTAAGTTCTCCAAGTAGTTCCCCTTGGTCGATGGAAAGACAAACTGTAACTCTCATGCATACTCTCTACCATCATGTTATGGAGTGAACACCGATTATGTTCTCCTTAACTTCCTTGGTAGCAACGTTCGCTTACTAGACCTTGTCCTCTGACTTGCTAGGCTCCCTTAAGCGAATATAAGCTCTAGAGCAATCCAACTCTCTAACCGCTCCAATCATATCTCTACATGATCAAATCCCTCCTATGGAACTCACTAGTACTTGTATTTAAACTTTTCCCTCGGTAGTACACAGCCCCCATATACTGATGACCAAGGCTTTTATTCGATACAAAATTTGGTGCATAGACGGAAGACCTACCTCTGCGGTGCCATGGCCTTCACTCTTTGAATCCATAGCCCTTCTCGTCATTGTGTTGTTCACCGAAGTGGAGCTCCTAGTAGCTCCCGATTATACCTCTGTATGATATAATCTCTCACAGGATTATATTCGTGTGTATTGCATTGCCACGAACTATTCCACCATAATTAGTTGTACTATGTTGCCTCTTGGTGATATCTCCATTGCATTCTGATCCTTGTGGGATGAACTTAGATTGTGATACCTCTATATGTGGCCTCTGCCAACACATCGCAGGGCCTCTTCTATTTTCAATTGTGTTCACTCCTTTGGCAATCGACCTTCGTCTATCCGCTCTAGGATAGTTCGTTGCCTAGTGGCTCATGAAGTCCACCGACTTGCTAAAATTGATGCACCATTGTGTAGATCCTAGGTCTCTACCCCAACTAACACAATCTCCGTTGCGCACTGCTCCCTTTATAGCAACTTGAATGGTAGCACTATAGCATATTCTTCAAGAGTACCCGTATTTGTGTTCTCTTGCCCCGTGCTAAGGCCTTCTGAACCCAACTTCGCCTCCGCAAGTTGAGTAGCCTTAGTTCCTCCGTCAAATGCTTCTCTGAGGTAAGGTGCATATGCCTCGAAGCTCCCTTCATCTTTGGCACCATGTAGGATGAGCCCGCTCCATCAGAATGAGGGACCCATGGAACAACATGATTCTGCTCTTGCCTCTATAAGAGTTAATGTCATTAACCTTTGTCCAAGCAAAATTTTGTGCCTCCGCTTCATATTTCATCTTCTATGTCGGCTACCTTCATGCGGCTTGGGTACTTTACCAAATTACATCCAACTTATTCCACTCCTTATTTTGCATTGAGTTGATGGTAGCCCTCATGCCCACCATTCCACGGGTCAGCTCTTCGTTAAGTCCAATCTCCATATCGACTCTAAGTATACCTTCATCTTATGTTGCCTTGGATCGCTCCCTCACTTGATCTCCCAATGCATCCCCCTAATACATTATCTCAAGTGAGATCATGCGATGACTCCTTGTCGCTCGCTCGGTCCATTGAGCTTTGTGAATTTTTTTTTTGAGGTACTCCTCAACATATATAGTCCATTGCACTTGGTTCTCCCTTTGGAGAGCTAGGACTTATCCCTCCTAGATATCTATACTGTTGGAACAACTTATGGTATACAACACTAAGATAGTCGATCTTGATATTATCTTATGTGAGGCTATCAAATCATGTTTGATAGTAGCTAAGATTTTTCCAACTACACGAGGAAATCTCGCTGCTCTGTTGAGGAAAATCCTCCCTCCTAGTGTATATAAATAGGGAGTACATATATATTCTTCATGATTTATTCTTTTATGGTATTAGAGCCATCTTGCTTAAGCAAGATTTTCTCTTCCTTCCTGACTATCCTCGATATCTAGTGACAGCGATTATTCTAATCTCCTCCTCAATGCACCTCCTCCTATTCCACTGAGCTAACGTCGAGAACGCCATCACTTTCTTCCCTGTGGTGGCTACGACACTTCCTCAATGAACGACAGCTGTCTTCCCCTACTGCCGCTCTACACCAACATCTGTCGCCCTCCCCATCCCATGTTGTCTCGAAGTTGTCGAGCTCCGATGTGCTCCAACGCCAATTCCAATAGCTGTTCTATCTCTATGACTCTAGCGTCAACCAGGCCCTCATCGATGCCTTGCCCATCTTCCTATACAAGGATGTGGTCAGCTCCAAGGAGCCACTCGACTGCCCGTCTACGACCATGACTTCCACCCCAGCTACATCGACATGGGGATCAGCAATGCCAAATCCCCTCGATTTGTTGCCCTCCCCCGCCTCTCACCCCCCTCTTCCCCCTCCCCCAGACCAACTGCCACATCTTTCCGTCATTGCATCTATGTTGAATGTAGCGATCTACACCAATTGCAATTGTCGTTGACTGCTCTACACCAAGCGGTTGCCCCTCCTCCTACGATCGTTCCCTGGAATTGTATTGCAGCGAAGTAGCAACAGTTTCCTACCCAGCACTACGACGACTCATCCCATCCCGATCATTATCACAAGCACCGCTCATAACAGATCTGCTCCTCCAAGCTGCACATTTAGTAGAATAGATCTGCTCACCCAAACGACCTCTAGAGATCATCGCCTCTGTGGTGGCTTCAACAATAGCATCATCAAAAAGGTGACGCTTCCAACGCTGCCCTAACCTCTCTCTCAACCGCTTCCTCAAGATCGACAGCCTTGAGTTTAAGGTTCGTAGCATTCAAGAGAGTATCCTATGAAAATACAAGACTTAGATCTTAATGTTATCTTATATGAGGTATTGGGACATAGCCATGAATAACATAAATAGCCAAATACATGAAAGCATGGCCACACACGGGTAGTCGAGCGACTCCTTAGAGCCGACCACGTCTTTGTATAGGAAGATGGGTAGGGTGTCGATGAGGTTCTAGTCGACGCTGGAGCCGTGGAGATGGAACAACTATTGGAACTCGCGTTGGAGCAAGTTGGAGCTCGATAGCTTTGGGGCAGCGCAGGATGGCGAGGGCAGCAGATGCTGGCACAGAGTGATAGCAAGGGAAGACAATCGCCGTTCGCCAAGGAAGCGCTAGTCATATGTGCCCTACAAGCCAATCACATGAGTGATGACACGCAGTCTTTTTGCTTATTATATTTTGATATTTATAACTATATATATATATATATATATATATATATATATATATATATATATATATATATATATATATATATATATATATATATATATATATATATATATATATATATATATATATATATATATATATATATATATATATATAGTGATGTCCTTGGATCTATACAATGGGAATAAGATCATGATGGGATGGGATCACGATAATGAGATCGATTCACTTTTAAACACTGATCCTAAATAATATCGATCATAGGTTACTCAAGAGGGACATCGAGATAACCGAACAGACTAATATCAGTATACTCGTCCATATGATAGATGCAACTAGTCTCATAGTTGCTCATGTGGTGACACTAAGGATACAATATAGATGCTCATTAGGGAATGAGTTCACTGATTGATCCGCTTACGAAATGTTGAATGGTTGATGATGCCTTATTTTCATACAGCGATTTCGTAGTCCTAGTGGTGTATCTGGTCCTTAGACTTGAGAAATCAAGAATATCTTGTATGAGTGCTCCACTCTTTGATACTGGACTTATAGGTTTGGATATCCCAGATCTAGCATAGTCGGTCATCGGGAATGACAGTCAACCTTATGAGGGCTATTGAGTGTCGATAGAGGATCATCCACTCTCGGTGTCATGAGAGAAATGTTTGCTTAGACAAATCTATAGCTATGGTCATTTGGATTGAGAGAGAAAGAGTTCTCCGGAAAAATTTGATTAGAGCAAGACTCGAGTAGAAACCGTATGGGTCTGACAGCGCCATGCCCGGTATACGATCTTTGGGATACTAGATGGATAAGGGACTATAGGTACATGGTAACTGAGGACAGACAGGTCAAATGGATTGGATTACACTGTATTGTTTGGGGATGCGACGTAGTGGCCTAGTACGTTCACAATCGATGGGTCGAGTGAATTATTGTGGAGATAATAATTCATTGTGCCAGAAAGAGTTTTGACAAGTATGACTCATGGTTGGCTCGATATTGGGCCTGGAGGGTCATACACAATAAGCCTCTATCTTATTGGATATCCAATAAGCCTCTGAATTATTGGATCATATGAATATGATTCAATAAGAGCCCATGAGAGATTATTGGATGGAGATCCACTAATCTAAGAGGCTTGGATAATTGAATGAAGATTCAATGAGGCTTGGATAGTTGAATCCTCGTACAAGCCTACAACATATTATTAAGACAAAAAGAAGATTCATTGTTATGCATAACAATGAAAGCCACAAATGAATAATTGTGATTGATTCACTCAACCTGGTGATAAGAGGATAACTATTTCAATTCCGTCGAACGCTTCCCAACCTCTGACATTAACAACATTATCCACATTATTCAATGCATGATAGAAGATAAGATGACTTGGTTTTCTTGCCGTCCAAAGAACAACAGAGGCCGAAGGAGTAAAAAGATTTGTGATACCAGGAAAAAATAGATTATTAGGTTGGTTTCATACAGGAGGGTTGACGCACGTACGGACAATTATCTTTGGTAGGTTCGCAGATAAGCTTCGTTATCGATTGCAGTGTAGCGGATTAGTCGGATGCTTAAATGGATGTGGAGGCAACGGGAAGTGGGGAGGTGGGATGAGATAAGATTCATAATAAACGGTGGTACGAATCTTATCTCGAATATTTGTTGAAGATTTGAGTTTTTTTTTTTTTAATGTCAATTAGTAGTTTGGTTATAAAAATTTTGACACCTTATCATATTGTTTTAATCTTGTTTTCATTATTTATAATTTATAAAGAAAGGAAGAGATCATATTCTAAGTGCAGTTCTTTTTTAAATAATAGTAACAAGGTATTATGAGCTCAAGATCAAATCAAACAGAAGAAGAAATTAAGACAAAAAAGAAAAAATATATTAATTTTTTTTAAAAAAAATAGAGAGATCTTGAACTATTCTTAGGATGTCATCTATTTATAGATGTGAAATATAATTTAAACCAAGAGTCCCCTATCCCTATAACTCTATTTAATCAACTTATTTTAGATCTTTCAAACGATATACTTTAACTTTTATCATCATTTTAAAAAAAACTTCTTTTACAATTTATAATTTTATTTTAATTTTTTTTATTATTCCTAAGATATATCTCTATAAATAGACATAAATGATGTCTATTTATATCTAACATCATTTATGTCTATTCCTAAGATATATCTCTATAGTTCCCTTATCCCTATAATTCTAATAAACTCTTTTAACTCCTTCCGTACAAGCCGCATTGGAGCAAAGTCTTCCTAATCTCGTTTATTGTTGGAGTGGAATCGGACGATGGAGTCTTCCTCTTTTACAATGTGGTGAGTGACAAACAACGTATGATAATGTAGTTTCTTCTATAATGGGATAAGAGATAGGCGGCATCCAACAATAGAGTCTTCCTCTTCCAAAATATGGCAAGCAGCATCCAATAACGAGATCGGTATTATGATCGAGTCTATCTATCTTAGTTCAATTTGAGTACAACTTAGTCAATTTCTATTAAAACCAACTTAAACTTCCATAGAACTAATTTTTTAAGAATTTTATGATTAGTATCAATTTTATTTTATTTTTTAATTTTATGATAATTAATCATCAAAATTAAGATTTTTTTCGAATATATTTTATGATCGAGTGTAACTTAGTTCAGTTTCAGAGTATAACTTAGTTAAGTAGGCTTTTATTGAACTAGACTAGATTGATTCATCCTAAAAGAATCGATTTATATATTACCACTAAGTCCCAAAGTCATTTTGTTGGGTGCTCAATTGTTAGTAATCCACATAAATCATGAGGATTTGAAGTACAGGTAGAGGGAACAGTCGCGTCGACTACTGTTACTTGCCATCCAAATCCCAAATCGACATCCGGTTGATAGCGGACGCTCGTGGTGGAGTGCGCGTGGGATTGCGGCCGCGTTAGTTGCAAGGCACGACGAACCGCTGCGCGAACATGCACAAGGCAAGCGTGGGTAGCCAGCCCCGTGGTGATTCGTGCCACAAGTTGGGATCACGCAAGGACCACGTATGATGTGACGAGGTGGACCATCCCCTATCTTATTCGTCCACAACACCCGCGCACCGAAGAGACGGCTATGACGCCCGGCTCCATCCATCACGTCCATTGAAGCCCATGCAATATCCGATATCGGCAGCTCTCTCTCTCTCTCTATCTATTTATTCACACCAACGTACGTTCTGTGATAGGCCACCAGAGATTCGAACTCACGTAGGATCTCCCAACCTCTTGAAGCTACTACAGCTTCCGGACAAGGTCGAGCGTAAGAGTCGGAAACTATGTCCTCCGCATGACGACGGAGGAGGAGGAGACAACATTACCCCCATCCCCATCCCATTTCATGCAAGATTTCAAACTCTGCGGCTCTGAGAAACTCGTCCTTCTCGTTCTTTGCATTCCCTTCCGTTGATCATGCCCTCCTACGCTCTATATAATCGCCATCTCCGCAGTGTCATCGCCTACCGAATCACTTCACTCTCTTCCTTCCTTCTCCGAACCAGTATAACATCATGACATCGGCAAATCGCCTGTGTTTCTTGTTTGCCTTCATTGTGTTAGGTTTTAGGGCTTCCGGTGTCGCTTGCCGCCGCACCGCTGCAGACATGGCCATGTCCCTCAGGCACGAACGGTGGATGGCGCAGCACGGGCGCGTGTACAGGGACGCAGCGGAGAAGGACCGCCGGTTCCAGATCTTCAAACGCAACGTCGAGTACGTAAACACCGTCAACGACGCCCACCGCAAGTACAAGCTCCGCATCAACCAGTATGCTGACCTAACGAACGATGAGTTCAAGGCTTCGTACGGTGGATTCAGGCCAACGACTACGAAGGCGGCTCCAACCTTTAGATACGAGAACGAGACGGCCGTGGCTCCCACCGTGGACTGGAGGAGTAGGGGAGCAGTGACGCCTGTCAAGAATCAAGGAGAATGCGGTAATACTACTATCAACAGAAAGGAGTGTAATTAAGATGCTGTTGCATTTCCTGAGTCGAGCATTGCTATTGAAAACGCAGGATGCTGTTGGGCCTTCTCAGCTGTAGCCGCAGCAGAAGGCATCATCAAGCTCAAAACCGGAAAGCTGATCCTTTTGTCGGTACAAGAACTCATAGACTGCAGCGTCTACGGCGAGGACCGAGGATGCAATGGGGGCGCAGTCGAGGATGCCTTCGAGTTCATCATCAGCAACGGCGGGTTGACGACCGACGCAAACTACCCTTACACAGCATCCGATGGCACCTGCGACGCCGTCAAGTCATCCTCCAAAGAAGCCACCATAAGCGGGTATGAGAGCGTGCCGGGGATCGGTGAGCCGTCGCTGCTGAAGGCAGTAGCACGCCAGCCCGTCTCAGTCGCCATCGACGCCGGCGGACCGGCGTTCCAGTTCTACTCGAGTGGCGTGTTCACGGGCAAGTGCGGCACCAACCTGGATCATGGAGTGACCGTCGTCGGCTATGGTACGACGGCCGATGGAACTCAGTACTGGCTCCTGAAGAACTCATGGGGTGCGTCGTGGGGCGAGAGTGGGTACATGAGGATGCAGAGAGGTGCGGCTGGTGCACCGGAAGGGCTCTGCGGTATTGCTATGTACGCTTCTTATCCAACCATGTGAGGAAGCTCGGAGGCGTCGCCTTCGAATCCAAGTCCAATAAAAGGGCATTGACTGTCATACGTCATCCATAGTAAACCATGGTGCTTACAGTTATCACATCTATGAAAAGTGGCACAAGTACTTTGGTTTGTGATATGCGTAAATGAAACGTGGAACGTTGAATGCCACGTCGACACCAATCCGACACCAAATGGAATGGCTGGTCAGCCATGCGTGTCAATGCCTACTCCATCAAGCTCAATGATCCAAACAACTCTTCACGTCAGGGTAATGTTCAATGTTTCAACATTTCTGTCGTAATTGCCAACTAAATTCAAGTGATTACAGGTCTGCTCATTGAACACTGGCTAATAAGCTCTCGGTGTTGCCACAAACCCTAAAAATTCATTCTAACTTGAGCATCGATAGAAACTCATCGGGTGTGCTCCTAATTAGTTTTTTGTAGGTCATTATTGATCGAATCCTCCCCTGATATTAATCTCGTGACGAATGATCTCAAAACCGATTAGCTTTGTGACACTAATCGGCATGTCAAACAATCAAATCGACTTTATATTATTACAATTACCAAATTCTAAGTAATAATTGCAACACAATTCTCTTCGACTTAACACAAATCGCAACAAATGGGAATTCTAAAGCTTTGGACTATACCTTAGTTTTGTTCTGATAAGGCTGAACGATGGCCTTTGGGGTGTTGCGAGGTCAACTAGAAACCAGGCGTGGAGAAAGGGTCGGTTGTATGAGGACAAAAGAGGAAGATCCTCGGCAGATTTCTGTACAAAATTTTATGTCACGTTGGTGTGTGCTGAAACATATTAGTAGGTGATCGCAATTGCTGTTTGCCATAAGAGCAAATTGCAGCATAAAAATAATAAAAGTGGCCTTCTCCAGTCTGTTCCACCTTAATCTCTCGTATAAAATGAATGGTTTTATAACTTGGAGCTGTTGTTGGCTCTTAATGATCCAACAACCGTAGCATTAGCTATAGCTAACTATATTATCATTACGTATCACACGCAATCTGTCAAACAAGTGATGCGCACCTCGACATGGAAAAGCGAGGAATACGGTGGAGGGGCATACCTCGTCTAGAAAAAAGCAATGAACCTTGATCTCAACGAGCTACTGATTGTTTATGCATATAGAGAGTAATGGAGACTCACGACATGGTGGCGATTTGCGGCTGGAGCGTCGGGTTCGTGCATCTGATGCAAAAGGCTTTTTTTCTGACTGGATATTGCTGGAGTCCATGCCGCCACAGACCGATGGAGACACTGCCGACATGCTTACTATATAAGGAGAGAGGGAGGCATGGATGTACCATCACAACTCGTGGAAACGTCGCATGGCAGCTTGGTTCAAAGCTGCGATCTTCCTGCTCCTGTGCGTTGGTTTCCTGTGCACGGATGAAGCACGGCCCTATCATCTCGGCGGCGAGCGTTGGGCTGAGAACATCAAAGTAAGTGCGATCGAATGCCACAGCTTAGTTCGGAAGCTCGAGTGGAGGGGGAGGGCTTTGATAGTCAGTGACAGGAAGAGAGAAATACCAGGAGGGCCAGATCCCCAGCACCATTATTAGCCCGAGTACTCCATTGCCGACGACGTCTTCTCTTCTTTCTCCTTCTTCTCTTTGGCGTATTGGTGTAGTACCACGAGTGGAATTCCGTAACGATTTGTTCCTAGTTGTTGTCTTCTTGACGTTCATGCGCATCGGCTTTTAACTTTCCCTTGCCAGTTAGTTATAACGATCTCGCGATTTGTTGGACCCGATGATGATAGCATTCTGAAGGAAGAACAAACACCATGGAATCTAATTAAATGCCTCTCCTTTACAATGAATCATTCACCTTACGGCTATACAACAATACAACTTGCGGCTGAATCATCCAAAAAGAAGCACGAAGGAGTGAAGCGAATCAAATTGCCTTAAAATACAACTTTCCTTTCTCCCTTGAGATTAAAAATAACCTGCACCAAAAGACGACTCACAGTTCATTAGTCTATGAAGCAGTCACAAACCGTTGCATTGGGCTCTAACACCTCGGCATAAATAAAAAAGGCACATATCCTGCAAGCTAGTGGATGTCTCAGAATAAAGCATGGGATTAAATAGCAGCATAACGGATGATGCCAGGAAGCTGGTGTTGGATCCAGAAGATCGAACGGTGTTAAATTCTATGTTACTAAGCACGACAGTGATGGCGCACGCGGACAAACATATGAACTTTATGAAGCTGGAAATGTTTGATATTATCTCTCGAGTTGATTACCATTAGGCCTTTTGTGCAGATGGACTTTATAGAAGATATATTATTTTTATTTTGATGCAAAGGAGGACTACTTTGACAGATTATTAAAAGATAAATATACATAACTTTCCTGCATTGTCGAACAGCACTCTTCCTAAAAAGATGCGGTCTGACAGTATTCCTAACAAGCATCAATACTATCACCATCAACAGCAGTCAATGGTTTCTTTATGGACAGGAATCATTTTTAGGGAAACTCATCATATACAAAAAATTGAAACAAGTTGCATCTAAACTCGTATGACACAAAACAAAATAAGAGGCTTAAATGAACAATTCTGAAACTGCAGAGTTAATTTCTGGGTTAGAGATGTTGATGTGGCACATGTTTTCTGTAGACCAAATCTGCCATGAATCATATTGCAATTTGGCTGGGTTAGTATAGCTTGGAAGCAAAGGGACGAAAAAAGATGCAAATACAGAAGTTTTCTCATTATAATCTCATACAACATAGCTCATCGAGCAATCTCCCTTATTTTGATTGAGTTGGTCATGCAATACTACGACCGATATGATATAAAACTTATCTTGTCAAGATAAAAGCTACAAATTGAATGAGCAACAACAACGATATAGTCACTAAGAAGTAGAGTAACATAAGAATCATTTGGTAAAGATGTTGATCCACCCTATGAAATGCTCATACCAAGGCTTAATTGCACAGGAATGTATCAGATCTCTCATACCGTTTCAGCCATTCCACTATGCAATATTTCTTTCTCGCATCAATGCTTCTATTTTTGCAACATCCTCAGGAGTGTCTACGCCATGGACGTCATGATTCACCTTGATTACCTGCAATACAGATATAGGAAATTATGGGATGTGTAACCTACTTTCTCAAATTAAATGGAAAAAAGAAGGCCAAATGTGAAAACAAATTTGCAGCTTAGAGAAGAAGCATTGTCACGTATATTTATGCTTGTGATCAAGTCCAAACCATCTAGTTCTAAAATGTTGCATGTGTTTTCAGGAAATATAGCAACCAAAATGATGTATCATCTTCTGTGGAGAGTCATTGGAGCATCATATAAAACTAGGCAAGCTATTCTCACAACAACCATAGACCAGAAATTGTCGACGTGTCAGTTTTAAGATGGTCAAATTAGTACCTTTTTGTCCTGCTTGGAAAATGTGAGTATGCCAGAAATTTTTGAAATTTGAAAAAGCATACTTTCATTGCACCCATTACACCAAATTTATTCATGAAATGGTAGCAAGCATTCATTATCATCAGGTCAAATGGTTTGAGAAGACGAAACTCAGTTCTCAGAAAAGACATAAAAAACCTTCCACCCAGTAATAAGCCCTCTAGTAAGAGATTGGTATCTCAATTACCTTCATCTTGTACCCATTTTCCAGCACTTTAAGTTGCTCCAGGTCTTCTTCCAGTTGCAGAGGAGTAGGTGGTAGTTGTGGGTAGATCTTCAAGAACTTTGCATCAAAGCTCTGACTAGACAAAAAGCTTCAACAATGAGAATAAAAGAAGTAACATCAAGATATCAACCAGAATAATAGCGGATCAAACTTAGGAGGAGGAACTACCATTAGAAAACTACCTAATGCAAAATACTAGACAACAAATAAGCATCTTCAAGGCGTAAGACATAGACCTGAATGCCTAAATGAAGTAGATAAGGAAATTGTGGATTAACTTTCCCTGACCTGGATTACACAAGCATATGATATTAATAACAAAGGAGCTATGAAACAATCCAAGATGTGTTGTTATATGAAAGAAAGATAACACTAACTTGTTGAATGGGATCAATCCCCTTGAGAAGTAGATCGCATAACCATGATTATCAACCACACACTTTACCCTGTTGGGATCAAGTCCATCTTCAGGTTTCAAGGACGTGACCGCAGTACTGAAAACAGCGTCAGGAGTTCCCTATGACATACAACATGCTCCAATAAAAGTAATAATAGGAAAAATATCCTGTGAAATCATAGTTAGGAAATTGTATAATAGAAGTATACAACAGAGAACAGTCATAATGATGCAGGCAAATGAATCTAACTGTTGTACAAAATTCTGAAAATTGGTATTGATAGATCTGAACCAAATGTCCATTTGTGAGAATAAGGATATACCAGTGAAGTGAACTTTTAGCAAGAAAGAAAAGTTTTGCATATTCAAGGCAAAATGTCTGAATTTGTTGCAGCTAGCAAATTTCTAACTTCTACAGTGTAATATGGCACCATCGCATTGGCAACAGCACATATATTTTAAATACAAGATCATGTGTACCATATGTCACTGTTAAAACAAAGCAATTTACTCTGTTGCCATACCTCATCATCGACGAGGACAAAATAAGAAAGATGTGATTCCTCATCATCGACGAGGACAAAATAAGAAAGATGTGATTATTCAACAAGTTAGCCAGGGGATGGAAAAAAGGAAAGTTAATCAAAAGCAAACATTTAGCTATTGATGAAAGAAGATATATGACTAGCTCTAAGCAAATGCAAAGCACACTAGAAAAAGGATGGAGGCAGCTAAGTTATTCATGGTTACACTTACATCATCAAATAAGAAGTGAAACAAATCCTTCTAATCTAGCGCAGTCACTGATATCTCCTGAATCTATTGAAGATATTGAATAATGCTAGATTTTTTATATAATTTTTTAATTACAAAATGGTGCACGACCATAATATCATAAGTTCTTTCAGTTTATCTCATGTTTGAGATTTTTTTCTAATAATTGCCACATCAAACAAAGAGGATCTTCGTATGTTCTTATAACCCTTATTATCTAGGATCTGCAATATGCAGGGATCAAATATTTAATCATTTGGCCTCTGTGGCTACATATAAAATAAATCCATCACCCTGTTTTTTAGTGATGCATGGTATTTTGAAAATGTAGCACTACTTTTGCAAAAATAAGGAAAAGAAAACGAGTCAGCAGAACATAGATGTGGTGACCACCTGCAATGCTTTAACAATACCATCTATTATCTCAGGCTCAATAAGAGGCTCATCCCCCTGGATATTGACAACAATGTCATAATTCTTTCCAAGTTTTTCAAGGGCTTCATTGCAACGTTCAGTCCCTACAAATCAAACAAACAGTAACATAATAAGCAACTAAACTTAGGATTCCATGGAACATAAACAAAAAGGACACTAAATTACCATTTCTGCATTCAACTGATGTCATTACGACATCTGCTCCGAATCCTCTACAACATTCTGCAATCTTTTCATCATCTGTTGCAACAACTACAGATACAAGGAAAATCAAATCAAAGAGAACATGGACTTCAGGAAGAAGAGAGAAGAAAAACTTTCAAATAATTAATAGTTGCATCATCATACTTTAAGCATGAATTCTAGGAAATTGCTATGTCAAAATTTATGTGATCTCATATATTTAGGACATTGATAGAATATGATTTTCAGTGAACAAACCTCTGATAACACTATGTGAGAATTCTTTGTCCTTGTTTTGTAACTCAGAAGAATGACAAACATGAGGATTAGTGTATGGAACGTAACATATGTAAAATTTAAAGTCTTTAGAGAGATTGTAACTGAGACTTTGCAGCATAGCTCTAGAGAAAGTAATTGTCTTCACAGAATCATCTTCTATGCAGAAGAAGATTTAGTTCTATCATCTTTCTTACATTAGTGTACAAGATTAAACCACACATTTTTGCTTGACAATCTACTTTTGAGTCGACAGCAAGTATCAAGCTTGATATAAGTATCCAAAAACTTTCCATTTCTCAAATACTGGATTCTTCACTAAGTAGACTGCCATCGACCAAAATAGAGAAATAAAGCGATACTATTGACTGTTAAATTCATAAAAAGACTTGGATGAATGTATGATAGCAATCTATCTTGAAATAATTAAAATTTCATGGAAGCTGACACAATTACCACTATTTTGTGACAATAATGAGACGAGAGCCAATAAAAAGACTGAAAGAGCCCTTTTCTGTCATAAGAACTCATACTTATATGTAATCCAAGGTCTAGACATGTGAAGATTTATTTTAGCATTAACGAGTCATTTTGAATTTTGAATGTAGTAATAAATTTAGCACATAACACATACCTAAAATTCATCTCCATAAGAGAATATTACCATATACAGTAAAGAGAACCATTGATGTTTTCTTTGAAAGGAAAGATATATTTCATGAGACGTAATTGATTACGGATGCTTACCAACATTCTCCAAGGTTGAAGCCAACTTTGCTCTTTCCCATGTTCTCTATAAAGATATTGTAAAAACATCACAACATAAGCAATAAATTTCATGCAGCAGATACTTAACATAGAATTCTATCCAAGAATAAAGAGTGATTTTTTTATTTTTTATTATAAAAAATATGAAGATAATAGTGCAATTCTTATAACAATTCTAATTCTTAAAGATATACAGTTATGACCCCCATATTGCCACGAACAGAAGTCCGCCAGAAGCTCTAGGAGTTAGCCGAATGGAACAAGTAAGCTAATAGATGGACATCGTGGAACAAACCAAGATTAAACCCATTGACTTGAAATTCTTTGATGGTTATAGCACATACATCCTGCCTCACCAGCCTAATTCTCAAATATTCAGTGTTCTCATCCATCTTTGATCTGATTCCCCTACCGAGTTCGAACACCCAACCCTTTCAGCCAAGCTGAGGGATGCCTTTCCTATCGATAAGGTTTTACTATAACAAACCCACTGGTCTTGTACATCTCAAGATCATCTTTTCTAGCCCAGTAACTTCTCCAAATCCCATCTCGGAAGAGAAATCTCTCCAACATGAATGCATTGCCAGGATCACAATAAGCAAGATCTGAAAGTGAAAATAGATCGATGAGGGAAGTGAGACCTGGATCATGGGCTTGCCGAGGATTTGAGCGAGGGGTTTGCCCTGGAAGCGGGAGGAGGCGAACCGGGCGGGGATGATGCCGACCACCCGGCTCCGGAACCCGCTGGACCAGCGGCGGAGGTAGAAATGTGCGCCAGCCGCCGCCGCGATCGCCGCCCCGAGCAACGCCGCGTGGACCACCCACGCCCTGGATCCCGACGACGAATCCGAGGAGGAGGGAGCGCAGATCGCCATCGAAGAGCAGACAAATCAAGATTCCGAGTCGACGACGCGAGAGGAATAATTGGATCGGAGCGTCGGGGAGATATGGTGACGCAGTCCCCTCGGTTCTGTGACGTCGGCTTGGGTTGGGGGTGTCGATGGATCTCCTGTAATGTCTGCTGTTTCATGAATCAGTACAATTCGTGTGGTCTGTTAGGATGTCCAGTTTATTCTAATTGACCCGAAATAATTTTGGAGTGAATTATAACCCACTTTTACAAATAATAATAATAATAATAATAATAATTTTCAGTACATTATATGATATGTTCTTTTATTATAAATGATCATTTTCAAGACAGTTCATCCAAACAAATATAGGATTTAAACAAAATCAAAATTTGCATATCATTTTATCACAAGATAATTTCCTTCCAATTTTTTGGATTTATTTTCTCCACTAGCCAATAGAACCAACCACATGGACACCTTTGTACTCCTTCAAAATAGATGGAAAATTTCAACTCAGAGAAAAATGAACATTGAAAACAGTCCAATTATGCTAAAAGACATAGCAAACTCAAAGTGAAAATTCCTCGCCCTCCTTAGTGTTATCACCAAAATTTGTTTTACGCACAGAAATAATAACATGAGGAAACTTGTCGAAAGAACAGTATGAACATATCCTGATCTGAAACCTACATTTTCCTGCTTCATAACCAAACTTGAATAAGAGATGTTCCCTGACAGTTTTGATTGCAAAACATATTTGTTGACGTCACCGATCTAATCAACTTCAACCCGCAATGTTCGCTAAAAAATAATCAACCGTTCCGATATCTGCAAAATATGAGAAAGAAATTACATGAGACAGGAAGCTACAGCCAATTAATGAACATGACCACAGCGCTAAGAGAGGATTTGGAGAATGAAAAATCTCTGTTACGAGACACTTTCCCATGCTTCAGTCCGCTTGCACTATTAATGCTCACCTTTACTGAAAGCAGGTTACTGAAGTGAGATAGATGTCCACCAATTTTGCCTCTCTGACATAAAGGCAGTGCATCTGGTCTAATTATTGTCCCTAAAATGATCCTTCGTGGGTCCAACCGTGAGATGGTTTTCACATGCGTTGATGCAGAAAAGCCATTGCAGAAGCACACTTAACCTGTAGCATCTAAAATGTTAGAAAGTTTAGCTTCCAGTTCGTGATTAGAAAATGAAGTTACAGAGGCAGTGGTTTAATACTTTAGAAAAATGGACAGTAATGCAGAGAAACAAGGCTCGTGGACCAACACAGAGAACCGACATATCACAGAACAGAATAATATGATGATAGAGAATAAGTGCTCTGTTTAAATTATATCCAACCATACAATGAGAAGGCATTTGAAATGTTCACAAACACCAAAATTGTTAGAATTTAGCGACTCAGCAGCACATCCTGCATTAATTATGATATAGCAACACAATTATAACCATGCATGGAAAACTCTAAACAAATGTCAAAATTCTCTAATGCAATTAAAGATGATGTATACTTTGTTATTGCATATACTATATCAGAAATCAGGCAACCACCCTCCAAGGTGGAAGTTCCAACTAAGCCACATCAGAAATATCTTAAAAGTACAGTTATCTGACCATGCCATGACACACCACAGATCAGGAAAACCCTCAATGCATCGTTCCATGTCCTAAAGCAATATAAAATAAAGGGCGCAATGCTTTAGGTGCTCAGAGCCACAAAAACCAAGTTAAGCCTCAGTATGCATATTATTTTGTCTATCAGAAACATTTTCATTCATTTGGACTTTAGGGTAGCAGATGTTAGTTACTTGTGACGTTGTAGATTTACCGTTTATATGTACAGCCAAATATAAAGAATCATCGTCAAACAGCCATTCAGGATGTAAGTACTTGGAAATATGTGCCTTTGGAAGCCTGCTGATAAGGGTGTTGGAGTAGCCCGGAGGCACTGGACTAACTTGACCATCAGGTGATGTACGTACGCTAAGGTCACACATTCCCCAATAAATGTGGAGCCATACAGCACTGAATGAATCTCTTAATGGAACTCATGAAACTCCATTTTACATGTTTTAGTCTCACCATATTTGATCTCAAATAAACCCGAGACCTCTAGTGACATTGTTGACTACAGTGCAAAAGCAACTGAAAGGAACAAAGAAGACCTCACCTGCCTTAGATTGATGTGAAACTATGTCAAGCTTTGTACTTAGTAGTATTGATTGTGCAAAGCAAATTTCCACATGAATATTAGTGTCTCAAACATTAATAAAAAGTGTGGTCATTTGGAAGACCTCAATGAAAATTATGTGGTGGCACTAGGGTTTGCCCTAATTGTCCAAAGCATAGATGAGCGATTAACAATGAACTACCTAAGTGAACCAGGTAAAATGTGTTGCAAAAAAACAGACCTAGAGCTGCAAGCGCAAGCTTCTCAAAATGCAACACAAAAATTACATGAATGTATCAAATTTTGCAGCAGAGAAAAATTATGTTGATAGGCTGAAGTACAGAAAGCTTACCTTACAATAGTTGCAAGAGTTCCTCCTGATGTCGTTGTCTGGTGCCTAGTTCATTTTTAATGAATTCAAATAAAATAAATATTCATTAAATACAATTCACCTGACCAAGCTAAAACTATATCTGAGCAGATATGGTTTCTGAGTTTCGAATTCCATGCATAAGATGAGGACAAAAGACTAGCAAGCATTATTCAACGCAATAGGATCGAGCAAGAACACATGGAAATGAAGGATATTGAACCCCTTAACATAACTTGATTTTGCAGAAAGAAATTCACTATACCCTTTTATCGCTCTGGACCTGTTCCAAATCTTAAAAGTGAGGTTGTTCCTCCGGAGTTGGTGAGGTGAAGTCAGAAAAATCAATTATTTCTGCAGCAATCGCAACAGCTTCGAGTGATATCACCATTTGCAGGGGCAGATTTTGCATGTATAGTAGTCAGTAAAGTAACAAAAAATCCATATCAGATGATGACAAGAAAAATAACCATAAATGTGAAAGAAAGTCGATGAGTACACTAGAAAAATAGATGTCTCAATCGACCTACTCGATAGATTGATTCGGATTGAAAGACCGTAGATGCACAAGACCTAAACCCACAATAAACGGGACACCATCTCACGGTCAGCTTCCCACATCCTAAGAAGAAATCAGTAATCATGATTAAGATAGATTAAAAAACATTAAGAACAAATTGGAATCAACACAAAGCACAACCCGATCGATCTTCTGATAGATAGATAGTTTAACCTTTTGGGGCCGGATCATGGGGCTCCGGGTCGCGGGGCACATGGCGGCGACGGGGGTCCCAAGGGGGCCGAGGATCTCGTCGAGGGAGACGTAGTCGGTGGCGGGGATCTCGGCGGCGGAGAAGGCGAGGAAGCGGAAGGTGTCATACAAGAAGCCCTCCTCTGGGCGATGGGAGAGGGGTCTGGCGCGCCGAGGCTGTGGGAGGAAGGACTTCGGCGGCCTCGTCGGTCTGCCACCGATGACCAAGTGGATCGTCTTCACCAGATCGAGCCGACCGTGAAGGGTCGGACTGGACCACGGTTCAAGTCGGGTGGTCTCCGGTTCGCAAGATTTAATTGAAGCATCGCACGTTAGTTCTATTAGTCGACGAACCACTAATTCTTCTCGATATCTGAAACATTACATTTCAATCGTACTACCCAAATGCATGATGAGAAGCATCAAGAAAGAAACATTGAGAACGACTCGAACCATCAACACACTTCCTGAAACCAAATGCTTTGGAGAGTCATTAGCTACTACAATGGCGGCGGGTCTATCAAGGAACGTAGTCCTCTTGGCTGCCCTGGTACTCTTCCCCGGCATTGCTGTGTCCGTAGCCGCCCCTCCAAGAACCATATCTTCTGTCGCCATAGCCGCCAGTTCTTGCGCCGGTGTACGGCTCATATCCTTCAGGGTTTCCCCTCCACTGGTAGGAACGCTGCGCGTACTGTTTCCCTTCGGCATTAACGTCGTAGAAGTACTTGCCGTTCTCCAAGAACCGGGTGTCGCTCATGCCGTACTGCTTGGTGGGATCGGTCTCGCCCTTCCACTCCGGCGGCGTCGTCGTCGTCGTCGGCGTCGTCTCGTACTCGTTCGAGAACGACGAGGGGCGGTTGTTGTCAGGCTTCCATCGCGTGCCGTAGTTGTACACCGCATGATATTCCTCCCCGTTCTCGAACTTCTCTTCGCCGCCCAGCTCAGTGCCGGCCGGGACGCCGGATTGGAAGGTAGAATGGCGATTCCCACGGGCGCCGCCGTTGTAGTTGTAGGTGCCGTAGCTGCTCGTGGTGGTGGGCGAGAACCGGTAGGGGCGACGCCCGTAAAGGCCATGGCCATTATGGCTTTGGGGAGGGAGCGCAGGGGGGTCTTCCTTCTTGGTGGCCGCAGGAGTCTCTCCCTTTGAGGGTGCAGCGGCTTCCTTGGGTTCTTCTCTTGAGGTCTTACTGAAGAACTGGCTCTCTCTTGCATGGATTGCTTGGGACGTAGAGAAGGCGAGGAGGAGGAGGAAGAGAAGGGGCAGTTGATTCACCAAGGTAGCCATTTGGAGTGGAGACGATGATGCTGGTGGGAGAGACACCAACACTTATATAGATGATGCTGATGATGATAATGTATGGTGTTATGGGTGTAATTAACGTAGGGAAGTGGCAATCGTCAAGGCCGGGTAATGATGCGAGGATTGTGGGGGGAAGTGGGCCGCACATCATGGCCTTGAGGCACGCTGCATGTGCTCTTCCATGAGCCTCATTGGCCATAACTAGAAAGTCCACATCTTCGGAATAAAGAAGAAGAAGAAGAAGAAGAAGAAGAAGGAGGAGGAGGAGGAGGAGAAAGAAGACATATGAGTCACTCAATTATCCTGAAAAGAAGAACACCCCTAACAGTGAAAACCGAGGCGGGTGTTTTATATATGGTATTATCTGCCCTTTCACCTACTTGAATGGTTATAATGATCAACCATGCAATCGAAAACCTAACTTAAAACTCTTAATGTGGCCCTTTAATTAAACACATGGATACAGATACGTTGGAGGATAGTAGTGTAAAGCTAATGGCGGCTAAAGGGCGTAACAAATCTAACTTGACCTACATCTAAGCTCAGGCAAAAGAAAAGAGAGAGCAGATACGTGCCCTCTGACCTATGTTTGCAGGTATCTTCTTGTTTGGAGAATACCTACCTGAAGAAGCAGCGTGACTGGCGGAGAGTAGTTAGTTCGTAGTTTGAAGAAGAAGGCATATGTCCCAGAAGACTGGCCATTGGAAGACAACACATCATTTCTTACTATAGTCAGCAAGACACTATTATTATTGGCGCATGCAGCTTGTGGAACCTACATGCCCAAGCCAAGCCTGAATATATTTTCTATATATAAAAAAAATGACAAAAGGAGTCTAACATTATTTATAATCCGATTCGATTAGTACGCGACATGCCAGAAGAGGTTCGGATCGAATTCTGAGTCGGATCGGGTCACACATACGAATCGAGCGCAAATGAGAAAGCGATCGCATAGAAAGAAAGATGGATAAGAGAGGTACGAAGAGGAAAACAAGAGAGAGAAGGTGGCACGGCATGGATGCTTGCAGGCTTGCCGGTGGCCGCCCTCGCGCTCGTCTTCTCGTCTGTGGGGTCCTCAAGCTTCTTCTCACGGTGATGCTTTCTTTATATCCTATGTGCCCTCGCCAAATCTGGCCATGGATCTCATTCAGCTGCCCCGTGCTTCATACATCAGATTACTTAGTAATGGCAAGACTTCAGGAGTGCATAGTTGATGTTTCAGGAGGCATTAGTACTAGTTGATGTTTGGAGGCCGATGCTTTGTTTGATTAGTGTTTAGAGTAACGGTATTATTTCTTCAACGTATACGAGAGGAATAAGGAGGCCGATGCTTTGTTTGATTAGTGTTTAGAGTAACGGTATTATTTCTTCAACGTATACGAGAGGAATAATTAGCCATCGACTACCACAAACATCTCCAATTTTGAAACAAATTAAATGGAGTCACAGCGAAAGGACCATCTGGAAAGTGCGACGAGTTCCAAGAGAGAAATGAAGAGATCATTTTTGTGTCCAGTGTAGCACGAAACGATGGCCTTGACGTAATGGATATCATAAATCTTTCAGAATTAGAATTCATTCGATACTACATTTATAGGACCTCAGTTAAACTCAGTTTGCTAACACAAATAGTTGGGGGGCCATAAGAACAGAGTCTGAAGATCGACTACTGATACAATCATCATTTTGAACAAAATTAAGAAATTTAGAAAACTTACAAGGGCAAGTTCACCATTGTCCCCCCCTGTTGAACCCCTATCGAAGTAACACGGCTGGGTTCTAACCAAAGGTTGCCAGTCGATGCGAGGGCAAAATTCTACAGAAAAAAAGAAAAAAAAACATGAAATATCTTACTACCATACGAAGAACCTTCAGAAGGTGAAAATCACCCCACAGATTGGGCTTAGGAACCTGACTTAATAAGATTATATGTTTCTCACAAAGCAGTCTCCCATGGCTTTTTTCGGGGGCACACGGTCACCTTTATATGTTTCTGACAAAGCAGTCTCCCACAGATTATATGTTTCCGACAAGGTGAAAATCACCCCACAGATGGCAGAGAGGTAGCTTTCCTATTCCTCTGGTTAAACAGCCACCTTTGGTGAGAGAGAATCTTCACATTCATAGTTATTAACCAGACTGCTCCATGCGTCTGATGGTCTGTGCTCCCCCTCCTAATCACTGTACTCCGAAGAAGCTGACCATGCTACATCATCATCTTCATCTCCATTTCCCTCTGCATCCCCAACATCATCTGCATTATCCCCAATCTCTACATCCTCGTCATCCATATAAGTATTCAAGTCATTCCCATCATGATAATCATCATCCGCTTCACCCTCTTCATCCCCCTCCATGTCTTCTAAGTCATCTTCAGTGTCATCATCAACTAGTCCTTCCGGCTTGTCTGCATCACATTCATCTCTATCAGAGGATACTACTGCCTGATCATCATAATCCTCTCCTGAAGCTTGACCATTTTCACCAGATTCCAAACATGGACGGCTGTCATCGTCTTCAACGTATGTCTTTTCTGTTTCACCTATTCCCCACTGTTCACCATCTGAGCTCTCAGGGGATGCCTCAATTCTGCACTGCTTAGAGCTGCTGCTTGCAGTGACAAAACTGCCCAAAAGAGAACGCTTGTCAATTGTAGCTACCCTGTTCTCAGATCTTTGTCTAGGCCTAACAGTTCGACGACCACGACTATGACCTTGGCCACGTGTTCGACCCCTTCTGGTGTATTTTCTTGTGGCCTTCTCAAAACTACAATTATTTTCAGTCCGAAGCTCAGTTCTGGAGGACTTTCCACTTCCAATCAACCTTCTCCCTCCTCGTCCACGACCGCGCCCTCTCCGACCACGACTACTTCGGCCCCTGCCTCCTCTTCCCAAATCCAGCCACCTCCCTTCAGTTTGATGGTCAACTTGGTCAGGTGTTCCCATTGGCTCTACCTCTTGCTTATCATGGACAACAGCATAACATGATGGAAGCATCTGCAGAAAAAGATATTCCAGACCATGAAAAGCAACCAATAAATGCAAAAGATACAAAAGCTCCACGAAGCATGAACGATAGAAAAATAAAGAACAACCCATTTTTCTCTCCATTTCAACCAATTTTTTGATGGGTATAAGAGATTGTGCATCTCCCATATTCACATGGTACCATGAAGAGTCAATAGATATAGAGCATGGCTATAGGGTAGTAAGACATCCATTGCCTCTTGGTTGCAACAAAATTTTGGAACATAAGAAATTGTCATTCTAGATTAGATAAAAAGCATTAAATTTTTAAACATTTAGTCTTGTTCAGATCACATTTAGTCTTGTTCAGATCAAGAATTGTTTGTTTGACATTTTCCAAGCCACAACACATGAATAGATGGTAAGTATCATCTGAAGGATAAGTATAAGCAAAGCAAGACCAGAAATTACCCACAATGGCAGCTATAATGGCAATTAAATGTATGTCAAATGATGGAAAGAAAAATACATTAAAAGTGGACTTCATCAAAGAAGAAAATGGCTTTTCTAGATAAGGAATCTATAGACCAGTATATTGAGCATTCAGCCCACATAATGCTTAAGATTATCAATATTTAAAAGTTAAAATGAAGCAAATAAAAGTAATTTTAATCAGAGAGAATACACAATAGGAACTTAGTGGCATTTCCCTTTACTTTTAAGGTTATGTATTGATATTGTGGTGTCATTTGCTTTGTGACAATAATAGGATTGAAAATCAAATCAAAATTTCATCATTTATAGACAAGAAAAGGACTCTAGATGTTGACATACAATTTCAAGCTTATACATGTAGATATTTATTAACACTCTTGCATGTTGCCAGAAACCACACTTAGCAACTGAGAATTTCCACTAAAGATTTCTTGCAGGTAATCAAGGAATATAGCATAGAGTTGATAAGCTACCTGATCTGTGGTCTGTTGAAAGTTGTGAATCAATTCTTGCAAAACTTATATTTCTCCTGATTTGTGAATGTTCTTCATTAATGGAAGACCACTTACAAAAAACTGTAATGGCTTAATAGAAATACATCTGACCGTATCTAGATATTGCTGAGTTTAGGATGTCTTTAGCAGAGAAGGGCTGAACAGACTTGGATAAAGTTGCAAAATGAAATGTCAGCATATGTTCAAACTTCAATTTTCTTAGATGCCACCATGGGATGGTATCACTTCATTTAAGGTGCAAAGTGAAAGATCAACATAGCTTGAACTTCTATTTTTGTGTAGACACTACCAAGGGTTGCTAGGAGCAAAGATCCATTTTACCAACTAAAAGTAACAACCAATGAATTCTATAAGTTAATCTCTATCATTAGTAGACGAAAAACTAATAATCTTATAAAGTCAATGCTCTAGAAACATTAACTATTTCCTCATTCTTCTCCACAGAATATCAAGATTGCAATCCCAGAAGTAACAAAAAAGGAAAAAGGATAACTTACAATATAATCTCCTTCCTTTCCTTTATGAGACTCCAGCTTCGGGTGCAGCATATAAGAAATTGAAGAATCAAGATCCAACAGCCTTAATGCCACAGCTGCCGAGGTACTAGGCACCCATGGCAAAACAGGAACTGATCCCGAATGAACAGTGTTATTGTCTGCAGCAACTCCTGGATTAGCAGAACTCAACAATTCAGCTGTTGTTTCAAAGGTTGTAGAAAGAACACCTCGTTTTATTGCACCCTCCAACAAAGTTAGAATCTGCAAGCAGGGAACACTAAATATGATAAGTTCTATAGTTCCTACTTAAGAAAATATTACCAACAGACCAGAAATATATATAAGCACTGAAAAATGTCAATACTCGCATCAATTAAAATATCATAATACAAAGAGAATTTGACACCACAGGAAACTGCATTTCAAAACCAGCAACACCAAGTAATTCAAGCAACAACCGTAAATGCAAGACAAATAACAACTCATGTGCTTAGGTAGATCAAAAACAAAACAAAACAAAACTTTAAGCTCAAAAAATGTCATCTCATTTAGACCATCACTGGTAAAATGTTAAAAACATTGATGTGCTCCTTTGCAATCTGGGAACTAGGGTTTAAGTCATGGAAACAGCTTCTCTATATTTAGTGTATCCCGAGTGACCCTCCCCAAATCTTGCATTGGTGGGAACCATACGCCCTTTTATGTAGATATTGAAAGCTCTGTTAATTATAAACTATTAGACACAGTTAGAAAGCCAGATTACTACACATTCTTCTATGTTGAGTCTTACTTGTGCTTAGATGTAATTCACTTGGGAGTCACATGAATCCATGAACTTTTGTAGGTTCATTAACAATTTCCTAGTCTAGAACATGGTCAGGGAGCATTCATTATTCATCCCACATACACTGAATATGATGCTAATAACTGTCTTTCATAAAACATTGTTTATAGAAAAGTTTCCAACTGTGCAAGCAATGCAATGATAACAAGGACAAACTTTGCCTTACTGATAAAGAATTATTAATCTAATGAATCAGATTACTCAAATCTATCAGATTAGAGTATAATCACCGTACTTTGAAGTCATCCAAGTTCCAAATAGTGTGGAAACTCACAGTGATTACATTACCATGTCATTCTGCTTGATCTTTTGACATTCATTTGTTAAAATTAAATATTTGTTAGATTAGAGTCTCAGCCACAATATACATGCCCTAGGAGCAAAGTAGTAAACAAATAACAAAAGAGACAAAGCTCTAAGACTGCAGAATGAATGACTGAAGAATGTCAAGGCCTGTCAACATGGCAAAGATCTTATAAACTATAAAACGAGATGGATTTGATGCAACTATCAATAAGTATATTCTAAATCTAGAATTTTATGCCTCCATCTACTCTGTACAATTTAGACAATATATCATATATAAATTTAACAAGCACAATAATAACTGACAAAAAAATTTCAAATACAAAATATCTATAAAGAAGATTATCACATTTTTCAAAGTGAGTCAAAAGGCCAAAATACATTGGTCACAAGTATTTAGAACACTGAGAAGTGTTACGCAGATGACATAAGTGTTCTACATATATACCATTACCAAGTTAATATTATTTAGATGATACAGCATACACTCTGAAGCATCCAACATAAGAGACTTCCGATAACACGACAAGAACATGTCAAACATTTTTATGTGTTCTTGCTTCATAGAACAAAACAATGAACACAATTTTTGCAAATTTCAAAAGAAAGATAAACATATTTCATTGCACATTGTTCGACTTATCAGTGACCTTGAGAGTGCTATACAAATTATCGCAACAGTAAGCAATTGCTCCCAATCAATGTAAAACAAATCGCTTATAATGTATTTTTTCAATTGCAATGTTATAGAAATGCTCCAACGACCAAACAGTTGCCCATATCATTACAGAACAGGTATCATTACTGTTGCATTTACTTCAGGAAAATAAAGAACAAGTTGTTTAAAACCTAACATTTGAAAACTAGCAAAGGACATCTCGAAAGACAAAACTTGAACTGATAGCACTAAAGAAGTCATTGCTTCATCTGTTTGTTACTTTCAGCATTTAATATACAAAATCCATTAGTTGTTCTACAGTGGGGTAGAAAAACAAATTTCTGCTGTTAATTATCAAACAATTTAAAACCTGAAACAGTTCCTCAGCAGATGATGAAGACTGCAATTTCACACCCCAAGATTTCCTATATCCCTCAGTCCAAAAAGCCTGAAGAGCTTCTGCTGGAATTGAAACCTGTAAATTTTAGCAAATTAAAAAAATACAAAATTAAACAGAGAAGCAAATTTAACAATGTAAAATAAAACAAAGGTGATAGAGATTTAGAAATCAAGAAGGGTTTCTCACCTCAATCATGGATAACTGTGCTTTCAACAGTTTGATCCCTATGGAAAGAGAGGAGTCAGAGACTTGGAGTTTCCATTCAGGGTCTGATTTTCTTTTTTGTTCACACAGAGGCATATGCTCTGAAAAAATTGCATCAGAGTTATGGAATGCCTTAAATGTCTTGTGGCAAGAAGGGCAATGCCTTTCTTCAGCAGAAAAGGACTGGAAGCAGGAATCACAAGTATGAAGCAGCTCAGAGCATCTTTTCTTCCCATATTTCATTGCACACAATTGGTAAGGATTATAGCATTCTTTCCACATCCATCTGAATAAACCTTGGTATCTCCTAACAGCAGCACTTATCTCCGCTTTGCTCTGCCCAAGTTCAATTCTGAAAGATGATGAATTCTCCAAAGCATCAGAAGCGAGACCACAGAGGGAACTGCTAGGACTGTCAAGTTCCATGCTGCAATCTGGACTTGAGGACGGTTTAGTCAGCCCTGTTATAACCAGATCTCCAACTAAATCAGAGTTGACAACTTTCTTATTCCTTCTGATTGCCTCTTTGAAGGTTGACTCTATTCTTTGTAACATTGAATGCAAATGTGATTCTCTAATCCCACGTGTATCCAGAGCAGCTAAAAGAGCATCAAATGCCTGTTCGCATTAAAGACCACATAAACCTCAACATCATGAAGATAATACGGCACTTATGAAACTCATCTAATGTGTTAGCCTAAGTTTATCTGATAGTAAATTTAACTGGTCCTTCACATTTACATTCTTTTCTAAAACGGAACAAGATTTTCATATTTTGTCCATTTTTGTTGCCATGGACATTTTCACACTACTCAATAAGAGAGTGAGAAGTTTTCTCAAGTAGTAAGTGATACACTACAAGTGGCAGAAATTTCCAGGTAATAAGTTCAGCAATCCATGAAACTACTAAATGTTACGAATGATCCTTTAATTTTTAATGGTGTTGAGCTCCATTATGTAATATAGCTATTACATCAATTGATAAACTTAAGAATTAAGATCTAAGTATTCAAATATAGAATTTACATCTGTTTAGAAGTTCTTTCCTGAGCTTGTCACCCAAACATAACTGATCGAAACTTTACTATTCTCATATCTATTACAAAATATAAGGGACGAGAGAACAACAGTACTGCAATAGTAGCAGCAGATCCAACAACATGTGGATTAAGATTGTGCTAACTTGACATTATTTATTAAAATCCAAATAATATTATAGTTCCAAGTACATGATGTAAAAGTAATGGTACCATTGTGAAGAGTGGAAAAAAGCACAGACAAGCGTAATAACTGGAACAAAGGAAACAAGGAACATAATAGCCAAGGAGGTTTTGAACCAAGGCTTAGCAAAAGCAACGGCAACACAGAAAAGTTAATCAAGCAAACAACATTGCAATTTTTTATGACCTACACATCAGCCATCCAAGCTGATGCCATCCAGGCAGAGATCAAACTTATCAATCACTACCACAAGTTGATGGTTGGCAAAATTAATGACACATGTAATTGTGGTTTGCCATACCGTAGAGTACCACTCGGTATGAGCGATATGTACCAGTCTGACAGGCTACCAGTATAGGCAGTACATATCAGTTTATCGGTATGTCCCACCATATCATGTGTTGGTATATTGATACATACCATACTGATAGCCGATTGGTACACGGTTCAGACTGGTAATGCGAACTATGAGTGGGATGTCCATGAAGATGATGAGATTGGAGGAAGAAATGGATGATGGAAGAGCAAATACTACAGTTTCCAAGTGGCCACAAGGCATAAGCCAAAAGCTACAGTTTCCAAGTGCATAATGCAAAAAAAGGATTCATGGATAATATGCATATGCCATGCTAATTTTAAAATGTTTTACTTGAAGAATCAATTATAAATTGAAACCCAAAACATAAAATTGCTAGAATCTCAAAGGAACATGCATGGATAAACCAGTTAGGCCGAGAATCCCACCAAAACTAAACCAGTGAATTGAAATATGGATCTAACCATTTATTTCATGTAAATTATAATGAATAGAGAATGAGAAAAACAATGACACAAACACAAATAACAAAGGCATTTGTCTGACAAATAAAATTGTATGTACCACCTTACATGATACCTTTACATGACAGTATTATATACACCAACTAGTCTAAATAATATCTTTTTGACCAGAACTAGGAAATATTCTTCATCGTTCACATTTGACTGCCTTTGGAATTATTTCTAAGTCCCAAAAGACAAAATAATAAGGTTGATGCTTTATTACTTAAACATAATAAAGAAAATATTTGGATATTTGCAGGCTAATTAGCAATAAAAGTCTCACCGTTTCCTTTATTAAAAACAAGTGCCAAGTCCCAAAATATGAAAAATTTTGGTGAATCATACAAATTTTAACTGGCTGAAACTAATCCTAAAAGAGATTGTCTAGGACCTAGTTTACAGAGAAGTTCGGTAAATAAGAAACTAGTTTGACAGTATCATGTGAGTATTGTATTAAACTCCAGAAACTATCAATATCATCTATTCTTTAAAAATTGTGGGCATGATCAATAAACTGAATCTCATATGGACTACAAGGCTGCAGTGCACAAGCACAGCCCCAAAGTTCACATCACTGAAACTACATATTGCCACTGACACTTTCTGGCTTGCAGTTTTGTTTCCCATTTATGATTGTGGGCAATGTAGAAGAATGTGTATATAGATGTATCAACTGCTCCAGCTTAATGTGACCATACATCAATAACTACATAAATGTATAAACCACCAAAAAAGATTTGAAGTATAACAGGATATTTCAAAAATATTTAAGGAAAGGTTGGAGATAAAGCTACCTCCTCTGAATCGATAAGCCGCCAATGGCCATCTTTGGATTCCAAAAAGATTCTCCCAGAGCCAGGATCATTTGGTGAAGAAGATGTTGAAAATTGCCAATATCGATTTCGCCTGCGGTCTTGACCTAGGGGTAATGACCGGTAAACATAAAGTTGCTCTGCCTTGTGACCAATAAATGCTTTTAATTGGGAACGTGACTTTTCACTAGCATATACATGCTGGTGAACTGGATGAACATCCGCAGTTGTAAGTTCATATCCTATAGATGTGTTACCAAAATTAACCCGATTCGGTTCAAAAAACAGCTCATTGCTGATGGCTTCTAGATTACCATCATTACCCTTATCAACATTGTCTAGTGCCATTTGACTTCCCACTCTTGCACTATTACTTACTGCTGCCTCAGCTTTATTTATACTGAAGGCAGTACCTTGTAATCTGCCAGGACACTCTTCTTTAAAACGCCTTTTATCAAGTTGTGCCTCCGCCCACATTTGTTTTTTGAGAGCACTTGCAGCTTCCAAACGTTCCTGTAAGCCCTTGAGTCAATTACCTAATGACAAAACAGAAGGAAACAAAAGGGGAAAGACATTATTATCTCATTAATACCTCAAGAACTATTCGTATAGAGTTTCCTTCAACAGCCACTCCAACCAAAGCAACAAGGGCATGTAAGCGTTCTTCAACACTCAGTTCAGAATAATCGCCTTCTGACAATCCCTGCACCCATGGTTCACCAAAGTTGCTTTCATCAATTTCTGTGTCCTCCATACCAAGGTTACTTGCTTCAATGTAATTTGAGTTGCCAACTGGAAGATGGGAAACACCGGAAGTGCTTACTGTTTTTGATTTCTCGGAAGGCATTTTAGGACCTTTTTCCACAATACCAAAGCTAGTACATGCAGTTACTCCATTCTCTCCCCCTTCTTCCTTACATGACAAAGTCAATGTCCTAGAATCTTTTAACTCACTTGCAAAAGGATCATTCTTATCCATCTTTGCATCAATGCAAGCATCGTCAACTTCAGGATCATCAGCAGCATCACCTTCCGAATCTTCATCTCTTTCAGCTTCATCTACATCTTCTGTATCCTTTTCAGCTTCCTCAGAGTCTGAAAGTGCACTTAGAAATACTTGTATCTTTTCCCGAGCAGCAGATAATACAGCGTCTGCATCAGCGGGATCCTTCCTGTAAGGTGATCTTACACAATATGTTGAAGGAGCAGTTCTCTCAAAAAGTTTTGTGTCTCGCGATAATGCTGCAGCAATAGATGCCTCTGGTGTCTTGCTTGTGGTTAGGTCCCGTAGTCCAGAATTCTGATAATGTGGCAAAAAATACAGGTTAACCAAATCAAGAACAAGCAAGCAATCTTACAAAAGACATTTACCTGAATCTTGTCTGCAACTTCTAGTATAGTAAGGCCATTGCTTCCCTCGAGAGAAAGAACATGAAAAGCAGCAAATTTGACTGTTCCAGGAGTCAAACGATGCCTAGATCCACGCCGATGAGTATAGCCCCTTTCTTTCATCAAAGCAAAAGCATTTTCAGCCGCCAAACCATTCCGTAAATTGGAAATAATGTCCTTGCCATTGTTACCCTGAGTAGAAATTGCTTAAGAATCTTACTTAGTAACACCATATATTAGCCTTTTTTTATGAGTGAATACTCTAATGAAAACCAAAACATGAGCTTAATACTTGAACTAGCAAGATTCAACATTTCATAGAAATAAATGCTGCAGAAGCTGTGATGGTTTCAAGAGGCACAAGGTTCACCAAATAGCTAAATGTTCTAATAGTACTCCCAATTGGTTATACATTATACAGCATCAAAGTACAAATCAGAACTGAAATCAGCACAAGAGAACTATCCACATATCTAAAAATGCTCTAAGCAGAGGCACAATACCCTCACCTGTTATAGTTTGCAGTTAGTTCGACAACAAAAACAACCACCTTCACATGTAAGACGTGCAAAAGTGAGATCTTCAACCCTGAAATCCAATCTTTAAGACAGAGCAAGTCGATAGTTATACTTCTTTTCTATTATATTTTTATATTAGTATCTTTTACTTCCTCTCGTTTTTTCTTCCTCCATTCTCGAATTATTTATAAAAAAATTTCATCTATTTGTTACGAACTTATCATCAGATTTGGTATTTGAACTTCTACCCCACATCACTATCCTTATACACCATCATAAAGGTCGAGAGGCCAACAACTAATGACACAAGTTTAAACATTTTATGCCACATGATTAGATACCCATTTTAGGTTGGCGAACCTATTAGGTTGCATCATGACACAAAAAAGTTCCACATATACTGAGATCATTGGCATCTAGTGATCTAAAGAAGAAGATAAAAGATTTGGCAGCTTTTCCACTAGCTTTTTTCTTAAAAGAAACAAATAAATAACCTAACCTTTTTATTAGAAATCTTAACCTAATGACTGCCGGCTGTGAAGTGAGACTATTTCAGTTATAGCTACTGTGCCCCAAGAGCAGCTCAAGATGGATGCAACCAATTGTATCACGACATACAGCTTGCTGCACTAGCCACAATGCAGGCCACCTCAAGCAGGATTTGTCATCAAGAATGGCATCAGGATGACTGGCTGTCACAGGCAGGTAAAAGGACAGAAGGAAATAAAAGAAGAAAGTCAAGTTTACATTCAAACTTCATTCCTGCTCATAGGCCCTCTAAAGCAGTAAAAACCATTCAAAAAGGAAAAAGTACTCGAGTTCCTAGCTGATAAGCCTAACATGACCATTTGATTTATTAAAAACGCACAAAAGAATTATGACTTTAATAGGGAACATCTTAAGAAACTCTTCAATTTACTACTGAACATGCTTCAACTGTCTGGACTTAAGTAAACAATTATTAAGTTCTTCACCATGCCGAATCTCATTAATGTCATGTATATGTGTAATTCCTTATTTTCATCATCAACAGTCAAGCCTCCCCAATCAAAAAACTAGGCCTATAAGTCATACATGTGTAAGTTCCTATTCTATAATTTCCAAATAATAATCTTGGCATATAGGATTTGGGTTATTCATAAATGTGCATGTACACCAAATGATTACAGATTATAGATAGCATCATGGATATCTTAATGGCCAACTAGGGTATAAAAGGTGACCAAAAGTTTCTGACTTTTATATGAACATCGTAAAGCTAGTTAAACATAACTGATGACTCACATAAAGGTCAAAGAAACAAATGTTACAAAAAGAAATGTCATGGCAACACAACAGTCAGAATATCTTCGTAAAAGGTCTGCAGAAAGAGGAAAGTTTATATGGGTGTAGCTTTTCTTTTTTTAAAAGTTTATGCAGAAACCTAGGTACCTCATTCTCATCCCGAGAATATACTCGCTCCACATTTCTCTTCTTCAATTGTGGCCCAAATCCAGCAGCCAATGCAAATTGTCGCAGTATCTCAGGCCACGTCAAATAATTCAAATGCCGTTGCCAACCACGAATGTTAAAGCCCCATGCATATGCCTAGAAAACAAAAGCATAACAATGGGAATATGAGATGAATAACATTAACCAGAAAGCAGCAATCAAGAAAGTATGAAGTTGACGAAAGGGAGTATCAACCCCCTCAACATTAACCAGAAAGCACTAATCAAGAAAGTATGAAGCTTAGGAAAGGGAGTACAAACCCCCTCGATAATCTGTGGATGGCCACCTCCTGGATTAACAGTGCTACTTTGGCTAGCCCCGAGTGTGCTAGCAGGAGTCCTTGCAACATCCTCAATGTCCTTAATAATGGATTTAAGTAGAGCAACATGTACTTCTCCCAGAAGTCTTGAATCCTGTGAAAGATTTTTATTAGATCACCAACACAACAGAAAAGGTAAAGCTGCTTCTAACGGTCCCTTGTGACCAGTAATGCAGAAATCTGCAGCTTAGTTGTACCCATATGAATGATTTTTAAATTCATTATTGGACTTCCATGAATTACAGCCCACATGGTAAATGCAGATTTATTGACCAAATCATTTTACATAGCTCCTCATGTTTCTGGTCCTAGTGAGGCAGACCAATGAAATTGCATTTATCAAGATTTCCTTATATTACCACATTATTCACCACTCCAAGAGGCAAAAAATTATTAGTTATTGCCATATCAAGCATCAACAATAGGCTTTAGCATACTCCAAATATTCTGGTTCGTAAAGACTATCTTCCTTCAAGTAATATGTAGAGCCCGTGCAAGATTCAAGTAAAGCAGACATGAAGAGTCCTCAGAAGGTAACTGGGTCAGATTCTGTAAAGAAACTTCAATCACTAAAAAGTTGGTTCTAGGGAAAGAGAATGGCCCTAACTAGCCAGAATAATTTATCCAAGGCCTAAAGTTTGGAGACAAAAGCAAATGAGAAATAAGTTCAAATTGGTCTCTGATTACAGCATATTAATTGTGGCCTGGAATCTGCATAACACCCACCAAATAATTCCGGTATTCATAAAGCATGAGATGCTCACGTTCAAAAAAGTAAAGCAAGATTCAGAGAGCACTCACGTAATCATGGAGAGACTGCACAAACTCATCAAGAGTGAATGGCCAAAGGCCAAGTACATCAGCAAAGGTAATTAGAAACTTCCAAACCTGAAATTCCAACCAATTTGCATATTATTGATGTGTTAGGGAAATTCCAATGATATTATCATAGCAGCGACTGAATATATATAATGGGAATTTGCAAGCACATAGCTTCAGAAAAATAAAAACTATTTTGATAAGTAAAACACACCATCAATTTTTTTTAGAAAGTTGGACTTTTGACTGATAAAAGGTACTTGCTATTTGCTAATTAAGAAATCTAAGACGAAAGTGAGACATGCACATGAAATATATGACATAAAAGAGCATGATTATGGAAATTTAACCAATTCTAAACATGAAAAGATTAAAAAATGCACCATAAGAAGGTTTGCTATCTTCTCATCAGAATCAGCCCAAGGCTGAATTGCAAAAGGCTTTTTTAGTCCTACAGAAATTGGCGGAAATGCAGTCAGCATACCTGCAGTGGAAACAGACAAAACTTAACTTACACTGCATTATAGTAAACAGTGAATACATCAGAGCATTGAATCGTTGAAATGTTGTATACTCAGCCATATAAAACAGTTACCAACAAAGTCAGAAGGACTCATATCATGCAGATTTCTAGAACTAAGCTGAATAAAGTGAAGAGAACTGTACTTCTGAATGAATCAAGTTGTTGCAAAGTTTCATTTTCGAGAGCAAATATTGAGGAAAATCCTTTATTTGCTGCAGCCAACTCCATTAACTCCAAGCGCTCATCCTCAATAAGCTCCATATATTCCTTTGCGATTCTGCGGGCAGTAGCCCTCTCAGTAGCAGCTTTCAGTCTTGCTGCCTCCTTCTCTCGTCTCAGTTCTTCTTTCTGCCTCAGCTTCTCAGCCTGAACTCATTCAAGAAAATGTTAACAAACTATTTGAAGAACCAGGGGTAGAACAATCCTTCTGGAACCTACCCTACGAGATTCCTTCAGCAGGAACTTCTCCCTACGCTCATTTTCACGCCTTTGTTCACGTTGAAACCTCTCTTCCTCTCGCTGTTTTTCACGCATCATCCGCTCTTCTTCCTTTCTTCTTTCACGATCATGTCTCTCAATTTCCCTCTGTATTTGTTCTTCTCTCTGAAGATTGACAATTTGTTTCAGTACTGGATATTGAACGTGCAACGACAAACTCTGAACAAAAGGTACCTTTCGCCTCAGGTTATCTTGTTTCTCAAGCTCTTTCCGAATCCGTTTCTGATGGGCTTCCTCCTCCTTAGCAGTCCTTGCTTCATCACTCTACATATGGTAAAAATAGTTCATGACAACACTTATCCCAAGAAAATTAGGTACACAACTGCACTAGATTACACGATTGTAAGTACCTTACGTTTCCTCCCCAACCTAGAAAGATTTTCTTCATGGGAAGTCCTATCAGATGATATATGTGGGTTTTCTAATCCTACAACCTGATTGGTATGAAACTGAGTATCACTTGCAGGAGACGGTAAGGAGTCACTACATGCAGCACTGCCATATTCCATCAGGTCAGAAGGAAATTTTTGTTTCCTGCTTTGTTGGGACCTGAGGCTGGCACCAGACATTTGACCTTGGAAGGTATAACTTGGTGCCTCCTGATCATTTACATGCAAATTCTTTCCACCTGATGGTACAGATGCCACCCTGTTGTTAGGCACATCTATTGAAGAGTCATAATAGTGAGATTGAGATGCCATGTCATATGCCTCTGAGCGGACACTTGGCTGCTCAGGGAGAAACCGATATTCAGGAGGAGGTCTAGGACCCATATGCAGATGGACGGTATGAGAACCCCCATTTGCTGGCTTCCTCTTCCCTTTAGATGAACTTGGTGAGAAATGTTCAATGCCAGAGGGAAAACTTATTGCCTGCAAGGTAGAAACAGTCAAAAGAAATTTACGAATAAAATCATATGACATAAAGCACAAATCAAACTCATAATCCAACTATAGCAGTCAATTCCCAGCAGAACTTTCATTAGGACACTGTAAGAGCCAATAGACCTTTGTTGTCTTTATGTCATGTCTCCCACACACATTGCCATCATAGGGCCAGACAGGCTGCTTCTGTTGTGCCGATATTTCTGTTAAAATATTAAAAAAACAAATAAGTAGGAGAATGGAGGAAAATTTTGATATGTGGGCAAAGTGAATGCAACCACACACAGCTCCCAGTACAAAGGACCACCTAGTAAACAAAAAGTAGCAAAGAGAGAATAGAAGATTAAATCTGGAAAGATAATTCCAATGATTTTAGTAAAATGATTAAGCTATTGGAATGTAAATTCATTACTTGGAAAACTCATACACATAATATTTTCTATAACTGAAACCTGTATGAAAAATAATGAAGCTGGCTTTTAATGCAAATAAAAACCTGAACCAAGAAATCTACTAGGTAATGACCATTGTTTCATTAGACAGAATGATCTTCAATAAACAACTAAGGCACCATTTGATATTCACAATCTCATATCAAGAGAACAGTTAATTCTATCAATCAACAGCAAAATGAAAACCAGCATCAAAGCCACGATAAATAAAACATACAAGTCTCAAATAGAGACCAGGAACATTCAAACCACCAAATCCCAGTACTTTAAATGCATACTATCAGATTGGTGAGGCAACAATGAACCAGCAAAACAACATGATGGCCTGATGACAGAGACGAGTGACATGCTACTTATGTCTGATATAATACACCCGAGAAGGGGCTAAGGTCTGGATAAAATGTCAGAGATTACTCCACAAAAGAGGGTGAAAACCATAATAGAAAGAACTTGAATAACCCAAGATTGTCCAAGACCAAAAAAAAAAAGATCTACCGAGAAAAGCCCAGCATAATCAAATTCCATATGTTAAGTCTTTTTATCCATCATTTGTCTACAATTGCACATTCTCTGGCACAATAGCTCACCGCAATGTCACTTTCCTAAACTTATATCCATGTTAACCTGTTCTATAACTACCCAGAGCTTTTTTACATATGCATATGCTAACTAAATTTCCTCTCATACACAGATACACTTCAGCTTCAGTTAGTCAAACTTGTACTCTTACTCCGACATAGAAATTCCAACCTACCAGTTTTTGTGTTATCAAATGTTAATATTGACAAATGAATCTCTTGCTTGCACATAAAACATTCTTACAACCCCCTTAATATCCTTAATCTTTAAAACACATCATCTTGCTCAACAGCATTTGACAATAATGCAATATTGCAATTCCCATAAAACAGACGATATCTGCATTGTGATGTAGATGACCTTATGTTTTAAATGTAGAAGCATCTATAGGATTAGAAATACAAGGTTATAGGCTATTGTATAATGACCAAACAACAAGGTCATGCTCATATTGTGATATGACCACCAACAGCAAAAGCATCGTTCTAGTTTTACTAATCTCTAATATCCAAAGTAAAACAAAGATTCAGTCATCAACTAATGCCAATCACATAACTTTTCTTTTTTTTCCAACTTAGACTGTGATGTGCACAAATTACTATCTTCCGAGCTAGAAAGACTTCCACAAGCTACATTAGCATGCACTACAACTACTAGTATTAATAAACAGAAACTGTCATCATATTACTTATATGCTAAATTCTAAATGTCAGCCAATTGCAATTGACAGTTGCACCAACAAAACCTAATCTACTGAAAGATCAACAACTCAACTAACAAAAAGGAAAGCCAACAAGGAACTACTTGAAATTGGAGCAACTCTAGACAGCAAAGCAACATATGTAAAACTAGCATGCCGGTTGCAATACCAAGTTAGGATGTACTATGCACCAACAAGATAGCATGGCCATAGCAGAAGATAAATATTTGGTATCACACTGTAATGATACCTATTGGGGCTCCGAAAGCACCGGGCGGCAGCGGATCAAACTCGACACCAAGGCCAGGCCCATCCTGCCGCAGCGGCTCGCCAAGCTGTGCTTCCACCGATGCTAGTATCCGGAGCTCCGCCATGGTCAGGCGGTTGAGGTGGGTTGGCGGAGGCGGCAACACGGGATCATAATACTGCCTCCCGACGGCTGACATATCTGCACCAATCCTTGAGACGACCGCCGCTGCCCTTGAAACTGCCCTCCTGGACTCCACGCTGCTACCATAGGGGCTCGAGCTCAACCCGGCGCCTCCCGACTCCGAGGACGGCATATCATTCTGAGGAGGCAGCACCGGTGGCGGTGGCGTCAACGGCAAGGATTCCTCGTCCCTCCGCTGCCTTCTCGTCGGCGGCAACTTCCGATCCTTGAGCCTCCGATGGCAGAACCACATCTGTAGCTGCCGATCCGAGAGACCGGTCTTCACCGACATCTCAGCCCGCAGCGTCTCCGACGGATGCGTGTCCACTGATCAAAAACAAGAATCGCAACAAAAGAACCCCAAATCAACACCGATCGAGACCGATCAAACGACGGGAACCCTAATAGTAACAAATCGAGATCAACAAACCAGCGTAGGCCTTCTCAAGAATCTCCAATTGGTAGGGGGTCTTCATCTTGCGCTTGGGGGGCTTGTCTCCGCTTTCCGCCGGCGGCTTCTCCTGATCTCCCCCCCCGGCCTCCATCCCCTAACCCTAGATCGGCAGCACGATTTCCCCTCCGCGAAGGCGAACAACAACAGAAAAAAAAAAAAAAAAGAACTAATTCGTCCTGCCTCGCATTAATTTATAGCACGCGAAAAGGGCGAACACGGCGTGGCAAAACCGATGGAAAAAAAAAAAAAAAAAGCAATCGGGAAAAGGAAATCACGAAGCGATGTAGGGTGAGATCGCAGAGAGAATAATACGAAGAATACCAAATAGGAGGAGTAGCAAGAAACGATCCAACAAAGAGGGGAAAGAAAGAGGGACGGATGAGAGAAGGAATAAGAAGAGAAAAATACCACCAGTGAGTATTGAGGGGAGGGGAGGGGAGAGGAGGGGAGGGGAGGAGAACGAAAATGGGAAAGAGATTGGGGGAATTGGGAGAAATAAGAATAAGAAGGGGTTTGATTTGGGAGTATCGTTGAACAGATCGAACAAACGATCCATGTCATGCAGCGATCTCGTGGTGCAACAACAACAACAGCAACAACAGGGCGTTTCCATGAGGGTGGTGTATTGGGCTGGATAAAGGTGTTCTTTGGCTTTTGGATTCCCCCTCGTTCCTTTTGGGTTTGTGGTAAGGAGTGCGATCAAAGACGGAGGGCGACGGTAAGGTCGATTTGGGTTCGACTTTTGTTCTTCGTGCACTCCTTTGTGGCTCTTCTTTCTTGTTCCGGCCCTGGAAACCCTTTCTTTTCAGGGGCGTGTTTTTTTTTTGTGGGTGGTGTGTCGTGTGTGCGGCTTCGCGTACCCGTTGGAGCGTGAGACGGGTGGGACCGGGTATGGGTTGGGGCCCGCCTCATCTTCCGGTGGGAGCCCTGTGATGGAATATAGAGCTATTTGTCGTAGACCCTTACCCTTCGAATCGGTCTGATGGTTCGTCGACTTTAGATCGAACCCGAACATTGAATCGTTTGACTTTTGAAATCGGAACCAGTAATTCTGGTTTCGGTGATTTCAGTCAGATTTCATTAATAAAAAAAAAATTATCGAGACTATTTTCATCAATAGTTTGAGACTATTTGGATCGACTATTTAATCCTAACGGTCCAACAATCGACATTTAAAGCATGAAGGGACAAATCATCAACTTGCAGTTTATCCCTTCCCCTATGAATGAATATATTTTTAAGGATTTTATTTTTTTATAATATATATATATATATATAAAGAATAGATGGTTTGAATCGAATCTGATAATATGTGGTTCAATCTCAATTCTCAAAAGTTGAAAATCGGAATAGTCGATTCAAGGTTAGGTTAATTTCGAGGATACGAATGCAAAACGTTACGTTGTTTTGGAGGAAAAAAAATGATGAAAAATTAAGATACAATAAATCAACTTATTATCTTATTTATATATTTGCTAAATAATATAAAATATTATAATATTTTTCTCTTAAAACTAAAATTTTCACTTGATCGCATCTAAATTTCTTTTAAATTTTTAATTCTCGTAGTATAATCATTTTAATTTCTAAAATGATTATGAGTTTTCCTCTCCATCAAAGCTACTATTGGAATTATGTTTTCTTTTTTTTTTTTGAGACAAAGTTGTTTTTCTTTTAAAGATAATTTTATTAAGAATCAGTTTAATATTTTATAATTCAAATTTCAATAACAGATCTCGAGAACATAATTTTGGTTTTTTTTTTTTTTTGAAAGCTTGACACTTTTTTTGGTACATAATATATATATATATATATATATATATATATATATATATTCCTATTTGGAATATGCATGTTCTTGTACAATTTATTATTTATATGACTTTTTCACTAAAAATATATTAAATTGAGTTCTCATTGTCGTCTTTGCTATCGTTCTCGCTATTAATTAGCATTTCATCCTTTCAAGTCATGTCACAATCGTCTTTCATTCAAGTCCCTATTACATAAGCTCAGTATAATGATATATTACTATTTTGTTAGGTATCAAATCGAATTAGTATTTCTTTGTATTTAGTGTGATCATATCGACTCTAATATATTATAATTTCTCCTCTCTCTCTCTTTCTATCTGGTTTTGATACCTCACCAAATTATTTAAACCATTTAACTAACTTAGGTCGAAGAAATTTTATCGAATATGTTTTTGATGTAGTTTTTATAGGATATCGATCCAAATCCCCAAGCTTCTTAATATCATTCAAAAAAAATTGTTATTGTTCTCTTAATAAATATGCGTGTCAAACAATATAACATAACATTTGAAACCAATTAAATTTACTACATGCTTAAATAACAAGGAAAAGATACATAGGACAATGTGAGAAGTAGTACATTTCTCATTGGTTTATTCGGTGGATATATCGCTAAATAATTAAAATAAATTGGATTTAAATCATAGGATGGAAGAAGATTGCTTTGAGAACGTACGGGTTTGACGAAAAACAATGTGGCGAGGCACATCGGACAACCATCCTAATCCTATTCAATACTGTGGTGTGACGTTTCATATGATGTGTGTTATGGTGTAGCCATCATAGTGCATGGAAAAAACAAATTCAAAAGTATGATATTTTACCTTTCGTAGTGTGTTTAATAGTAATGCAGTTTGTGTCCCATCGTAATTAGTTAGTAAATTCTCTACTTAGCATGCAAAGTTGAGCAAGTGAAGTAACACAAAAAATCTCTTACGATATTATTATATATTTATTTGAAATGATAGAATTACACAACCCACTTCTAAATTTGTATACAGTAAGATTGGATGACATTTTTAGTTCCTAATTATCCTTTTAAGCCCACAATTATGAGTTGTTGACATTGGAAGTTAATATAGTAATTAATCGATCTCAAAAGGATAAAGGGCCAATTATATATAAAGTAAATATTTTTTTATTAGAATGTGTTTGCTGGTTTATTTAGTAAAAATTTTGATAATTTATTTAAAGATCTTTCTTCAAAACTTGCCTTTGCTATTTAGCAGAAACAATGGGATAAATCAAAAGAGTGAAGAAATGAAATAAATATCAAAAAATATGAAATGAAGAAATGAAAAGAGAATGAATTTTATTTGTACTGAAATGCATTCAGTCTATTATTATCTTTTAACTTTTCTCGATTTTTAAGTTTTTTTTACTTATTTATTTTGAATATAGATAAAGAATTAATATTCTTTTTGAATGAGAGAAAGCACTGTATGAAGAAACAAGAAGAAAAAAAAAACTTAATCTTTCATGACCGATAATAGTTATAAGATAAATATGATAACGAGAGAACTTGTTTATATATATATATATATATATATATATATATATATATATATATATATATATATATATATTATATATTTGATTTTCAACTCTATAACCTAGTAATGAATTTCAAACTCTATAATAATGTTCATAAGATTTTTTTTCTTTAAGTTTGTATAGAGTAAGATAGGATGACTTATTTTTAATCCAAACAATCTTTTTAAGCTCGTAGTTATAAATTATTGATATTGGAAGTTAATATAGTAATTAATCACAATCAACTTGGACTCGACAAGTTAATCCTTAGATAGATATATCACGTCACTATAACATATAAAGTAAAAGGCTTTAATATTTATTTGCTCAAATTCCGTTTGCTACTTATCTTTTGGCCCCAAAAAACACACACACACACACATATAATCTTTCATAATTAACGATAGTTATAAATACTTTAAAGGAAGATTTGTATGTATATTTTAATGTCAAAAGTCTATAAGCTAATAATGAATTTAGATTTTTTTTTTATACCACAAAAATCTATTAAGACTTTTTGTTAGACACATCTCCACAAAATGTTTATAATATGTATTTGTGATGAGATCGAGATGAAGAATTTCTCCCTCGATTAAATCAAACATGTTTTGGTAAATCCATTTTGCTGTATGAGGGTTTCCCGAATATAATAACACTAGTCTTTGTTACATCGAGTTAACAATCAAAATTGATATTAGTAGAATTATATATATATATATATATATATATATATATATATATGAAAAATTCATATATTAATTCATCAGCATTTTCTAGATATAAATACTAAATAATTGAGGCGACTTTTGGTTTGATTTGATTGACAGAGACTTGATGCAGCAAATTAGATGATGGATTATCACTTTTGAGTCCAGGACAAATAGCAAAATTAAATCAGGTAACAGCCATAAGAGAAGAGAAGACCGGGGAGAAACCACAAGCTGGAATTATTGGCCATGAGAACCTAATGGTCACAAAGAACTTTGGCCTCTTCCTCGGTCGTACATTTGATTTCCAAAAGCAAAAGACATTTGGAAAAGAGCTGCCAACCACCCAATAAGTTTAAGTTGTACCATTATCTGAGGATGAAGCATGCTAATTTATCGACGTAATATTTAACTCAATCGTATTTATTATTATTATTGTTGTTGTTGGTGGTGGTGGTGGATGGGAGGACAAGTATTTAATAATCATAGTACGATTAAAACTAGATCGTATTATGAATTTAAATAGGAAAAATATGTCGTGTATCTCAATATTTTGATTATGGAGTAAGATGTGAGGAAATATTTTGATGTTGAGATGATATATAAAAAATATTAAACTAATAAAAATAGATACTTAGCCAAAAGGTTGAGAAAGGTGTAATATCCCTCTGTTAAGAATTTTTATTTAAGTTAAGATCTAGTGTTTATATTTGATCTTAAGTGATGAAAAATTTTATTTTATTTTCGACGAATGTCGGTAGGGAGTGTTGAACCATATTAATTTTTACCAATTTTTTATATATTTTTTTGTTTTTTTTTATTTTTACAATCTTTTCTTCCTCATAAAATTGAAAGAAAAGACTTGGAACTAAAAAAATGAAGTAAAATTTACGTAGTTTAATACTTTCTATACGAAGAAAAATCAAATTTTTACCATGTAAAATAAAAATAATATATTTCACGAGTTAATCAAAACCTAAGTCTAATATTTGAAGAGTAATCAGAGTGTCTTTCCCCATATCTCTCTCATTAAATTTTTGAGATGTAATAAATCTTAATTTATGGAGAACTTTTCTTTCTACTTGAATGAATTTCTAATTACAATCCAAAAAAAGTTTAAATCTAATTAACTTCGATGAGAATTTTGAATCTTTCTGATTTTATTAACCCTCTACTATCTAACTAGATTAAGTGTACGTGCAAGATTGATAACTCTTGTAACTTTAATATTCACACGCGTTGCCTCAATGTGCATTATTATATTCTTAGGGTTATGCGGCAGCATCTTTTTTATCTTTGATCGATACTCCACACCAAAATCGACGCATGGAAGGCGATAGAGATTCGATGCTTGGAAGATTTCGGCTCAAGTGATTCCATGCGTTCAACGCCAAGAGGAGAACAAAGTTGCATCCAATAATTCATTGGTCCCATCCTTTCCATCCACGTGGACTCGTATTTACCAATACATTTCTATCATTCTATTTTTTTTTATGTCTTTCTCTCTTTTTTTTATTAACAAAAAATCAGATAAACCGAATTCTTTATTACGTAAAATCAATTATAATATATTTATATTATGCTCATCATAACGTAAATCCTCTTACACACATTTCACATGAATATATATAAATTATTTATAATAATAAATCATAATTCACTATAGACTTTTCCTTTTTTGCTTAGAATTTTAAACGAATTGAGATAAAATAAGTATCAAACTTGAATTAGTGATATCATATTCGATCGATATTGATGAGCGAGTAAATGGAGGGGCTCCACAAATCATGTTGGTGACAAGTCATATCAATCTAATTCGACAATATGCATGCATGACTTGAAAACAATAGGTGTGAGAGGCACAACAAGATAACTTGAAATCTCATGAGACTATTCCATCTGTTAAACCTAGAATTTTGTTTTGGTTCTATTCTACATGTCTGTTCTACGCATCATCAAACCATTATGATTGTGTCGTTGATCACATTTCCACACATGTCATTTTCGAAAGGACGACATCATGAGGCCAAGAAATCTTCGAGCTTCTTTTCTCACATCACTATGATTGTGCTGCTCGTCATTTAATTTGGCAAAAGTATATCATTAGATCAAGTAGAGATTCCCCGTATTTTAGAATCATTTCGGTGGTAATATAGTGCTAAAAATATCGAAAGAAAAAAAGTGATAATAATTTAGCAAGGAGGAAGGCACAGTTCGGTCAGAGTAGCAGCACCTGAAGAGAAGGTGATGCCGGTGACGGGGAAATCTCCGTCACCCTTCCTTCCACGCGAAAGGTGCAGCGGGTGGAGTGCCATGTGATCCAGCACCTACTTCGGCTCTCATTGGTGGCGTGAACGAAGAGCGACCACCGGCCACTGTACTCTCGCGTCGAAAGGACCTCCTCCCAATGATGGAACCATGGAAGGTGGCACCTCGGCTGCGTTACCTCCTCCTCTTGTCGGTTGAGAATTGATACCTAAAAAAATATGTTATATTATAAGATAATTTTAATCATTTTATCAGTTGTTTTATCAAGTAACTCGTAATTCAACAAGTTATTAGTACGAAGATAATTCTTATACCCAACTTAATCATAAATAATATAATAAAGTGAGATAATTACCATTATATTTTGTAAATAGAATTAGTAAAGATACATACATTTGAAAATATTTTATAAATATTTTTATTTTTACCATTTGTTTAATATTATTTTATTTTTTATTAAAAGTATTCTCTTTTAATTATATCGTTGTATTATATTTTTATCAATTTCTTATTCCTCCATCCTTAATGTTTATGGTATTAGAGTCAAGTTCAATCTGAACTAGGTATTATAACTCTTAATGATAATTTCATATCTCAAGTCTTTATTCTCATCTTATCAAGTAAATCCTATGAATTTTACGGTATCAACATAAAAATTTTATTCGAGTCTCAAAATCTTTATGACTTAATAAAAAATTGATATACAAACCTAGATAAAATTAAGTTGAGGGAAAATAAAAAGAACTCAAAGATGCATTGATCTTCATTCAACAAACTGTTCATGAGATAATATTATCAAGAATTACAATAGCTATAATCTCAAGGTAAACTTAGTTTGATACTTCAAAATGAATTAAGAAGAGACAGAATAATTAATAAAAAAAGAACATGATGGTAAAGGATTTCGTGGGAGAGGAAATGAAAAAGAAACATGATACTTTTATGGATATGATGAACAAAAGTAATCAAATTATAATAAAAAAATTAGAATTCAATGTCACTATCATAAAAAAAAATTAGTCACATAAAGGCAAATTGTTGAAAAAGAAAAAAAATAAGCAAGCGAGGAAAATAAAAAAATACTAATTTATTTATTACTCATTTACAAGTTAATGATACTTGATTTTTGGATAATATATATTCTAATCATATGTCAGATATAAGATTAATGTTTAAATATCTTAATAAAACTCACAAGTTAAAAGCTATATTTGAAAATAATAAACGAATCCAAATAGAAAGGAAATGAACAATTAGGTAAAAACAAGTCAAGGGAAGGTAAAATACCTCGATAATGTTATATTTATTCATAGTTTATCATATAACTTATTGAATAGTGGACAATTGATTAATGAGAGATATTTAGTTATATTTAATGATGGTTCGTTAAAGATAAAAATTTGATTGTATTGCGGTAAATATTTGCATGACTCAAAAAAGATGTTTTAACTTGATAATTAAACTTTTGTTTTTGATTGTTCAAAATTAATATACTCAATATATGTGAATAATATATTTATGACAAACTAATAAGAAATCATTTTCGAAAAAGCATGGAAAGCATTTAGTTATCTTGAATTAATTCATGTTGATTTATGTGGACTACTAAATGTAAAATTATTTAGTAAAAATCAATATTTTTTATTATTTACTAATAATTATAGCCACATGAGTTATGTATATTTTCTAGAATTAAAATTTAAAATATTTGATAATTTTTAAAAATTTAAAACACTTATAAAAAGATAAAATGATAGATATATAAAGACACTTTAGATAAAGACACCCTAGATAGACAGAGATTGAGAATTTATATATAATGAGTTTAATTTTTTTATATAATAAAAGATATTTGTAGGGAATTGATAACACCACACATATTAGAGTAAAACAGTATAACTAAATATAAGAATTGGATTGCCATTGAAATGATAAAAATTTTACTTAAGAGAAAGCATTTTCCAAATCAGTTTAGGATAGAAATAGTTGCAACAACATTTTATTTATTAAATAGAAAGCATTTTTCAAATCAGTTTAGGATAGAAATAGTTGCAATAATATTTTATTTATTAAATATTACATCAATAAAAGCTATTAGGAATTGAACTCCTTTTAAAGCTTGATATGATATAAAGTCAAGTGTAAGTTATTTAAGAATTTTTGGTTATATTGCTTATGCTTTAGTAAATTTACAAAGCCATCATAAGCTAGATGAAAAATCTAAAAAAGATGTCTTAATTAGTTATTCTTTACGATTCAAGCCATATTGATTATATAATCCTATTAGTGGTAAAGTTATTATTAACAAAAATATAGTATTTGATGACAAGGTGAATCAAAATTAGTTAGAAAAATAATAAAGATGAAAAATAAATTCAGATTTCAATTGAACTAGATGCTCTACAAAATCAAATAATAGATCTTGCTCCAACAAGTTCATCGTCAACCTCATCTATTAGTAATTCAAAGTCATAAGATGATTTCTCATATGAAACCCCATTAGGAAAATTCAAATCACTAATAAAAATTTATAATTCAACATTTGCTTTGTTTATTTTAGATCTTATAAGTTTTAAAAGAAGTATCTAAAAAAGAAAAATGATAAAAGACAATGAAGGAGAGAATCAAGTCAATTAAAAAGAATGAAACATAATAACTAATGGATTTACTAAAAGAAAAAAAAAGTTATTGGACTGAAATAGATGCTCAAAACAAAGTTTTGAAGAAATAATTGAACAAGAGGAATGACGAAAGACAATGAAAGAGGAAATAAAGTCAATTAAAAAGAATGAAACTTGAGAGCTAATGAATCTATAAAAAAAAAACTATTGGATCGAAAGAGGTGTTTAAAATAAAGAATAATGTATATGAAAGTATTCAAAAGTACAAGACTGACTTATAGCAAAAGGATATTCACAACAATAAGGTATTAATTTTAATTATACTTTTTCTCCGGTAGCTAGATTTAAAATCGTGAGAATTTTCTTGACTTTAGCTACTCAGTTGGTTTAGATTATTTATTAATTTGATGTGAAATTTATATTTTAAATAAAAATTTTCAGAAAAAAGTTTTTGTTACTCAGTCCGAAAGTTTTTTAGTTAAATGATATGAAGAAAATGTGTATATTTTAAAGAAAGCTATTTATAGGCTTAAACAAACTTTAAGAGCTTGGTACAACATAATTGACTATTATTTTCATCAAATTAGATTTAAGATGAGTAATAATAAACCTATTTTTTATTTAAAAAGTGATCTTATGATTTACCTTTATGTTGATTATATTATATATAAGTTCATTTAACTCTCTTGTAGCATAATTTTAAAAATACATGATGAATAAGTTTGAAATATCATATGAATCTATTGCATTATTTTCTTGGGTTAAAGGTGAAGTAAGGATTGGATTAAATTTTTATTTTATAAAAAAATACAATAAATCTATTAAAAAAGTCTAATATGATAAATTATAAAGTTACAGCAACACACATGAATGCAAATGAGAAATTGAAAGTTCAAGATGGTAAATGCAAGATAAAGTTTAGTTAGCAGTTTGATCTATCTAACTTATACTTGATCAGATATTACCTTCTTTATTAGTATAATATCTAGGTTTATGTATAGTCCAATCAAACATCATCTTAGAGTCATTAAAAAAATTATGCATTATATTGATGAAGCTATAAATTATGATATTTGGTATTCTCATAATTTTAAATATAAATTATTTGGTTTTATCGATAATGATTGGGCAAAAGCTTTGGATGATAGAAAGTATACTTAAGGTAACATTTTAAACATTGGATCATGAGCTATATCTTAGAGTTTAAAGAAGCAAACAATAATTGTATTATTAACATAGAAGTAGTTATCAACATCACAAGTAGAATATATCGTTGTAACATCAACAACCTACTAAATAATATAGCTTAGATTATTTCTTAGAGATCTTCATAAAAAATATATATATATATATATATATATATATTATGACAATAAAACCATAATTGTAATGACGAGGAATCAAATCTTTCATGAAAAAAATGAAGAACATAGATATTCACTATCATTTTATCTAAGATTTTATAGCAAGTGAGGCAATAACAATTGAGTATTATAACACAGATGAACAAATTATAAATATTATCATAAAATCACTTTCATTTCATAAACATATTTATTTCATGTCTAAAATCAATGTATGTAACTATAAATCAAATGAAAGTGTTGAGAATTACATAGGTAGTTATCATGTTTTAGGTAGCTCTAGTCATATTCTAATTAATTCTACCTATATGGCTCATAATCTAAGAAGTTATTATTATGTAGGTAGTTTCTATACCTAACTTAATTATGCGTGATGTGATAAAGCGAGATAGTTATCATAAACTATCCCATGATAATAATTTCTTAGATCATAGACAACTTAGGTAGAACATGATTAAAACTGTCTCTAAGACATGATAACTATATAAGATAATTATCAATGAATCAATTCTAAATACTTTCTTTTGATTCATAGTTACATACATCGATTTGAGACATAAACTAAATTACGAGGACAGTTCTTATACATAACTTAATCATAAGTGATATGATAGTGTGAGATAATTATAATTAAGTTTTATAAATAAGACTATGATTCATCAAGAAAAAAAATATCCATTTGAAAAAAAAAACAAATATTTTTAAATTTATATTTTATTTAATATTATTTTAGTTTATTATTATTATTATTATTATTATTATTATTATTTTTATTATTATTATTATTTTTCCCTACATCTCAGTATTTTGTTTTTATCATTCTCTTCCTCCACCATCCGAACGTTGTCCTCCTGGTAGATCCCCCGTTACAGCAAGCCCGGTGCGTTTTTACAGATCCGACATAATTTATGGGCCATTACAAATCATTTAAGCTTAGCACTGAGAACACCACCGCCATGGCGGCGTTCCTCTCTCTCTTCCTCCTCTTCTGTTTCCTTCCCTGTCGTTCCCTCTCCCTCACCCAAGATGGCCTTCACCTCCTCGACGCCAAGAGCTCCCTCGACGACCCCGACAGCTCCCTCGACGACTGGAGCCCATCGGACGCCACCCCCTGTAACTGGACCGGCGTCACCTGCGCCTCGCCTCCCCTCTTCCCCGCGGTCACCGCCCTCGACCTGTCGGACCTCGGCCTTGTCGGACCATTCCCTTCCCCGCTCTGCCGCCTCCTCGACCTCTCCTCTCTCTCCCTCTCGCTCAACTCCCTCAACTCCTCCCTCTCCTCCGCCTCCTTCCTCGGCTGCTACTCCCTCACCCGCCTCGACCTCTCGCAGAACTCCTTCACCGGGCCTCTCCCCGCCTTCCTTCCCTCCCTCCTCCCGCGCCTCTCATATCTCGACCTCTCCGTCAACAACTTCTCTGGTCCGATCCCTTCTTCCTTCGGGCAGTTCGCCTCTCTCCGTAGCCTCTCTTTGGTTGGCAATCTTCTCTCCGGTCCCGTGCCTGCTTTCCTCTCCAACCTCTCCTCTCTTCACGAACTCAACCTCTCTTACAACCCCTTCACTCCCACTCCACTTCCTCCTTCGTTGGCCAACCTCACCTCGCTTCGCGTCCTCTGGCTCGCTAGCTGCAACCTCATAGGTAGCATTCCACCGTCTCTCGGCCGCCTTTCCAATCTCACCGACCTCGACCTGTCTTACAACTCGATCTCCGGGGACATCCCCAATTCCCTAGCCGTCCTCTCCTCTGTCGTCCAGATTGAGCTCTATTCCAACAATCTCACAGGTCCCGTTCCCAGCGGCCTGTCGAACCTCACCGAGCTCCGGCTCTTTGATGCCTCCATGAACCAGCTATCCGGGCAGATACCTGAAGACGTATTTCTTGCTCCCAGCCTTGAAAGTTTCCACCTTTACGAGAATAACCTCACCGGAGCAATCCCTTCCACCATCACCCGCTGCGACAACCTCGCGGAGCTCCGGCTGTTCTCGAACCAGCTTGACGGGCCTCTCCCAGCCGACTTTGGCAAGAATTCTCCACTCAGCTTCGTCGATCTTTCGGATAATCTCCTCTCGGGAGAGATTCCGGCTGGGATTTGTGGTGGTGACATGCTGGATCAGCTTCTTTTGCTTGACAACATGTTCTCCGGTTCTCTGCCGGAGAGCCTAGGCCAATGTTCAACGCTTACGCGAGTCCGACTGCTGAACAACCGTCTCTCCGGCGAGGTTCCCCCTGCTTTCTGGGGCTTGCCACATGTATGGCTTCTCGAGCTTGCTGGGAACTCCTTCACCGGTGGTATATCCCCGGCAATCTCCGGCGCCACCAATCTATCTAAACTCGTGATATCTAACAATCAATTCGAAGGTCGAATCCCAGAAGAAATGGGAGCTCTGTCAAATCTGTATGAGTTCTCTGCTGCCAATAACCGGTTGACAGGGCCGCTCCCTGAAGGGCTCGTGAACTTTGCATCGCTCGGACTGCTTGATCTGCATAACAATTCCCTCTCGGGCGAGCTCGATAGCGGAGTTCGATGGTGGAAGAAGCTCATCCGGTTGAACCTTGCCAACAACGAGTTCACTGGCTCGATACCCCCTGAACTGGGCGACCTCCCGGTGCTCAACTATCTCGATCTCTCCGGAAACCAGCTTACTGGGACGATCCCCCTTGAGTTGCAGAACCTGAAGCTTAACGACTTCAACCTCTCAAACAATCAGCTTTCCGGCACTCTGCCTCCCCAGTTCGCAACGCGGATATATGAAAACAGCTTCTTGGGCAATCCGGGACTGTGCATCGACGTGAATGAGCCTTGTGCCGGTCAAAGAACAGGTGGCAATTCTATTCGCTATGGATTCCCTTGGCTGCTTCGATCAATCTACATCCTCTCCGCTGCGGCCCTTGTTGCTGCAGCGGCCTGGTTCTACTGGAAGAACCAGAGTTCCAAGGAGGTGAATCGTGCTTCGGAAAAGCCCAACTGGATGCTCACTTCTTTCCACAAACTGGGTTTCAGCGAGTACGAGATCTTGGGCTGCGTCGACGAGGACAACGTGATCGGTAGCGGTGCTTCCGGGAAGGTCTACAAGGCAGTGCTCAGCAATGGAGAGGTCGTGGCAGTGAAGAAGCTCTGGGAAACGCCCGGGAAGACCGATGTCTTCCAAAGCGTGGACGACGGATTCGAGGCCGAGGTTGCCACTTTGGGGAAGATCAGGCACAAGAACATCGTCAAGTTGTGGTGTTGTTGCACGCAAAAGGACTGTAAGCTGCTGGTTTACGAGTACATGCCCCATGGGAGCTTAGGCGACCTACTGCACGGCAGCAAGGGCCGGCTTTTGGACTGGCCGACGAGATACAAGATCGCGGTGGACGCTGCCGAGGGTCTGTCGTATCTACACCATGACTGCGTTCCTCCGATCGTTCACAGAGATATTAAGTCGAACAACATCTTGTTGGACGATGAATTCGGGGCCAAAGTGGCAGATTTTGGCGTTGCAAAGGCCATCGTCGGTAAGGATCCAAAGTCCATGTCCATCGTCGCCGGCTCGTGTGGATACATCGCACCAGGTTAGGTTCTATTTCCACGCCACAGATCAAGTCCATTTGCTCAATCATGGTCTTCATGCGATGCAGAGTACGCATACACACTCCGCGTGAACGAGAAGAGTGATATATACAGCTACGGCGTGGTCATTCTGGAGCTCGTCACGGGGAGACGTCCGGTGGATCCCGAGCTGGGAGAAAAGGACTTGGCGAGATGGGTGCAGAGCACGGTGGAGCAGAAGGGAGTGGACCATGTCCTCGATCCCAAGCTCGACGTGTGCTACAAGGAGGAGATGTGCAAGGTCCTTGACATTGGCCTCCTCTGCGCCAGCATCTTGCCCATCATTCGCCCGTCGATGAGGATGGTCATCAAGATGCTGCTCGAGGTGGGTTCTGAGAACAAACAGCTCAAGCCTGCAAAGGACTGCAACCAGGTCTCCTTGCTGCCATGAAGATGCCTATGGTCGTGGGGACTTTTCCTAGACGTGGCTGCAGGGGCAAAAATGCCCATGGCTTTGGCAAGTGCAAGAAGGTTGCTGATCCACAATCCCTTTGGCCGGGTAATAAACATATACTATTATATAAACAATTTTAATATCAAATTTTAAAATCAAATAATAATATATGTTTAAATTTATGATGCATATCTTTTTATGTTATTTAGAAAAATTTTATCGAATAAAGTAAAGATGAGATAAGACTTGTAATTTTTATTCACGTGACGAAAGGGAGATGAGAGAAGATAAGATCTAGAATATCATATTACGTCTATCGATCTCCTATGCAGTTTCAAACTCTTGCTTAACTATGTAATCGTACCTTTTTATAGATGAGCAGAATATCTAAGATAAATAATTATAAGAATCCTTCGTATTAAGATCATCTCATAAGAAATTTTATTATAATTGAATTTTTTTCGATTATATTATAATCATAATGAGAATTAATTTATTTTACTTAATTAAATAGGGTCACATAATCTAACATGAATTGTCATCTGAGATAATTTCGACTACTAGCATTTAGTCACTCTATTATGCATATATGTGTTATGGATTCAAACACACTATAAACATTAAGTGAGCTATATCTCTCCTTTAAAAAAAGCTTTATCTTCTGAAATTAACTTAGAGAAAATAATTTTATGAGATTTGAATAGATAAAAGAAGCTTTATCTTTTGAAACCAACTCAGAGAGAGTGTTTTTATGAGATTTGAATCGATGAACATTTTCTTCCATGAAAAAAAAAAAAATCGATGATATGATACAAGTTCCATTTATTATGACTCAAATTTTGAGTGGTAGAAGGGTTCACCGGTCATAGCGTAGTCTGATGGATTAATCGATCTATTAATTTATCGAGTCTGAATCATCAACCTAAAATAAGTTAATGATAATAGATTCATCTAGTTTTTATAAGTTCATTCAAGTATTCTCCCACTTTCAATGTGTTAATTTTAGGTTTGGTTATCGATGAGTTTGCACTGTATTAGACTCCAAAGCTGACAAAAGAGCAAACGATGCATCATCTAATTTAATTTATGATAGATGAATGTGATTAAAGTTATTTAGCAGAGGAATTAAGATTCTATCTGAAAATTAAACTAGAATTCTAAAAGAAAACCTAAATGGATGAACAGATTTCATTCATATGGTGAGACAGTAAATGTGTCGGGGCTGACCATTCTATGAATGGGCCTTAGTTAGGCCGGCCCACATTGTTGCACATTGCAAGAAGTCCTGTTCGAAGGATCCATAAAGGGGACGAGACAAAACACTATATTTGCCAAAGCTCTCCTCGATGCGATTGATTAGATTAGCGGAGTGACAGGACTGCCAAAATGGGATTCGTTTGCTCGGCCAATCACCACATGAACGGACGACCAATGCGAGACCAAACAGGTATCGCCTCCCATCGAGACTACGAACAATCTTGAATTCTGTATTACGTGTTTGTTTGAATCCTCCTTTTATATGTTGAAAAAAAAGATAAGGAGAAGAGATAGATCTAAAAAATAGAACAATATTAAATCTTTTATGTTTCTTTCAAAAATTTTTACAACATCAAAAACTCTATATATTTCATTATCCAAAATATCAGGTTTATATAATCCCCGTAAATATATTATATTAATTATATTTAAAATAAATCATTCATTTCTACGAGATCAATCAATAATCAATTTAGTTTATCATTTTATTGACATTTAATATATTTCTCCTCTTGATACAATGCATCTCTCTCTTGATACAATGAACCTTTTTGTGATACATTAACAAATTTAATTCAAACATTCTTCCCCCTTAAACTTCTTCCACTTAATATGTCATGTTTCCATTGAAGTTATTAAAATATTTTAAATTTAAGAGGTTTTATATGTATATCGATTATTTGTTGACTTATCTTGACATGAAGTAACTCTACTTTTTTATTTTTGATATGATCTTATAAAATGAAATCTTATAACGATATGCTTCAATCTTTTATGGTAGATTAAATTTTTGACTAAGATGATAGCTGATTTGTTATTAACATAAATCTTGATTGATTTCTCTTAGGACAAATAAAGTTTTTGGAGTATTCTTCTTAGCCATATTGTATGGTAAATATAAGAACATGTTGCTATATATTTTGTTTCACAACTTAATAAAGTAATGATATGATATTTTTTGAAGACCATATAAATGTAGCTTTAGTAAAATAAAATACAAATCTAATTGTACTCACTATCACTATATCTAATGGGCTTTAACTTTTTAGATAATAAATAGAGCATTTCATATTCAATTATTACTTTAATGCATCATAAATTTTTTTTAGCAACACTTAAATAAGATGTCTTAGGAGCTTCCATGTATATACTTATTAAACTAACTCCAAATAATATCTAAGTCGAGTGCATGTTAATTATTTTAAACAACAAACTAGACTTTTATGATAAGTTGGATTAATATATTTACCTTTGTCTTTCTTGGTTAAGTTGGTGCCATATTCCACTAGTGTATTTGTAGTGTGGCAATTTTCTATACAAAACTTTTTTAGAATCTCCTTTGTATAATTATCTTGTAAAATAAAAAAATTCTATATTATCTTGTATAACTTCAATACCGAGAAAATAAGTCATTAGGCTCAAGTTATCTCAAACTCCTTCTTCATACAGTGTTTAAAATATTTAATCATAGAGATATTATTGTTTATAAAAATTAAATCTTGCATACAAATAAGATATCTCTATCAAAGTTAAATTTCATATAGAGAACATGCTCATGTGGATATTTAGAAAAATTATTTCGAATAAAATAAGCATCTATCTAAGAATTTCATACTTATAGGGCTTGTTTAAGCCTGTAAAGATATCTCTTTAACTTATATACCTTGTCTTCTTATTCATAAATAATAAAATCATGGGGTTGTCGAACATATACATCTTCTTCAAGAACTTTAATAAGAAATATTGATTTAACATTAATTTATTTTATTTTTATTTTATTTGAGCTATTAGGAAAATAACTATCTTAAGTTAGGTAACTGGTGTGAATACTTTTTTATAGTCGATCTTATATTGTTGTTTATATCCTTTTACAACCAATCGTGCCTTGTATTTTTTCATCTCCCACTATGTATTTCTTTTTGTTTTGAAGTTTATCTAATATCGATCACTTGGTGGTATTCTGGAAGTATAATAGCTTGCATGTATCATTTTTGTTAATAGTATAAATCTTTTTATTCATAGTTTATTGTTATTTTTCTTCTCTATAAGCTTCTTGAAAGGTTAATGGATAATATCCGGTAAAAAAATAAAATAAAGAAAGCTTATCATTGTTATTATCAATCTTTCAGTTCACATCATATAAATCATTCTTGTCCTTACAATCAAACTTCTTGAAATAAGTGACCTAGCCGATCTAGGTAATGATTCAGGTAAAGACTCTTTGGTACTTGCTTATATTATATCATCTTCTTCTGTAGCCATAGTTTTATTTTGCTGCTAATCACTTTTTTAGTTTTAAATATGTTATTCATTAAACTCAATATCTCTTGACATCGTAACTTTGTTTGTGATAGGATTGTAAAGTTTGTAACTACTGAAATTTTCAGCATATCCAAATAAGATATATTTCTGACTTTTATCCTTAAGTTTTATTTTTTTTTTCTTCTAGTATCTTAGCAAATGTAACACTTATAAATTTTTTTAAATGATTGACTCTTAGTTTTTATAAGCTCAATATTTTTTCTGGTATAATATTACTAATTCGCCTTATTGAAAACCAAAATAAACATCACAAGTAACGGTATCTCTCTAAAATTCTTTAGAAATTTTTTTTCTTTAACATGCATCGAACCATATTTAGTATAGTCCTTTTTTTCTGTTTTTTCTAAGATACCATTTTGTTGAGGTATGTATGGTATAGTGAATTGATATAAAATTATATTGTTTCTAAAAAAACTTTTTATTTGATATGTATTCACCACTCCTATATGTTCTTAAATATTTAATCTTATAACTACATTAGTGAAGGTAAAAAAATACCTACTTCCTCTAAGTAATATTGGACTGATAGCGCCACAAATATTTGAGTGCACCATACCAAGTCAATTTCATACTCTTTTTATTCTTCATAATTTAAAAGGCTCTCTTTTTTACTTGTCTATCAATTTTTAATATTCTTATCACTAGATTAAATTACTCTAGAAGTTTTAAAGTCTTAAAATTTAAATAAGCATATCTAAGATGTCATAATGTAGAAATATCATCAATATCAGTTTTAAAATAATTTATCCGATAAAAACTACATAAATGCAAAGAAAATATTATATTCTTGGTTATTTTCATATGTGAGATTAATGTTTTATTCTTATCACAAATTGAAAGAGTTATATCTTTCATCTCAATATCATAATATTTTTTAAGTAATTGCCCCAAGCTCATAATATTATTTTTCATATCAAAAATATTATAAATATTTAAAATACATAATTATTTGCCATCAGTGAGCCAAAATTTTTTTTATCTTTACCTCCTACTGGTCTTTGAGATAGATCATCAAATGTAATGTTTCTGAAATAACTTGTATCTATTTTCGAAAATAGTTTTTTGATGCCACATATATGATTTGAAGCTCTTGTATATGGATACCATGTCATAGAATGATCTTTCTTTAAATTATTATAAGTTATTAGTAAAACTTGATTTTTTATTTTTTTAAACAAAATTTACCTTATCACCTTTATTTTTAAGATTATAATAACATTGAAAGGAGTAGTCTTCATACATTTTACAAACATAGCATTATATTTAAGACATTTTTGAATTTTTACTATAGTCTCGACCACGTCCTCAACCATAACCTCGGTCTTTTTAGCTAGAATTTTTTCCATCACTTTTATTGTTTTGAAATTCTTGGTTGATCTAATTTTTGCCACCTCTTCCTTTTTTAGATTTTGATTTACCTTTATTTTCAAGAGTATGTTTAGTTTGTAATGCTTGTTTTATAGATTTTTTTTCTTCTCTTTTTATAAGTCTTTGTTCATGAACTTGACGAGAACTTATTAGTTATTCTAAAGATATTTATTCCAAATCTTTAGACTCTACAATTGCTGCAGCAATAAAATCAAACTTTAGATCTAGATATCTTAGTATTTTTATATTATTCTTTGATCACATATTTGTTCACCATTTTATCTTATTTAATAAATAATAAAAATAATTTTTGAGAAGTAATCATAAATAGGTTTAGAAGTACCTTGATGTAGTTTTTCAAGCTTAGTTCATAAAACCTATAGACGAGTTTTTTTACCTTATTTATACCACTAAATATTTTTTGAAGCATTTCTTAAGCCTCTTTTAAGGTATTTGCTGAAGTGATGTTCTTAAATATTATTATAGCCCTTAGTAGATCGTGAACAAAACTTTTTTCTCCTTTTTTCTTTTACATTCATTGCTCCTTCTTATGTTAGACTTGGTTCAACAAATCCATCTTCTACAAACTCTCATACATCTTGAAAGCTTAGAAGGACCTTTATTTGGATATATCATATATTATAATTTTTTTTTATGAATCTAAGGATTTAAAGTTGGATATTGCTTGGAGAAGAGATCACAATTTAACCTGATACCAAATGTTGAAAATAGATAAGTAAAAAAGATATGTTTATTACACAATGGAAGAGTAGGACAAAGTTAAATCTTCTATGTTTCTTTCAAAAGTTTCTACAGTTTCAAAAACTCTATATTTCATAACCTCCATATAGATACATTACATTAATTATATTTAAAATGAATAATTCTTTTCTATGAATTTTTTTCAAAAATAATAGTTAATTTGATTTGTCCTTCTATAATCATTTAATATATTTGTGAAAGAACCTTTTTGATACCTAAACAAATTTAATTACAGCACTATATTACTTAAGGAAAAAAGAATCCATTTTGCGTGCCTCTTTCTTCTTCAAGAAGGTCGTCATCCCTCGCAAGGGGAGTTGGCATCTTCTACTACGTCTCCTATTTTTGGAGGACTACCGAACCAAACACAAGCGGACGCCTTTCACTGCAAGCCAAGTCGCGTACATGTCGAAGACAGCATGAGCTACCCATCGTTCACGTGTCTTTTACAACCCTCCCCTGCATCTCTGGGATTCACCATGCCATACTCTTTCCGATTCCATGCGTCACATAAACAATGCGAATACACATATATGGAGGTCACACTGAGACACACATGACATATGCAGACAGAGAGAGAGAGTCGGAAATGGAGAAATGATAGGTATGTCTTGGAAGACACTCTAGGGCGACCTCGGAGCTAAAAGGAGGACACCGTCTACTCCTCCTCCTCTCTATCTAACCATCTCATTCAAGGAGGTGAGACGTCTCATACGAATAAGGTTGCTGGATCCCCACTCAACCCGGTTGCTCCTTTGCCAAAAGGATTATGGAGAGATTTCCATAGAATCGCTCGAGTAATAACATTAGGTATGTATGTTAGGTCACAAGGTTGAGTTATATTGGTGATGTATATAGCAAGGGCAAGCTTGAGGGTCAAGCAACCTGGTGTTACTTGCGGAGGTCTCCCTCCTCTCTTCTCTACTCTTCTCTACATATGGCCTTGTTTTTGTCTTTTTCCTTTTCCCTTTGTGCGTGGTTTGTTGTCGTGAGGAAGCGGGAGGGACCATCGGAGTTTTGCTGCACTTGTCCCTGGAGGAAGATGATGAACCAAAGTTGAGGAGAATTCTATTCCTTCCCGGATATCAAGGGGAAAACTGGGGGAGGGAGGAGGAGAGCTCCGTAGCTTTTAGAGGGACAAGCTTCTTTCTTCTTTTCCTTTCTCGCCTTTTCTGTCCTCTTGTTTGCCTTCTTCGGTCGTCATTCCCTTCCCAGTCTTTTGCCTGCTCCGAACAAGAGACAAGGAGGAGAAGACGAAGAGGAAGAAGATGACACATGACATGGTGCGGTAGCTGCTGGCCTGCATCAATCCGGGCTCTCCGATGGTTCTAATCACCAAGAAATCACACGACATCATGATCAAGACGTGCCCTTCCTGCGGTCACCGCATTCAGTATGAGCAGCAGCAGGTCTCTCTCTCTCTCTCTCTCTTCTATACAAAACAAAATCAATTCATCTCGACGCTGATAAGGTTGCGACGTAGCATCTTCTTCTTGGCTGCCTGCGGCAGGCAAAAGCCAAACCTGTTCACGCTTTCCGTATGAAACCTCTTTTGGAGAGGGAGACTAATACACGTCCGGATATGGATTGAATCCAGGCGTCTTCCTCCATACAAGACTTGCCCGGGCTGCCCGCAGGCGTGAAGTTTGATCCCACCGACCAAGAGCTGCTGGAACACTTGGAAGGCAAAACGGGGTCGGACCCTCACATGCTTCACCCTCTCATCGACGAGTTCATCCCCACCATCGAAGGCGACGATGGGATTTTGTCACTATTTAATTACTTGTTGTGACCTAACAATAATAACAAGCAATAAATTAGGTTGTATAGAGTGAGGCCCATTGGGAAAGCTATGTAGTCCTTGCCTTGCCTTCAACTCCTCCTCACCTTTGAGATACTTGGTGGGATTTAGTGCGTTTGGTATGTGATTTTAATGGTGTGCTTCTTCTTGCGCTGCACAGGAGTGAGACAGGATGGTCTGGTTCGGCACTTCTTCCATCGCCCTTCCAAGGCATACACGACGGGGACGAGGAAGAGGAGAAAGGTGCACACCGACGCACGCGGAGGCGAGACGCGGTGGCACAAGACCGGGAAGACGAGGCCGGTGTTGGTGGGTGGGAAGCTCAAGGGGTACAAGAAGATCCTCGTCCTGTACACCAACTACGGCAAGCAGCGGAAGCCCGAGAAGACCAGCTGGATAATGCACCAGTATCACCTGGGCTCCGACGAGGAGGAGAAGGACGGGGAGCTGGTGGTGTCGAAGGTCTTCTACCAGACGCAGCCCAGGCAGTGCGGCTCGGGAGCGAAGGACTCGTATGGGAGAAATGTCAAGGCTGCTGTGGATGACGACGATGACGATGGCACCGCTGTCGTCCTCGGGGAAGGAAGTGCCGTCGGCGACTACTACGCTCCGTCGCTCATCGCGTACAACCAAGGCGGGCAAAACCGAGTCAGCTCCCCTCATCTGCTGCCTAATTTTGCCATGCATGCAGGTGGTGCCTCCTTTCTTTCTTGAACAGTTGAAGAGTATCATCGATCTCCCGATGATTACCTGTGAATAATTAACATATATGGACTCCTACACTGCAATTTACGTGATCGCATTTAACCCTCGATGTAGAAAAGGACGACCGTATGGATCGAACAACAGATAGCTTCTTCTTCAACCAATAAAGTTGTTCAGCTTCCCCTCATCTGCTGCCTAATTTTGCCATGCATGCAGGTGGTGCCTCCTTTCTTTCTTGAACAGTTGAAGAGTATCATACAAACCTGTTCACGCTTTCGTATGAAACCTCTTTTGAGAGGGAGACTAATACACGTCCGGATATGGATTGAATCCAGGCGTCTTCCTCCATACAAGACTTGCCCGGGCTGCCCGCAGGCGTGAAGTTTGATCCCACCGACCAAGAGCTGCTGGAACACTTGGAAGGCAAAACGGGGTCGGACCTCACATGCTTCACCCTCTCATCGACGAGTTCATCCCCACCATCGAAGGCGACGATGGGATTTGCTACACGCATCCTGAGAAGCTCCCCAGTAATGATCGATCGATTGACACCATCTCTTTATTTATGAGTGAGCCAATGAACATGTTCCCATTCATTTCTCTCTCTCTCTCTTCTCTCTCTCTCTCTCTCTCTCTCTCTCTCTCTCTCTCTCTCTCTCTCTCTCTCTCTCTCTCTCTCTCTTTGCCTCAATAAAATGTTCAGATCGGATTTAATGCAAAATCAACCTGGTTTTCTGATGACATGAAGATTGGAAGAACTTTTGTCACTATTTAATTACTTGTTGTGACCTAACAATAATAACAAGCAATAAATTAGGTTGTATAGAGTGAGGCCCATTGGGAAAGCTATGTAGTCCTTGCCTTGCCTTCAACTCCTCCTCACCTTTGAGATACTTGGTGGGATTTAGTGCGTTTGGTATGTGATTTTAATGGTGTGCTTCTTCTTGCGCTGCACAGGAGTGAGACAGGATGGTCTGGTTCGGCACTTCTTCCATCGCCCTTCCAAGGCATACACGACGGGGACGAGGAAGAGGAGAAAGGTGCACACCGACGCACGCGGAGGCGAGACGCGGTGGCACAAGACCGGGAAGACGAGGCCGGTGTTGGTGGGTGGGAAGCTCAAGGGGTACAAGAAGATCCTCGTCCTGTACACCAACTACGGCAAGCAGCGGAAGCCCGAGAAGACCAGCTGGATAATGCACCAGTATCACCTGGGCTCCGACGAGGAGGAGAAGGACGGGGAGCTGGTGGTGTCGAAGGTCTTCTACCAGACGCAGCCCAGGCAGTGCGGCTCGGGAGCGAAGGACTCGTATGGGAGAAATGTCAAGGCTGCTGTGGATGACGACGATGACGATGGCACCGCTGTCGTCCTCGGGGAAGGAAGTGCCGTCGGCGACTACTACGCTCCGTCGCTCATCGCGTACAACCAAGGCGGGCAAAACCGAGTCAGCTCCCCTCATCTGCTGCCTAATTTTGCCATGCATGCAGGTGGTGCCTCCTTTCTTTCTTGAACAGTTGAAGAGTATCATCGATCTCCCGATGATTACCTGTGAATAATTAACATATATGGACTCCTACACTGCAATTTACGTGATCGCATTTAACCCTCGATGTAGAAAAGGACGACCGTATGGATCGAACAACAGATAGCTTCTTCTTCAACCAATAAAGTTGTTCAGCTTTTCCCTGAAATGCATGTAACCATCTCAAAAGAAGAGCTAAACGGCACTTGGTGAGCCGTAGATTAAATGAGTTTGACGACCAAAGTTACTTCATCTTTGGCTTCGTCATGATGTAGCCTTTGTCCTGCATCAGATTTCTAACTCGCGATTATGTTTGAGAACTAATGATTACTTCCTATCTTTTGCTTGGTGATGATGGTTTGATGATTCGAACTTTGGGTTGTCTTTACTCCTGCAAACATATGCTCTGACGAAACAGGAACGCAGGAATATTCTTGCAGATATGGCCTTAAGAAAACGTCTACTTACGGATTGAATGACATGCTTTGTCGTACACAGCAACGGCTTAAGCTTGACCCCTCTTTCAGTGAAGCCATGACACGAGTTCCAACTTGTAAGAACCCGATTCCGGTTCGATTCGATTCAACAACGACGACCGTTGACCAAGACGATTCCATTTCAAACTATGCTCGAGTATATTCCGATGTGTTATGAGTATGTTCATTTCACTAAAGGTCAACTCGTATTGGCCAATTCGATTCCATTTCAAACTATGGTCGAGTCTATTCCAGTGTACTATGAATATATTCATTTCACTAAAATCAATGGAGTCCAATGATTGAATTGCTCTTCCTCATGCTTCAAAATATAGAGAAATACCCATATATCAACTTAATCAAAATATAGAGTTTGCTGAAGGCGAGCTTCATTGAATCGAACCAATTTGAAGCTGTTTGCAATCAATTTTAAATCAAGTTTTCTGCAGTTCAAAGACGACAAATTAACATACTGTTTGTACTTGAGCGATTTGAAGATCAATCTGGCTCTTGTTCAGTTGCCATCTTTACCATACAAGAAGGTGCCTTCTTGTATGGCCAGGAAGTTCCATTGATTGGCCCACCAGAAATGAGAAAGATCAGATGGGTTGATAAGCAGCTCAGTCCACTAAACAACTTCTTGTTGTTTTGGTGTTAGCCATGCACAAGTTCTCGCAAACACGTCTTCTACACAGAGAGACAGAGAGAACATAAGGTGTGTAGAGCTTGGAGCTGCATGAAACCATGTTGCACTATTTCATAGCCATGCGCTTTCAGTGGCTTCTTCAGTCGTCATCGACTTCAGTGAAATCCTCCACAGCAGTAGCATCAGCTACACTTTTTACTGAGCGCATTTCATCGATTTCGATAGGAAGCAACGCGTCACATACAACCCGTCCTAACTGGAGAATTCTGGGGCAGCCTGAGAAAACAAAATTTAGTGAGCAACTTGGTGAACATGTAAAATAAAATGACAGATGAGGTAACTTACCTGCAACTGGGCATTGAGGATGCGGCTTCTTTGTTCTTATGTAGTGCATTATTGGGTCCTTCTCGTAAATGTGTTTACAGTCCATACTGCACCATGAATAACAAGTCACACAAACAAATTAAAAACAGAAGATTAAAGTGCACCCAAATCTTTAAATATTGCTTTGTCTTTAATAGTTCTGAAGTAATGATCAAGCTCAGTCAACCTCTAGGTGAAGCAATGGAAAGAATCAAGTCAAGGAACATATTCTTTCAATCTGAAAGAACTATATCTATCACCTGTACTAAAAAAACTTAACAGAAATATAGGAAGCAGAAAGTAATACAATGTTGTTCATACTGCTAACATATTTCTGGGTGATGGAAGAGGGCTTTTATCATATGGACACTCATCCCCAAAAGTGAAAATATTCATAAAACTCAATTGCTCCAAAAATAGACTTCACATTTAGTTTGATTACCAAATTGACATTTACTTCAAATTGGGCAAAAAGGAACAAGATTTTGAAGAAAACTAAGGTTTCTGAAGTTTAATATGAACCAAGAATTTGGTTTTGGACATAAATATTCATAGTCATTCAGATTTAATATATAGAGACTGAAATTGGAAATTTTTGTCTCAAATAAAGCATGAAAGGATTAACAAGGTTGTCGAAATTTTGTAAAAGTTGCAGTATTTGAATTTTTAGATGATATTCTCACATACGATGCCTGAAGGCAGCATTCAGAAGGTATAATTGTCTTAACTGCAATACCATGATTATTAATTAATCAAGTTAATGTATCAACGTAAAGGTTAAACCTTAATCAAGATTCTTAGGCTTCTATTTCTGGTGCCGAGAGAAGATCAGTCATAAATTATTGTTGAAGCAGTAACAGAAACATGCCAAGGCTTTATTCACGTCTTAGGTGTATCCGGTTAGGTTGTGTTGTTGGACTGGAGAGTTAGGATTTCAGCTATGATTTGTGGAACAGGATACATTTAGTTTTTGTTAAGGTTTAGCCCTTGTTTAATTTTATTTGGATTTTAATCATATTTAGCAGAAGATATCAAGTAACAAAAATGCATAGAGAAACATACACGACTTCATCAACAATAAAATTACAGCAGAAGCTAATTAGACATACAAACAATAGGATGATAGTTTCAAGCACACACTTGATACCCCTAGAAATCACTCTCTACAAACTGGTCTCACACCAGTTTTCACAAGCCTTACACTAGATGATGAAGGGAAGAAAGGATCCTGAATTTTTCTCATTCCATTGAACCTACTCACTTTATATGATCATTATTAGAATAACACAATAAAAATATTTTTCAAGCGCTGTTTAGGTTGTGGGTTCATGTCCATTACTAAGATCAAATATACAGTGACAGTTGCATCCACCGAAACAATGATCAGCAATAGAGAAAGGACAAGACAGTTAATCAAGTCTTGTAAGGGTCCCGTCTCCTATCTATCTAAGTCATGCATACAAAAGAATATCCTACTACATATACGAAATTCATTATTGGGAAGCACACACAATTTTTGAATTTCCACATGGCAAACCATGTATCATGTGATGGGAGACGAAAGCCCTGGAAACGAGATGCAGTATCAGTTTTTCAAACCACATGTCACCAAGAAATTCACATGTATGAAACATGCATGAGATATAGATATACTAAAGGTAAGTATCAAAAGAGTCCTCATACTCAATTGCCATGTCAGATTAGTGTGAAAAACTCCTTGAACTTGAACTTTTAGGCCAGACACAAAATGACATTGATTACATATTTAAACACATGAATATGAGGCTTGTCTAGCTGCAAATTGAGAGCCAATTCTTGATCAAATTTAACTTAAACTACATCTAATACAACTGTAGCTTGTTCTTATCTATAATGCTATATTTTGTTGTCTGCTTATGTTTTATCTATTTCCTCCTCTAAATCAACGGACAGGTGACCCTTCTTCAGCAGGTACCTAATCGTGCTACATGACCCAGGACCGCCGTACCAACCAAAATGGTATGAAACGGGTTATATGTACAGGTCCGAGAGTAGACTGATATGTGGACTGCTCCGTTTTGAGCGGCCCAGCCCAACTCGGTTTTAAAAGAGAAAAAATCTAAAACAGTGGTTAGGACTCGTGAATAAGAGTCCTCTTCTTGCTGCTGCCTTCTTCTAACAATGTCGCTGCCATCGCCACTACAGTTCGCTGTCTTTTTCCCTGGTACACACCCTCCTCTTCTTCCTTCTCCACCTCCACCGCTTCGTCTTCTTTCTTCTTCTACCTGTTCCTCCACCATCTCCCCATATTCCTCTTCCTACTTTTTCATCCGCCGCCTCTTCTTTCATCTTCTCCTTCCTCTTCCTCCAATGTGCCTTCTCTTCTCCTTCTTCGTCTTCAATAGGGTGGTACATGCTGATGTATCATGTTGGTGCACCAGCACACAACCAGCAATTGGCATGGTTCCGGTACATGATACAACAGTCCTTGGAATGAACAATGTACCACATATATTATCTTTTGAGCTTTTGATCATCCATCCTACACAATACATCTGACTCCTTTTACTAATGCATCGCATCACAAAAGCACCAGCAAAATTTTCCACTTAATTGTACAGTTACTTTTTTATTTTCATTTACCAATTAATAACTAGTACAATTGTCGTTATACGACGCACAAATTTTCCACTTATACGACGCACAAATTTTCCACTTAATTGTACAGTTACTTTTTTATTTTCATTTACCAATTAATAACTAGTACAATTGTCGTTATACGACGCACAAATTTTCCACTTAATTGTACAGTTACTTTTTTATTTTCATTTACCAATTAATAACTAGTACAATTGTCGTTATACGACGCACAAATTTTCCACTTAATTGTACAGTTACTTTTTTATTTTCATTTACCAATTAATAACTAGTACAATTGTCGTTATACGACGCACAAATTTTCCACTTAATTGTACAGTTACTTTTTTATTTTCATTTACCAATTAATAACTAGTACAATTGTCGTTATACGACGCACAAATTTTCCACTTAATTGTACAGTTACTTTTTTATTTTCATTTACCAATTAATAACTAGTACAATTGTCGTTATACGACGCACAAATTTTCCACTTAATTGTACAGTTACTTTTTTATTTTCATTTACCAATTAATAACTAGTACAATTGTCGTTTTTTCATTTACCAATTAATAACTAGTACAATTGTCTTATACGACGCACAAATTTTCCACTATAAAAATTTCAAAAACTGCAACTTGTAGAAATAGTGAAATTATTTACCAGCGAACTGGATCTTGCAATTCTGTAAGAGGCTTTCCTGTTAATGGGCATGCGATATTTAGTAGGTTGCTCTGGGTACTGGTCATAATAATGTCTTCCTGCTCCTCACCAGGCATTGGTTGACCTGCATGATGAACATTCTATAGAAAATAATGAAGCTATCTTAGCTGGCACTAGAAATACTAAGAGTTCCCCACAGAATACACAAAAAAGTTTTAGCCTACAACAGCAGCAAAAACTAGTTGTTTCTTGGCTATGTCTACCCTCAGATGTTTATTATAGGTAAGACTACCTGGTAAGAGCACCATAGTGCTTGAAGTGCAGTACAAAGTAGATGCAGGAAAAGAGGAGTATACATTAATTAGCTGCATAAGATATGTTAATTATTTCACCATTTACAAGTATGTTAATAAAAAAATCAAATGAGAAATAGTAAAGAAACAACTGATAAAAGACATGAACCACTTAACCAAGCATATACAGTCTTCAAATCAATGATATATGAAAAATAAAGATGAAACAAAAGAACATATGAATCAATAAGTTCAAATAAAACCAGGTCTAAAGAAGGCAGTACAAATTGCATGATGCAGCAAATATGACAAACCTGTAAACCTACGATTGAATAATATCTAAAACAACAATGACAACTAGGAAGTGTGCACATATCCAAAAAGTATTGGATACAAGAATCAGGTATTATGGACACAGCCATTTTGAACAATCCATGCTTCATAAAACAAAGCAAAAAAACATCTCTAAGATGTGGTGAAAGAAGAAAGCCCATGTAAACAAGAATTAAAAAGAAATGGAGGAGTAACATGTCCCAGCTTCGTCCTACATCGAAAGTAGAAAAACAATTTCATTGATTTATAAGGACTTGATGAGTGGATTATCATTAATTTGGGCTTAAGTATTTTGAATCACTGATACAGATTTTTCAAGTTAAAGTTAACGAGACAATGTCTTATCAGGTCAGGTTATGACCAATGTCACCAAAGAGAGAATAAACATTGGCCATAATGAGAGGCTTGCTAGGGAACTACTCCCGAATGAAGAAGACACTTCATGAGCCTCACGTACAAACTAAAATAACTCTCTTTATATCATATTCAATGTTCAATCTCTCTTACGTAGTATTGTCAAAGGCACTCATCACTAAAAGGCACCAAGGCTCTAAAATGCCCAAGGCACCAGGCCTAACCCAAGCGCTCACTCGAGCGAATCTAAGCACTCACGAATAAAAAAGTTATAAAATATATAATTAAGGATAAAGATAATATTTAGAATAAAAACTACATAATTCATGAGTTTCGGATTATTACATATGCAAAAGATTACCACTAAAACCTCAAATCACATAAGTTTAATCATTTGTAAAAGCACACATTTATCAAGGCAAAATGGCACATCTATCTTTGTGTTTTTTTTGGTTTCATGATGTCTTTTCTTGTATAATTGTTTTCTTTTGGGTAAATGAGAAACTTTACCACTGATATAAGTCTATGCTCTCCAATTTATGAATTAGCTACATAAGTTTCTCGCTTAATGCACTTAATAATCTTAAATGGTCAACTTATAAAAATGCAAGAAAAGGAAGGACTAACAACAGGAACAAGAAATAGGTAGAGGTATTATGGCGGTGTCTCCAGTGGTGAGAGTCAATAGCCAAGACAACGAAGAATCGTGTTAGGACTCTAGCTAGGAGAGTCCTAATTGATAGGGGCAATCATGTAAAACCTACCTAAGCCGACCCTTATTAAAGAGGTGAAGAGGCCGGCTAGGGTTTGGAGGTTATTTCTTAAAGAAGAATTAGGAATTCTAAAGGAATAGGAGTCTTGAGTAGGAGTCCTATTAGGAGTCTTGAGTAGAAGTCTTAATTGAGTAGGAGTCTTAAGTAAGAGTCCTATTAGGAGTTAGGGTTTAGAAACCCTATAAATAGTCATGTATTCCTACTCTTTTGATAAGCAATAGATGAATCTTTTCTGCAGCCTTTGAGCAGCAACTTGGAGGAAGGAACCCCTATAGAGTTCCAGGAGGCCGATCCCCTAAGGAGATCAACCCCAAGCTTAGAATCTGAAAGGGTTCAATCACTTGGTATCAGAGCAGCGTTCTTGGCATCTCGCTGCCCTTCCACAGCCATCCATCATCCCTTCCACAGCCGCCCAAAGCAATTCCCACAATTGCTTAAAAGATCGTCGCCAAATTCCACGGTCATCTCCACCCTCGCGGATCATTCTTTGATCTCCCCGTGAATTGCAACAGGTTCTGGTTTCATACCTTACTGCTGCTGCAATTTAGTTATCCTTATTCAAAAATCCAAAAAAAAATTGTTCCCATATTGCTGCATAAACTTTTCGTCGCAAAGTTTTCATCTCTACGACGAAAGATACATTGCAGAATTCTAACCGCATAACACAGTCTATTTGATCTTGCTACTGCGTTTTTTCTATCCAAATCTCTACGAAATTTTTATGACAGATTTGACACTTCCTAACAGTAGATTTCCCTTTGGTTTTATCAAAAAATTCTCAATATAAACCATTGATCTTTTACATCTAATCTGCTGTACTTGAAAATCTGCACTGTAAAATTTCAGCCGCACAACACAGTTTGTTTGATCTTGCTACTGCATTTTTTCTATCCAAATCTCTACGAAATTTTTATGACAGCTTTGACACATCCTAATAGCAGATTTCCCCTTGGTTTTGTCAAAAAATTCTTAATATAAACCATTGATCTTTTACGTCTAATCTGCTATACTTAAAAATCTGCACTATAAAATTTCAGTCGCATAGCATAGTTTGTTTGATCTTGCTACTACGTTTTTTCTGTCCAAATCTCTATGAAATTTTTATGATAGCTTTGACACTTCCTAACAGTGGATTTTCCTTTAGTTTCATCAAAAAATTCTCAATATAAACTACTGATATTTTACATCCAATCTGTGACACTTGAAAATCTGTGCTGCAGAAAATTTCAGCAGCATATTGTTGCCTTAACCGATCTATTTGCAATCTTTTTGAACAAAATTTCTTATATATTTCATAGATCATCTTGGCTTCCATCTAAGATTGATATATTAAGGAATTCACCTCTAAAAACGATTTTGTGTTGCTGTAAATTTTCGTCGCAAACCGCTGAAATTTTTCGACGAGAATTCTACTATCGCAACTTGCACCAATTTCCTTACTATTATACTGCCGAAATTTTCTTGATTAAATTGGACATCCTTGCTGCCATATAAACTGAGATTTTGCTGTCAATTCCCTCCACAAATCTCTCAAGTTTTTGATGGAAATTTCATCGAGAATCCGCTGTTTCTTCGACAACAATTCTGCTCTTACAAGATAACACAATTCTGCAGCAAACTTCCACTGATTTCTATCGAACCTTTGCTGCCATCTACCACAGATCTAAAACCTTCATCCATAGCCCTAAAACTCCACCAAACCACACCCTCAAACTGCACCCAAAATTGCCATAAAACAAGCCTAAACCGCAGCCTACATCCACCAATCCACCAACCATTTCGACCATCACTTCTCTCAACCTATACTTGCCTTTAACTCGACAACAAAAGAGAGATCTTAACATCACAGATTTGGAGGCATATTCTATGGCATCTAAGGAGGCAATCAATGCTAAATTCGAAGCCTTGGAGGCGCGAATGGAGGATAAGATTCGAACTCTCTTTATCGAACTCAGTTTGGACCGACCACCAAGCCCGAAGAAATCATATCAAGGAGAGAGCTCTAACCAATCACACCAAGCCCAAAGAGATGACTTCCAAGAAAGGGGAGGTTCTATGATTGATCCCAACTATCCACGCATGAGGGTGGACTTCCCTAGATGGGAAGAAGGAGACCCGATTGGTTGGATCTCGCGCGCGGAGCGATATTTTCGGTATCATAAAACTGCGGATGCATCTATGGTAGAAATTGCAGCTATACATCTTGAAGGGGATGCCATACAATGGTTTCACTGGTTTAAATATACTCATGGAGTTCTCTCATGGCGACAGTTCAAAGAAGGACTATTGATCCGCTTCAGACAAACCGATTACGAGAACATTGACGAACAACTAGCAAAGATCCGACAAACCTCTACTATTCAGGAGTACCAAACAAGGTTTGAAAGGTTATCTAATCAAACTCGTGATTGGTCTCAAAAACAGCTATTGGGGACCTTCATTGAGGGCTTGAAGCCGGAGATCCGGGGAGAAGTTCAAGCACGACAACCGTACACGCTTATGGCAGCCATCTCTTTCGCACGACATCAAGAGGAGCGTTTGAACCATGAAGCTCAGAGGACTAGGATCGCTTCTCAACCTACAATGCAGAAGCCCTCAGCCCCCCCTACTATCAACCGAGTCCCTGCACCAAAAATGATGACAAGAGAAGAGCTTCAGGAGCGATCTACGGAGGAGTTATGTTGGCACCGCGATGAGCCGTGGAGCCGCGAGCATCGCTGTAGAAAAGGGAGGCTTCTTATGATTGAACCAGTAGAAGAAGAGGTCATTGAACATCCAGAAGAGAGCTTTGAACATAATGAAGAAGATGTAGAAGAAGAGCCACAACCAACCGACGTTACGGTACACGCATTAGCCGGCTACTCCAACCCACAAATGATGAAAGTTGGAGGCCTTCGCAAACAACAACCGATCACTGTTCTCATCGACACGGGCAGTACTAATAACTTCCTAAACAGTAAGGTTGCTGCTCGGATGGCACTACATATAGAAGGTTGCAGCAAGTTCGATGTAAAGGTTGCTGACGGCAGAATCCTAAAGTGCGACCAAAGATGCCCGCAGGTGAAACTATTGCTGCAAGACCAAGAAATTATGACCAATTTCTTCCTCCTCCCTCTTGATGATCATGAGGCCATGCTCAGAATTGAATGGTTGATGACATTAGGTGATGTTTCCTGGAATTTTATAAAACTAATTTTGAGATTTTACAACAAAGAGAAACAGGTGATTCTACACGGGAAACGTGGGGGCGACGTAATGATGATTTGCACACAACAAATGGAGAAGGTTTTGCATAAAGCATGCAGCGGCTTTATGGTACAACTTAAGCAGCAAACTAAGAGAGAGCCAATAGAATTTGAAGATCCAAACCTACTTCCTTTGCTTGCTGAATTTTCAGATATATTTGACGAACCGCGCAACCTACCTCTTGCCCGTCGGCATGATCATTGTATATCGATTCTTCTGGGCAAACCTCCTGCAAATACTTGGCTATATCAACATTCATATCTACAGAAGGATGATATAGAAAGGATTGTAAAAGAGATACCCGAAACAGGAGTTATTTGGCCAAGTTGCAGCCCCTACTTTTTACTAGTGCTCTTTATACGAAAGAAGGATGAAACATGGCGAATGTGTATTGATTACCGAGCCCTCAATGGCATAACCATCAAGGACAAATACCCTATTCCAATAGCAGATGAATTACTAGATGAAAGAGAGCACAAGTCTTCACAAAGCTGGACCTTCGATCCGGGTATCATCAAATATGAGTGTGCAAAGAAGATATACCGAAAACTACCTTTTGAACACACAACGACCACTACAAATTTTTGCTTTCTTCACCAGAAGGTGGAATATCTTGGGCATATCATATCAGAGGAATGTGTGATAGTGGACCCCTCTAAAATTGGAGCAATGCAAAACTGACTGACCTCGAGGAACATAAAATTGCTACGTGGGTTTCTCAGTTTAATAGACTACAATCGCAAGTTCAAGAAAAACTATGGAAAGATCAGTGCACCACTTATTCCCTTACTGAAAAAAGATATCTTCCAATGGATGGACAAAACCTCCGCTGCCTTCGACAAACTTATGGCAGCCATGACGACGACGCCGGTGCTAGCACTACCAAATTTCAATCGATCCTTCATTATTGAAGTCGATGCATTTGGAATCGGAATTGGAGCCATTCTCATGCAAGATTGTCGACTACTCACATACACTAGCAAGGCATTATCTCCCTTCCATCAAAATATATCAACATATGACAAGGAGATGCTTGCCATTGTGCGCGCAGCAACAAGGTGGAGACCCTACTTGATCGGTCGACGATTTCAAATTAAAACTAACCATAAAAGCCTCAAGTACTTTTTGGAGCAAAAGATATCATCCCCTGAGCATCAAAAATGGGTAACAAAACTTCTTGGATTTGATTATGAAATAACTTACAAAAAGGGGAAAGAGAATGTTGTTGCAGATGCGCTTTCACAACTACCTGAGTAAGCTGAATTTTCGATCGTTTCACTTTCGACTAGCAACTTCCTTGAGGATATTAAGATGGAATGGCAAGAAGATCTAGAGACTAGTAAGATTATAAAAAAATTGGAGGAAGCACTAAACTCCGTGGCACATTACAATTGGGACTCAAAAGAATTACACTATAAAGGACGCATTGTGCTTATGACAAATTCTACTTACATCTTCACGAGCAGATTTTGGACAAAGTTATTCCATATGCAGGGTACTAAATTGAAAAGGAGTATGCAATATCACCCACAAATTGACAGCCAGACGAAAGTTATAAATAGGTGCTTGGAGACAGCCCAAAGCCACCCACCAAATATGACTACTCAAGGAGAACTCCAGACCCAGCCAAGTGTCATTATTGATCAACGGATCATGACTCAACGACGACGACCCACTACTGAAGTGCTAAAACAGTGGGTGAACCTACCAACAGAAGATGCCACTTGGGAGAACTATGACAACTTGAAGATCAAATTCCCAAAATTCATGAATCGTCAGCCTCGAGGACAAGGCTGATTTGAAGAGGGCGGGTCTGTTAGGACTCTAGCTAGGAGAGTCCTAATTGATAGGGGCAATCATGTAAAACCTACCTAAGCCGACCCTTATTAAAGAGGTGAAGAGGCCGGCTAGAGTTTGGAGGTTATTTCTTAAAGAAGAATTAGGAATTCTAAAGGAATAGGAGTCTTGAGTAGGAGTCCTATTAGGAGTCTTGAGTAAGAGTCTTGAGTAGAGTCTTAATTGAGTAGGAGTCTTAAGTAAGAGTCCTATTAGGAGTTAGGGTTTAGAAACCCTATAAATAGTCATGTATTCCTACTCTTTTGATAAGCAATAGATGAATCTTTTCTGCAGCCTTTGAGCAGCAAATTGGAGGAAGGAACCCCTATAGAGTTCTAGGAGGCCGATCCCCTAAGGAGATCAACCCCAAGCTTAGAATCTGAAAGGGTTCTAACAAATCGATGATGGAGCAACAGAGAAACAAGGTGATGGAGAGGGAGACAACAAAAGAGGTAGAGAGTGGTGACAAAGGAGATAGAGAGGGTGGTGGAGACCTGACAATGGAGAACCAACAACAAATAGACAAGGAGACTGACTGAGATGGAAATGGGAGTTGGCGACAGCGGAGAAACTACTAGACAAGGAAACGAAAGGGCAAGATAGGAAATGGAAAGGGCAAGAGTGGAGAGCAATATCATGTGAAAGAAATAGAGAGTGGCACATTGATCGAGGAATTTAGTTAGGTTGCAACTAGGCATCAACAAAATACAAAAGAGAAGTGATAGTAAAAGGAGATTAAGGTAAGTGTACTTAAGTGCAAGAAGGGGGGCGTGGGGGAAGGATATATTTTACTATTCCTTGGCTGGTTGAGCCGAACAAAGATGTGATTCGAGCTTGGCTTTGGCTTAGGTCCGATTGATCAATTGATCTACAATTGGGCTTAATACAAAGTGGGTTGAGCTTCGCTTGGTTTAGTTATGCGTCTAGCTAGGGTACGACTCGAGTTAAGCTAATTGTCCAAGATCAAGCACGAATCTAGCTCAAGACCAACTTGGGTTTAGCTCATTGTGCTCGGGTTCACTCACTACTCCTAAGCAAGCTCAGGCAAGTGCTTGGCTGCAGATAGGTGTTGTGTTGTTCTATATATTAGCTTGTCGATAGGTGTTATACGCAATTGTAGCTTGATAAAAAAATTATACCTGCATATTAAAGAGTATTCTTGGCAAGTCATTAGGAAATACATCAAAATACTCCAAGTATGAAATACATCATTGGTTTGTTAGGATGAACTATCTAATTAATGTTTCTATCGATAAGAGATAATCTATGGGCACATGATCTTTGTTCAACTCAAATCTAAACTACGGTGAAATAAAAGAATGTGTGAAACTCAAATCCATCAATATATCAAGTGGCACATAGCAAAGGACAATTATAACTTAAGTACCCATTCTGAAACCTGAGCATTCCGATAAGTCGAGTAAAAACATGAGCTTGTTTTCCTAGTCATCCCCCACATTGTTGTTGATGTGGAGATCTCAATGAACAATCCTTTAGTATGTGACCAGGTTGTTGACAATGAAAACATACTCATACTGTTGGACAACCCAAGGAAACATGATCAATTTTTCCGCAGTTATGACACCTCACTACGACATGTCTGGAAGCACTCATCTTTTCTCATTGTTGATAAGGTTGCGGTGAATGATATTGAGCCTTCTTTGGAGGTCTCGTACCATCAGAAGTAAAACTTCCTCCTTGCAATGGCGTAGACTGGATGTTATGCCCCAAATCCTTTCTTTTATTATGCTCCTCAATTACAATCTCAACAATGAGAGCTTTGTTGACCACTTCTGCATAAGCCAATAACCCAAAGATGGCCACTCATTCTTGAATAAGTGGCCGTAGACCCCTTTCAAAGTGCTTAGCCTTCTGTTCTTCATTGACTTTCATGGGCATTAAAAGATAAAACAGCTTGTTGAAATAATTTCTATATTCTAACACAGACTTACTACCCTGTTGAATACCGATGAATTATTGCTGCTTTTGAAGACGCCCATGAGATGGAAAATATTGCCCATAAAATGTATTTTGAAATTGTGCCCAAGTCACAACATCACCATTAGCTTCTAAAATCATCCGTTTAGCGCTGCCTTGATAGACGATGACGATGTCAGGGAGTCAATAGTCCCGTCTACACGGTTTGAGTGCTACATAGAGCAAGAAGTAGTATTTTATGCATGCCATAGAAGATTCAGATCATGAAGCTTAACGTGATAATTGGTCATTCTTTTCCAGGAAACTGTATAGTGATAGTTAATCATTCTTCTCTAAGCAGTAGTACAATGATCGATCTTATAATACAGAGCAATAAATCAGTGACAAAAGTAAAAGTTTCGACGTTCTTTATGCTTCGTACCAATACATACCACAATCGTACTTACCACGGGAGCCGCATCAGGCATGTGTGGATCACGATGATTAGACTATAACCATCACCACATTTATACATTAATGAAATAGAGTGTATTAGTATACTATATCGTGAGATTAATTTCAGAATTAGGTTTGACAAATATATCAAATTGATATATAGATACATAGGATCAAGAACCCCCATCCACGGCCCGTGGAGTCTCATCATTCTTTTTGGTAATAGAACTAGGTATATTCATCAATCGATTACTTGATTCGTTTGAATCTTAAATGTTTAGGTTGTTTAAAAAATAATCTAACAACTCAAATTTCTTTATAAATAATTTAGCAATTCGAAGGAAACAAAATAAGCAAAAATATACAACATTTGCATACACAACATATCGCATAGCATGCACATAGACACGTCAAACAGTCATTAATGGCTCAATCGAATACCCAAATTCTCAAGATGGATAACACCCAAAAAAACAAATGGAGAGGATTCATATCGCACATTGATAAGGTTTGATGTCTCTCACATGCCACGATAAAGATTTATCACTCCCAATAAGGAGGTCGTCTAGTTGTCACATCTAACGATCTACTAATCCCTAAAGCAAATCATCTACTAGTGAATTGTCTACCAATGCTAAGTCTTCCTGTTGATAATCAAAGTCCTTAAATGATATAATAATTAATGATGAAGGTTTAACCGCTTGGTTTGGGGATTGTTCTATGGGGCCTAGTGAAGAAGGGCCAACCTATGGGCCAATCACGTACAGATGGGAAGGTCGAGCTTGCGGGCTACCCAAGTGAGTTGGATAGCTGGGTTTGTGGGCAAGCCGCACAAGGAAAAGAGGGTGCTAAGGAATGCCCATATGAGAAAAAATTAAAGGCTGTCCATTCTTGAGGAAAGAATATGTGATGTGGTTTTGCCCATTTGAGAGCCCATTAGAGGAGAGAATGAATGGCTGTGGGCTGCCCACTTGAGGGCTCACTTGAAAAAGAAGGGGTGGTTATAGGCTGCCTATTTGATAGCCTAATTGAGAGGAAAACAACTGGCTTAGGTGAAGCCACGTAAAATGATGACTCTATCTTTGTGTTGGTTTCAATTGATAGAAAACATAAGATTTCATCCATCATGATATCCTTATTTCCATGGATTAAAGTTCAAATTCACAAAATGTGTCATTCCATAATAAGACATTCATATAGAAACATAACAATCATTCAATCTATAATAAATTAATTTTCCTCATGTTTAGTTCATTGATACAAAATAAGCAAAAATATACAACATTTGCATACACAAACGATATCGCATAGCAATGCACATAGACACGTCAAACAGTCATTAATGGCTCAATCGAATACCCAAATTCTCAAGATGGATAACACCCAAAAAAACAAATGGAGAGGATTCATATCGCACATTGATAAGGTTGATGTCTCTCACATGCCCGATAAAGATTTATCACTCCCATATAAGGAGGTCGTCTAGTTGTCACATCTAACGATCTACTAATCCCTAAAGCAAATCATCTACTAGTGAATTGTCTACCAATGCTAAGTCTTCCTGTTGATAATCAAAGTCCTTAAATGATATAATAATTAATGATGAAGGTTTAACCGCTTGGTTTGGGGATTGTTCTATGGGGCCTAGTGAAGAAGGGCCAACCTATGGGCCAATCACGTACAGATGGGAAGGTCGAGCTTGCGGGCTACCCAAGTGAGTTGGATAGCTGGGTTTGTGGGCAAGCCGCACAAGGAAAAGAGGGTGCTAAGGAATGCCCATATGAGAAAAAATTAAAGGCTGTCCATTCTTGAGGAAAGAATATGTGATGTGGTTTTGCCCATTTGAGAGCCCATTAGAGGAGAGAATGAATGGCTGTGGGCTGCCCACTTGAGGGCTCACTTGAAAAAGAAGGGGTGGTTATAGGCTGCCTATTTGATAGCCTAATTGAGAGGAAAACAACTGGCTTAGGTGAAGCCACGTAAAATGATGACTCTATCTTTGTGTTGGTTTCAATTGATAGAAAACATAAGATTTCATCCATCATGATATCCTTATTTCCATGGATTAAAGTTCAAATTCACAAAATGTGTCATTCCATAATAAGACATTCATATAGAAACATAACAATCATTCAATCTATAATAAATTAATTTTCCTCATGTTTAGTTCATTGATCAAATGATGTAAGATGATGAAATTACGAATCCAAATAAAAAAGATAGGGCCACAGCCTCCTATCATAACCCTTTAAGGCAACGATCTTCTCTCTGAATCTTCTTCCCCTTCCACATTAATCTTCTAACATCACAAAACAGGATTTCAAATAAAGAATATGAAAACGCAGAGCACTCCTCTTAAATCACTAGCTCCTCAACTGTATGATAAGGCCACCATCCTTCGTTATGCTATAACCGTTCATCGTGTTTATTTTTTTATAAGCACCATTGCAATTCTACCCTTAAAGGTAAACAAATTAAGATAGCATCGTATGCCCCTTTATTCACATTTTGTTTCTTTTGGTTTGGTTTTCTCCTTTATTTGGAACAACTGACACTATCATGGAGGCATGATGCCAACATGGAGCATAGAGAAGGTATGTACCGAGCTAATCATATGCTAGTACAAAGTATGATGCTTTTCATCATTACAAACTCTACAACATCCAACACCTTCACCACAGCATACAGTCCAGACATCAGGCCATCTAAAATTCCTTCCCCATCTTTCACCATCCAAACTCAGATTATAAACCTTTGCCTCACTTTCTAACCTTTTTCAGCACCATTTCTCAGTTAGAAAATGTTCGTTTGGACAAATAGTCCTGTATTAAGAATAGCTTCCACCATTTCATAAAGTTAAATGTCATCACAATTATCTCATGCAAAAGTTTCCTCTTCTTTTGCTCCTTAATTAACACAAGCCACAATGTTCATTTCGACTCTGCCTTGACTCTGCTTCTCCTACCATGCATTTAGGAGGTCATTCCAATTAATGTGCATAATAAAAGACCATATGGTTTTATTATCACTATTCTCAATATGGCCCAAATAATTCTGTGCCAATTTTAGGATTTTTGTTCCATTAGTCTTGATCATCAAAGAAATCCAAAGTCACATCTCTCTGTGTGCCGCTGAACATCCTAAATTACCAATCAAAGTAGAGAAAACTTCGCAACCTGTAAGTCCAACAAAATCTGAGCATGGAGAGATAGGTTTGAACCGCGATAAGCACCAGTACACCCAGAAAATTTTGAATATAGTTAACAAAAATCTGAACCATGAATCAAGAAACGTACCCAGATGGCTTCCTTGAATTGCCGATAAAATGGATTGTTTTGTGGGACAGAAGGAGACACTGCTTTGCTTTTAGCAATCTCATCCTCTAATAACTTCTTGAAATCAGTCAGCTGCATATCGTTAAACCAAAAATCACAATAGCGTGATCAGAACATAAGATTTTCCAACTCATTCAGATAGTACGGAAGCATGAAAAGAAAAGGAGTAAAAGAAATTGCCTGCTCAGATGGCTGGTAGTTGCTACCAATGGTTTGGATCGCCTCTGAGAAACGGGTACAGTCATCGTACGTATCCAAAAGCTCCAAGACGGCAGCTTCCAATTCCTTAACCTGCATCGGCGCTCAAATAAAACCTAGGGCCTTCTCTTTTTAGCCAAGAAATAACAAATCTTAACCTTGTCGGACTGCTCCTGTTTCTCGAGGTCCACCGCGATACTCCTCATCATGGATAGGGCTTTGCGGATCTCCTACAACATGAGGAGGAGGAGAAGAAAACAAGGAATGCGCTTCAGAAATTACCTTTTAAAGGGCGGAGATTGGGCATCAGGGTTTAGGGTTTATGAATTTGGGGGGAAGGAGAGGGGATCTTACGGCAATGACGTGTTGATTGTCGGATGAGAGGGTGGCTGCGGTAGCGGATATCCTGGCGACGGTGGAGCTCTGCGGTCGAGAGCCAGAAGACGCCGGCATCTTGCCGTCGGGATTTCCAGGGGAAGGCGCGGTCGCGGTCGCGGGCGCACGGGGTTTATGAAGGTGATGAAGGTTCTACGTCTTTATTTTGTCTTCCTCAAATGGCAAGGAACTTTTCTAGGATAAATAAAAATAATTTAATTGGATTACTGTAAAATAAAATAACATTTCCCTTCCAAAATAAATAATACTTATGGGAGGATGACTTTTTTATTATTTTCAGAATAATTTAAAATCAATTTATTTTGAAATCTAAAATAAAATTCTTGAGTTCTTAATTATCTGCTAAATAAGTAATTATATCATTTTATATAAGAAATCAAAAACTTATTAGATTTCTAACCTATATGTAATCATAAGTACAAAACATAGAAAAGAAGACGTGAGATGATAGAGAAGATAGTTAAAAACATTTACGACTTGTAATCAGCAACCTCCCGATAGATACTTCAGTCGTTATTTCTGTCTCTCACTCTCTCTTTCAATCTATAAGTAGACTCCTTGACACAAACCAACTAATTAACTAATTATATATGATTAATCATAGATTATATTTGATAGTTAAATCTATTTAATATTTAATATTTTTATATTTAAAAATTATATATTAAGATTCTCGTATTTATAAAAATAAAAATTTATTTTCTTTCCTTGTTTGTTTGACATTTTATCGGAAAAAAATTTATACTATAAATCTTTTATCGAATAGTTCCTTTGATCCTATCATCACCTTTTATGTCAAATTATATTGAAACCAATAAATAAAATTATGTATAGTCCTTTTTTTCACATTAAATAATCCGATCCGATTTGGGTCAAAATTTTTAAACCTGTAACTCAACCTTCATTCTCTTTAGTCTCTTCTTCTTTGTCTTGGCTTCTAGCTTCTCGTTTCTTCTTCTTTGATTCATTCCTTTCCTTTTTATTATTATTTTTTGACTCCTCTTTCTACTTTGATTCATTCTTTTCCTTTTTATCATTATTCTCTTTTCTTCTACTTTGATTCTTTCCTTTCCTCTTTACCATTATTCTTCATCTCCTTCTTTGTCTTATCCTTCTTTTTCATGTCTTTTTTTTTTCTCTACTTTTGTGCTTATCTCATCCTCCTCTTGTCCCTCTATCTTTTTATCCTCTCTCTCTTCCATCTTGATTCTTCTTCTCCTATTATATATATTATAGGTCTCCACCCTTTTAATTGAATTTGGATTGGTTTAATGAAAATTAATCAAGTTATATTTAAAATTAAACTAAATTATTTAATCACAATATCGATTAAAAAATTATAAATTGTATTAATTAATTATTATATATTAAAAAATGATATTAATCAACTTAGAATCATAACTTATTTTTTATGTAAAATTTTGGGTTGATTAAGTATAAATTGATCCGATTACACTGAACTAAGTCATACTCGAGAACGTATTTGAAAAATCATTAATTTTGATAATTAAATTTTATAAAATACTTAAAAAATAAAAATAACCATAATCATAATAACATCATCAATAAGTAGTTTCATGAAAGTTTAAATTACTTTGGTTGAAGTTGACTAGTCTCACTCGAAATTAAACTAAATCATATTTGATAATAGTAGTACATATCCAAAGAAATTCTTATTTTTAACAATTAAATATTATTTTTTAAAAAATATTAATCATATTAACATCATAGCTGATAAGGGTGGTAATTATAATAAGACTCGTGTGACATCAGCTGAAGCCCCACGTCCCTGGCAGGCTGACAGCACCTGGCTAGCACGAGCCGAAACGCCAACCAAAACTCATTAATGACCGCTCAGGCTCAATCCCTCACGACACGCCAACAGCGATGTCAGACGTCATTAGAGGTACGATCCTGTTTCCTGCGAACAGGCGCATCGGGCAATACCAAACTTCCTTATAAATACCATCACATTCTAAATGGAGAGGGACAGGAGAACAGAACAGACACAAACCCCCTGCAACCTTTTACCGACTTGATCATCAGAGGAGTCGGGTCGAGCACCCTGACCCGACCTGTGTGCAGGAACAAAGAGGAGGCGCCTCTCACCGAACGCACAAACGAGGAGCCTCTTTCCGGAGGAAACGACGACCCACCTCCACGGCCGAACCGACCCAAGCCGGCGACCTCTGCAGTCCTGAGGAACCCCCCGGGAGATCCCTCGTCATCCGGACCCGAACCGAGTCGCGTCGGCCCCGAGGCCACGGCTTAAAGTTATTTACACTAACAATAGCCAAGTAGTATTTTCGAGGTTTGGATTGATTTGATTAAAGTTGACATAATAACACTCCAAATTGAATTAATTTGCACTTGATAATAGTACTTAACTAAAAATTTAAAATTTTAATAATTAAAGTTTATAAAATCTTATAGATCATAAAACTTAGTATTAATCATCTCATCATAATGGCTACGTAGTTTGGTAAAAGTTTTAGTTGCTTTGCTTGAAGTTGACTTAGTTAATTTGAAATTAAACTAAGTCTCACTTTATCACATATACTGTATAAAAGGTCAAAGCTATACTAAGAAATAAAAATAACAATAACCTATGTGAATGTTGAGGAGAGTTAGCTTCCTCAACATCGAGGAGATGATAATAAGGATGTCGATCTAATTATATATTAAACTGAGGGTTTGGTGACAATTCCATGATAACTTGCGATGGATGTCGATGACAGCACACCACAACCCAACACCGACCGGCCCGCCATATGCGGTAGACGAGCGCATGATAACCATGACGCAAACCTGAGGTGGCCCTCGCAAAGCGGTCCGCGTTCTCATCCCCGCCGCCGCGGTGACGAGGGCGTGAGCGCGACGCTGCTGCATGAGCCCACTTACGCCGACGTGGGTCATCGTAGATCCTTGTGCATTCGACCGGCTTCGTCCACGATGTCTTTTAACTTTTCCTTGCGATCCTTCGACCGAATGACCGGCAGATGGAGTTTGATCCGCCGGTGGACTGTGTTGTGGCGTCACGTATTACGTTCTCTGTTGAACCCACTGATGGGATCGAGGAACAGGAAACGCGTCTCGGCCGAGCACAGAAGCCATCAAAGCCACGTCATCAGAAGGCGTGTTTGCTGTTGGACGGCAGAGATAGGAGATCCAGCGCCGGTTCACCTAAGGCCTGACGTCACTAGAGCCCGGCATGGCCCGTTGGATGCCGAGTCTGACGCGGCCACGACGTCAGCCACAGGTTCGGAAGATGCGTGTCTCGGCGTGCATACGACTCACACCACACGAAAGAAAAGGCAGAGTCAATAAACAAGGGCCAGAGACGGGGAAGAAGAATACGAAGAAAGCTTCTTACGGCTATCGGTGACGTGAGAAGACTCTTCTCATGACGTCAACCGCGCGCCCATCTTTACTATATAACCTTCCGTCCCCTGTCCTCTCCCTGTACTCTCTCTCTCAGTTTCTCCTTATATATCGAAAATGACAACCAGACCAGACGAGAGAAAGGGAGGAAACAACCGAATAACGCCGGACGCCGTTCCGTACGGATCCACGGGATCGTGCGCGGCCGTGAAACTTCGCACTCCGCCGGCAGTGGACGGCCCATACACGTCTCCCACTACGTCGTCGTCGTCGTCCTCCTCCTCCTCCTCGGCCTCTTCTTCCAGCGGCGCGGAGGGTAGGGGGATGCGGCGGATGGTGGCGGAGAACCCGGTGGTCGTTGTGGGGCGGCAGGGTTGCTGCATGTGCCACGTGGCGAGGCGGCTACTGCAGGGGCTGGGAGTCAACCCCGCTCTGTGCGAGCTGGGCGAGGAGGCGGCGGAGTTCGAGGTCGCCGGCGGAGATCTCCGGCGGCCAGATATGCTCCCGGTGGTGTTCGTGGGGGGTCGGCTGCTGGGTGGGATCGATCGCCTCGTCGCCGTCCACATCACCGGCGAGCTCGTGCCCATCCTGAAGGATGCCGGCGCTCTCTGGCTCTGATCCTTTTCTTTCTTTTTCTGCTTAGCATATAAATTTGGAGATATGGTTTGAAAGGGTGATTGATTTGCTGTCAACCGTTTGATTTTGCAGCACTCGTCGCAAAACTTATCCTTTGTAAATCATGAATACGGTAAAAGAAAAACAAGAAATTTGTCTTTGCAAATTAAAAAGGGTGTTTTTCCGTTTTTCACTGCACATATGGCACGTGGCGATCGATTGACCAACCAAATCCACGCGATCGTTCACCTGCGGCTCCGCGGTCTCCGTGACACGACCGACGTGCCGACCCTATACGCCGGAAGGCGGAGGGGCGAACACCGGCTCCGTTCTCGTGCCGGAAATCGGTGCGTCAATCAGGTTAGGCTTCAGCACGTGCGCGCGCAGGTGCCGTCCCCTCCGGGTTGTACGTCATTGCTTGCATATTAAAGCAATAGTCACCGGCCACCGTCTTCTGTTTATACCAGCGCCACGTGGTAGCCGTACGGTGTTCCATGCGGGACGAACGTCACTGCATGCGCATCAACGCATCGGTATGTCACATTCCAAGGCTCCATCGCATCCTTGAAACCACGTGGTTTTCGCACTCGATGTGTTCCATCGTCGAAAGATGATAAGTGAGTCGGAGGCAAAAGGGCAGCCCAAGTCAAACGGAAAACACGTGACGAAACACTGTGGCTTTGACACCAAAAAGCCATTGACGGTAGACTTCTGCGCCGGCGACAGGCCTAGCGACGACATCTGAGTCAACCCGGGAGAGGGGTTACGGTGTAAACGTAGAAGACCAATTCCCGCATGGCCTCACTGGCGGCGGCCGCGTTCCCGTCAACGCTGTCTTTGGGAGACGAGATTTCCATAGCAATCGACTCGGTTTGCGAATGAGACCGATATCTTTGAGAATTGGTGGCCACAAGGCGTCATCGAGAGAGCGTCGATCTATGAGCTTGTCAAAGTCGTCAAACTCCGTGTTCTTGACGTGCATTCTCGTTGGCTGGCGCTGATGACTCGTAGAACTGGACCTTTACAGGCTTGTTAGGCCTTACGTGGGCTAATTCCTGAACAACCCGACATGATTTAATTGAGCCGGACAAATAACTCGGTCAGATGGACCGGCCCATTTGCATCCCTTTTTTATTATTTCCTATCGGCAAAATTGATGTTTATTCTCGAAGATTTATTGGAGATTAGTGTATTTTTGAAAGTATCAAGAATAAGTCAGAATAATAATAATAATAATAATAATAATAATAATAATAATAATAATAATAATAATATAATAATAATAATAATATAATAATAATAATATAATAATAATAATATAATAATAATAATAATATAATAATAATAATAATAATAATAATAATATAATAATAATAATATAATAATAATAATAATAATATAATAATAATAATAATAATAATATAATAATAATAATATAATAATAATAATATAATAATAATAATATAATAATAATAATAATATAATAATAATAATAATAATAATAATAATAATAATATAATAATAATAATATAATAATAATAATATAATAATAATAATAATATAATAATAATAATATAATAATAATAATATAATAATAATAATAATAATAATAATAATATAATAATAATAATATAATAATAATAATATAATAATAATAATATAATAATAATAATAATATAATAATAATAATAATAATAATAATATAATAATAATAATAATATAATAATAATAATATAATAATAATAATATAATAATAATAATAATAATATAATAATAATAATATAATAATAATAATATAATAATAATAATATAATAATAATAATAATAATAATAATATAATAATAATAATATAATAATAATAATATAATAATAATAATAATAATAATATAATAATAATAATAATAATAATAATAATATAATAATAATAATAATATAATAATAATAATATAATAATAATAATATAATAATAATAATATAATAATAATAATATAATAATAATAATATAATAATAATAATATAATAATAATAATAATAATATAATAATAATAATATAATAATAATAATATAATAATAATAATAATAATATAATAATAATAATAATAATATAATAATAATAATAATAATAATATAATAATAATAATATAATAATAATAATAATATAATAATAATAATAATAATATAATAATAATAATATAATAATAATAATAATAATATAATAATAATAATATAATAATAATAATAATATAATAATAATAATATAATAATAATATATGCCTGTTAGGTTTTCCATGTTAACGAGACCGAACTCGTGCATGATGAGTGGGCCATGGCATCGGTCTCCTTGGAGAGCACATCGACAGCAGCAGCAAAAGATTGCCAGGTGTTATTATATGAACAGATGCATGTGGTGGAGGCGCATACATTTATGCTGCATTATAATAATACCGAGATCCATGCATGATTGTGCCCATCTACGCATGATACAGAACTACTGAGACATCGCTTTGTTATTACTGCTGTTAAGATTGGAATTTATTGCGAATAATAGATGAGAATAAAAGACAATCCTCAACACAAAATAAAGAATAATAAGAATGGAATTATGTGTATCATCAAAAGATTGTTTCTTTATGATTTTTATGAATGTGATTCGAATGACAATAGTATGAATAAGACTGTATTTGTTGATGCAAACATGTTGTTTGCACTAATCTTCTGTTCCAAGGTGTTGTTGAGTGCAGGATCAAGGCAGTACCATTTAGGAGTATAATACTGCATTAGGATGCTGCTCTTTTACTCTTTGGTTCCTCAGCACCTACTGATACAACTCCAAATCAATCCAAAAGAAACATACATACTCTTGGTGACGATGACTCTCTCTCTCTCTCTCTCTCTCTCTCTGTGCAGCTCCTAAGACAAAGATATGAGGAGGCAGTGCACCCTGACCTAAAAGGGCAGTAGATTTGGGGGTTTGGAAAGGAATCTATTGTCGGAAAGATGTTGGGAGGCAGTGCTTGAGGCTTTGGACGAGGTGAGAATATTCTGGGAGCCACTGCAGTCCACAAGCTAAGCTCCAAGAAGCTCCCATTACAATAAAAGCAGCTCCTTTTGCAAAGCCTGACGTGCACACCCCGCATCATTACGGTATCATTGAGCCTCTCTCGGAGAAGTCAGCTCACAGGCCGACGACCTCCTCGAGCCCTTGTCATGGGGGGAACAACCCCCTGTTTCTTTTGAGGAGAATGAATAGTTGCGTGATGACTGTTTTATGATCTGGCGTTTGGATGATACGGTGGAAGAGTTTCTTCGGTCTTGCATTTACAGATCAATGGCTCCTCGAACTACGAGGCAGCTACAACAAGGAGAGCAATATCAGATGTGTGCTACCAGGTCAGGAAGGCTTCCATGTGTCAATAAGATAATACCGAGTCCAGAGGAGAGAAAACTGTGACCACAGCGAGGGTGAAGCATACCAATCACGGATCTGCGTGAAGAACACACAGGTTTTTGTTAGCTGATATAGCGTTCGCATCTTTGTCTCATTAGGCGTCGTGTACCTCTGACCACCGTAATCTTCTCGTTGGAGGCACCTGAAATGTTGACCCACTGGAACTTTCAAACGAGTGGGAAAGACACCTAATCGATCAGAGTCATTTTCTTAGATATATACCATTCATTTCTTTGGTAACCGGAGGAGATATCACAGTCAGCATGCAAGTCAAAAGAATGAGATAAGAACTCAGTACATGTTAATTAATTGGACCTGATCTACCTAATACCTTGAGTAGGCTTTTTGAATGGGAGTAGGCACAGGGCAATGCCCAGCTTGTGCTCAAGTTGACAGGATGAGTGCTTGCATCTTGACATGTGTTGATCACCTGGGTTGCAGCAAAAGAAGATTAACTTAGTATGGGATGGTGACTCCTAACAGGATAGGCACCAAGCCACAGCTTTTGCCCCTCCTTCCTTTCTCTTTCCTCGGCTTCACGCGTCACTCTCCGTCCACCTCTCACCACCTTCCTATAAGAAAATGATTCTCTCCATTTCATAAGCACCCCTCAGGCGAAGCAAAGGAGTTCTCTAATCTTTGGATCGAGTGAGAAGGAAGAAGAGAGTGATGGCAGGAGAAGCAGTCTCAGCCGCCTCAATCCAGAATCCGAGTTCCAATCCTCCTCCTGTGAACAAGAAGAAGAGAAGCCTACCCGGAACGCCAGGCAATTAATGATAGGATATGTCTTCTTCTATACTTTGTTGTTGTTCTGATAATGCTAATTATGAAGTGAATTCCACGCAGCAGATCCTGAAGCGGAAGTGGTCGCTTTGTCTCCGAAGACTCTCATGGCCACCAACCGGTTCGTGTGCGAGATATGCGGCAAAGGTTTCCAGAGGGATCAAAACCTGCAGCTCCACCGCCGCGGCCATAACCTCCCGTGGAAGCTGAGGCAGAGGACGAGCAAGGAGCCTCGGAAGAGGGTGTACGTGTGCCCGGAGAAGACCTGCGTGCACCACCACCCATCGAGGGCTCTCGGCGACCTCACCGGCATCAAGAAGCACTTCTGTCGCAAGCATGGCGAGAAGAAGTGGAAGTGCGACAAGTGCTCCAGGTGCTACGCGGTGCAGTCGGATTGGAAAGCCCATTCCAAGACCTGCGGCACCCGGGAATACCGCTGCGATTGTGGAACCATCTTCTCCAGGTACACTTCCAGCAATTATTCCCCAAAAAAATATGAGCTATCGCAGCATCCAAGGATACGATCGATCCTTTCATATCTCCTTCTTGTTCTTGCTGCTATGTATGGTTGTATGTATGCTATAACCTAACACTAATTTTGAAGCAAGCTTGTGACACTAATCAACATAAATGGTGCATGTACTCAGCAAATTCAAGCCCACACCTCACGATCGTTGCCTGGCTTTGCTGCTGCTGCAGCTTTCATATCGTTGTATGTTCTTTGATGAACAGGAGGGACAGCTTCATAACCCACAGGGCCTTCTGCGACGCCTTAGCGGAAGAGACGGCGCGAGTTGCAGCCTCACACATGAGCGGCAGCGTGACTTCCATCCGCAACGGCAACTTGAACTTTACCGACGGATTGATGAGATCAAACGTGGTGCAGAACTTCCCTTCCTTTCTGAAGCCTCCGGTGGTTGAGAGTGCAATGGTTGATGAGGCGCGATCTGGGCTCTCTCTCTTGATGGGCCAAGCACCTCCTCTAGAGACCTTAACTAAAGCCGACGATCCCTTCGCATCCCAGTTGAGCTGGATCTATCAAAACAAGCTGGTTCCTTGGGGCTCAGATGAGCTAATTAGCAGCATCACACTTCCGATGAGCGGCATGAAGGAAACTGAAGACCCACACTCCCTTCTCCTAAGTGCTCCATATCACTACAGCACCCAGCATCATCACCACCACCTAGTGCCGCCGGCGCCGGACACGTCTGCGACTGCGTTATTGCAGAGAGCCGCACAGATTGGTGTAACAGCATCCCGTCCAACATCAGAGGCGAAGAGCCCTGACAGTAACATCCGAAACCACAGCACGAACCGTTCATACTCAGCTACTCATCCAGGAAACGCCATGGAGAACGCTGCTGATCCACTCAGGTTGATGTACTCCACGAGACATCATGCGGCGCAGAAGGACGAAGGACCAGAAGGAGAAACAAGAGACTTCTTAGGTGTTGATGCACCAACCATTTGTGCATCATCATTGAGTGGGTGGATACGAATTAGAAATTGACAGACCTTATCCTGTTCTCCGCCGAATCATCAATCAAGAACGAAAACGCCGCCGTGGAGACAGCTAAAAGTTTCATGAAAATGTGACTTGTGTGCATATTCTTGCAGAACACTGAAAGCGAAAACTGCAAAGGAGGAGGGAGAGAATGATGGGGTGGGCACCTTTTGATCTCTGTGATAGCTTTTTCTTCTGGTTTGCCTCCTCAAAGTAAAAGCATTGATGAGCAATACTTTCTACCTTCAAAACTAGGTGGCTACTAGTCGTCATGCAGCTTTAGAAGCCATGTAGAATATGCTACTGATTAGACGAGGAGTTCTTCGTGACATGATTTAAGCTTTCTCGAGATGGACGATGAAGTAAAGTAACAAAGTTCTTACAGATGATAGAGCACAGATAAGGTTATTCTGAGGTGTAAATGATGTGTTTGCTCATCATGACAATCTAAAAGAAGTGCAGCTCTTTTATTCTGCGTTAGCATTTGGACTAACATCATGACATGTCACGCGTTCCATTGTTTTGCATTGTATTCAAACTTTTATCTTCTCTCCGTCAGGACATGCACACTATGAACTAAGCATAGCGAGGATTCTGAGGTAATTACCATAAAAAGCTACTGAAAGTGTGAAAGTTAAATGAACCCAAAATAAAGTGGTATTCTTCTTTGCGAATTCTTACCAACTGATCTGACATCTGAAAATTAATATGATAAGTTTATGAATGCTAATAGTAAGATAAATGAGCATATGATTTTATGTAGAAGAATTGTTGGATAAAACCACAATTCAGTAAGCACTGTATCTCAATCAAAATTTATCATAAATAAATATTATATTTAAAATATATGAAATCTTTGTGCATTTAACATATGATTTCGAATATGCATAAATATCAAATACTTTCTTCGAGCTTATAAAGTTTATAAAATATCAGTTTGATATGCATTTCAAATAGCTTGCTAATAATACTTTTCAAATGTAAAATACATTTAAATTCATAAATATAACTAATGTCAGCATAAATATTATAGTCTAAAGACTATCATTAACTTTTCATAAATAAATAAATAATATAGCTAAGGTGTATATGTTTAAACAAAAGTCGTAGCGGTATCAATAGTTATAGTCATATTATATCTTCATGAAAAGACTCAAAATTATATTCAACTCGCGTAGTATAGATAACATATATCTCCTTGTATGAGGATAAAACAAAAAGTAATTTCTAAATAAATATCAATTTATAATATATTAATTATTTTTTTACCAAATTCTGTATTATGAAAATAACATATCAATTATTTTTTTACCAAGCTAAGGTTTTCAACATATTATCTAGTTTTGCATTTCATTTCAATACTGATGCAATCATATCATTTAAAATGAATAATAATAAGACATTTTTAATTATTTTTAAATACAATATTGGACATATATTTTCATATAAATTTTGATAAGAGAACTTAACAAATTTATAAAATAAATAAATATAATTCAAATCATATGCTTTTCCTAATGGCCAAATCATTTTTGAATGCTTTTGCATGATAAAATAACTTTAATTCATATAAATCATAAACATTTGCAAATATCAAACACATGCATAAATACTTTTAAAACTAGACTAGACAAAGTTATCGGATACTTATCCTAATCGCATATCCTCGATATAAGCATATAGTTCTAATTTTTCTTTTCATTTCCTTATTTTTCTCGAACAATCATTTTTCCTCTTTTTATTTTATTCACAATATAAATATTTGATTAACTAAGAATATTATGATTCATAACTATGATTCAAAATATAAATCTAATTAATGAAGATATAAGATAATTCAGAACCATACCTAATATATTTTTTCTGAGATGAACAAATGAATCCTCAATTTATTTTTTTTCTTTATTTTCTTCCCTTCTATTATTTTTTTCTTCTTTTTTCTTCCTCTAGTGCAGATCACCTGCACGAACCATTTCTTTCTTCTTGTTCGTTCCCTCCTCCTTTTTCTTTTCTTCTCTGATCACAGCAGATCAGTCTCCCCTTCTTCATTTCCTCTTCCTCTTCTTCTCTTCCATCTCCTCTTCCTCCCTGCGTTCGCCCAAACCCACATCATCTTTCTCCTCTCTGTTTCACCCGAGACGCTTTCTTTTTGATCTTTTGTATTTTAGTCCCTACATTCTAGTATTTATAAATAAATATTTTTATATCAATTATATATATCAATTTAAACTAATATTATATATAAGTTAATTAATATTTATATCAATCAAGTATATCATACTAAACTAATATTTTATATATATAAATATAGAGGATAAGATTTTCAACATCAACTTATGGCAAGCACCTGAGATTCATTATAGCAAACTAGTATTTTATGTTAAAAAGAAAAAAAATATGAATAGAAATTAAATGCTTCATGGGATACAAATCTAAGTTGTGATATTCAAAAATAAAGAAAAATAAGTACTAAACTATTAAGCTCAAGATGACAAAATTGAGTGAGTTGGATATATTGACAACGTTTTAGAATATATTAATATTTTTTAAACGTGTAGTTAGAGAAACGAGTTTGAGTGAATGTGTAATTGTGAAATGCCTTAGGTAAATAATATATGAAAAATATATTTCAAAATTTAATATATTATTTTATGACAAATTTATCAATTTTTAATTTTTAATAGTTTTATTTTAAATAAAATAAAAATAAAAATAATATATATTTATAATATTATAAAAATTTTGTATAGTCCAAATATATAATAAATAAAAAAATTAGATAAATAAATATAAAATAACCTTTAAAAATAAATAAATAAAGTTTCACCTTGTAGAAACATAAGTTTATGTTAGTTTCTTACTAAATCATGTTGACGATCTTATCATTTTAGATAACATTTGAACATTTTTAATATAATATCATATGATTTTAAAAATATTAAATATTAATTTATATTTAAAATGTATTTGCATATGCGATCGATATCATCGTGCCAACGAACTATCATGATGTATTATCATCACTGATCATCTATCTCATGAACTACAAGACTGCATGCATCAGCTTCAGCCGTGACGAAGATTATGCAGTCACATTCGTTGGTTGGGGTTGAAGAAGCCCAATTTGGTGTAGTCCACTGCTACAGATAGAACAACAGTTTCGGTTATGGTGATATGGTGAATGAACATAACATTATTTCCATAAAAAAAACGAGTCGCATGCCGATCATCCAAATCACAAACCACCTTTTTGCCCCGAGGAGCGATGAAACACGTGTCAACTCCTTTTAGGCCTATTCCCGTGCAAATGACATGCGAGTGCGTAATGCATGAACGCATTCATTCACATACGAAAAACGCACGCATGAATGATGGAAATTGTGTTCCATGGATACACCACATCGGCATCATCTCATCGATAATGTGGAATCTACTTTTTCTGTCCACGTGTAAAACTCAGGTTAGAATTCGTGGATCAGTAGACGTCCCCAAGCGGCTCTCTGGATTCATGTCAACGAGCACGTGGGTCTTTGTTGGAGTTCAGGGCTTTTCCTCCGGACGACGCAGTGGAGCCCAGCGGGCGGCGTTTTGGACGAGTCAAACGGCCGTGCTTGGAAAACATGGACCTCCGTGGGACCCACTGTTTGACATTTGGAATCTTCCAACCTCAAACAGCAACTCAATGATCGAACCCAACCTGCAATCTCGGACCCGAGTCTGTGAGATCCTCAGTTCACCGAACCATCCGGTTCATGTCATCGGCTAGTCTTTTCATTCTTGACTCGGACGGTCAATTCAAACACGCCTCTCGTCGTCCTTTTCGCCGTTGAATCGAGACATCATGCGGACAGGCTACCTCCGGCTTCTTCCTCCTACCTTCGTCTTCCGCGACCTCCTCGATAGATTAACCCGACCCTCTTCAAGCCTTTGTAGGATTCAAATACCACCACAGAAGAGGTCGGCCAGAGCATGGCACCCAACGTGCGGCATGCCGTGGTCGCCAAGGAGGAGGACTGCTGCCAGACGCAGCTGCCCCTCAATGAAAACGACTCCCAGGACATGGTCCTCTTTGAGGTCCTCTCCGAGGCGTCCGCTATGGCCTCCTCCTCATCCGCCGCCTCCTCCGACGCGGAGCAACCGTCGTTGTCTTTTCCGGCTGCAGCAGGCGACGCGGGCTTCATCCGCAAGTGTGCCCGGCCGACGGGGCACGTCAGGAAGTACCGGGGGGTGCGGCGGCGGCCGTGGGGCAAGTTCGCGGCGGAGATCCGCGACTCGTCCCGGAACGGCGCCCGCCTCTGGCTCGGCACGTTCGACACGGCTGAGGCGGCTGCGGTGGCCTACGACCGGGCCGCATTCCGGATGCGGGGCGCCAAGGCTCTGCTTAATTTCCCGCCCGGCTTCTCCTTCGTCGGGGGCGCCGGGATCGGCGACGTGGGAGCTGCCTTAAGAGGCGACGGCGCCGGAACCAGCGTGCTTAGAGACTCTGAATCATTCGAGGGTGCCGAGAGTGTCACCAGCGGGCAATTCACGAGTCATGGTTCATGAATCATGAAGCTTCCCTACTTAGCTGTAGGAAAGTTTCTCGGTGTATAAGGTGATGGATGAGCCATCGGAGATGAAGAGTGATTTAGCAGTAGGACGCGAGAGATTCTATATAGAGATTGCTATTTGGTAGGCTGTTCCGATATCCTCTGTCCTCGTATTGAGGCCACTTCTGACCACTCTGTTCTCGACTCCTATCTTAATTCTTACGGAGATGCTGGGTAATGTTCTTCAATTTTCCTCAAGGATCAGCCTTATATATTGAATTCTCGCGGAGACGTTCACTTCTCGATTGTTTTCCGACTTTGTTGGCTACAATGGAGCTAATCGAAGACGAGACCGGAGAAGTTGGTGGTCGTCCATCACGCGATCCTCGTGCGATTAAAGAAATGACGTGCTTTGCAGGTTTAGCACCATCGATACCATTAAATGAGGGGTTTCGTGATCTGGGAGGCATGTGATGGATTCCGCAGCCTCTGAGAACGATGCCAGGGCGATCCGCGTCTTCTTCATCCCCTTCTTCGCCACTGGCCACATGATCCCTTTGGTCGACATAGCCCGCCTCTTCGCCGCCCGGGGCGTTGACTCCACCGTCCTCGTCACCCCCGCCAACGCCGCCCTCATCCGCGCCACCGTCGAGGACGCCGCCGCCTCCGGCCTCCCCCTCCGCACTCTCGTCTACCCCTTCCCTTCCTCCGAGTGCGGCCTTCCCCCGGGCGTCGAGAACATCAGCGCCCTGCCTCCCTCCGATTCCTACAAGATCGACGTCGCTACCCCCTTCGCACGCCCCGAACACGAGCGCCTCCTCCGCCTCCACCGCCCTGACGCTGTCGTCGCCGACACTCACTTCCCCTGGACCACCTACATCGCTCGCGATCTTGGCGTCCCGCGCATCGCCTTCCAGGCGCTGGGCCTCTTCCCTGTCTGCGTTATGGGCTCCGTCATCCTCAATAGACCCCACCTGGCCACCTCTGGCGACAACGAGCCCTTCCTCGTGCCGGACCTCCCTCATCCCGTGCACCTAGTCCCCTCCGAGCTCCCCGACTTCATTCGAGGGGAAACCATCATCACAGGCATCCTTGAAGAGCTCGCAGAGGCGGAGAAAGGCAGCTTGGGCGTCGTCGTCAACAGTTTCGCCGAGATGGAGGAGGCCTATGCCGAACACTACCACAAAGTCGGTAGCATCAGGAGCTGGTTCGTGGGCCCAGTGGCGCTGGCAAACGCCGACTCCAAGGGCCTTGGTGCGCGCGGTGGTGACGACCCTGTCGCCGTCGCAAATCGCGCGCGGTGCCTCTCGTGGCTCGACGCAAAGGAACCGAAGTCGGTGGTGTACGTGTGCTTCGGAAGCTGGAGCCACTTCAGGGGCGAGCAGCTCCGGGAGATGGCGCTGGGGCTGGAGGCGGCTGGTCACCCGTTCCTGTGGGTGGTGAGGGACGACGTCGACGAGTGGATGCCAGAGGGGTTCGAGCGGCGGGTGGCGGGGCGGGGGCTGGTGGTCCGGGGTTGGGCCCCGCAGGTGGCCATCTTGGCCCACGCGGCGGTGGGCGGGTTCGTGACGCACTGCGGGTGGAACTCGGTACTCGAAGGGGTGAGCGCCGGCCTGCCCATGGTCACGTGGCCGCTGTCAACGGAGCAGTTCATCAACGAGAAGCTGGTGGTGGGGGTGCTGCGGATGGGCGTGAGGGCGACGGAGCGGCCCGGGAGCACGGCAGAGTTGGAGCGCCCACTCGTGGGGGCGGTCGAGCTCGCGAAGGCAGTGGCGAGGGTGATGGGCGGCGGGGAGGAGGCGGAGGCGATGCGCCGGAGGGCGAGGGAGCACGGGCAGATGGCGAGGGCGGCGGTGACTGAGGGCGGGTCGTCTTACAAGGGCCTGAGCGATGTGATAGAGGAGATCCGTAAGTGGCACGCCGAGAGGATGAGCAGTGCCGCCGCAGTGATCGCCGCGTAGCTGAAGCCACTTCGTTTCCCTCGTCGAACTGTCGTCCACCATCGTTTCCCTCGGTCTTTTCACGTGCATGGCTGCCGTTGTCTTCTGCTGTGATCGTTGACATCTCATGGAGTGGATCGTTGAAGAGGAGTGATTATGGACCCACTCCTGTTGTTACCTATCTGTTGTTTTATGGCACTTGTGGAAACCTAATCTGTTGTCATTATGTGCTTTGAAGACCCACTCAATTTGCTAATATATTATGCGCATATGAGGTCAGTGTTTTTTCTTTAATAAAATAACAGACTATATTAAAACTTCAGATGATATCAATTTGCTAATATATTATGTGCATTATGAGGTAAGGTTTTATATATAAGACTATATTAAAGCTTAATCAGGTGGATATAAAATGAACATGAGATCATGATAGTTGACCACTCAATTTGTTAATATAGTTGACTATATTATTTGTTAAACAAATAATCAGATAGTATTTCTAAAAAACAAATCCATAGCCTCAAAATTATTTGGAGGCTAAACCATCAAATTCCCTTGTCGATATTTGATGATGAAGCCTAAACCTCCTGCACAAACATTACAACTCATAAAGGGTGCGTCCGTTTCTACAAGTACATCACTTCCTACAACATCTAAGTGTGTATATCATTCATCTACTTGCTGATTAGAGCACACATCGTATACCAAAGTGTTGTAACTTAGATATTGCAATTATGAAAATGACAATCATTGTATTGGTTACAAAGAGTCCTGACAATAATAGCATGCAGATAGTCACTTTGTTCCTTTTTGAGCCCGTTGCCCTCTTCCAATAATTTACATTCTTTCACTCAAGAAAAAACATGAAACTATGCTATGCACAATTGAATCATTAAACCCCCAAAAGCAAGGGAGAATTTAGAAAATCATTCGAATATAAACAATCTGCTTGATGTTAATTTTTTTAAAAAATTAATCTTTAGAACCCCAGTAATCTCTAAATCACATTCTAGTCGACTTTAAGAGTGTTCATTATTATGAAATATCATTGTGAAATATGTAAGTCTTCTGAGCCGTCATGATCCTCTTTTGATGATGAGACTAGCATCAGATATCATCATTAGGGGTGAGTGAGGGACATATGAATATTAGCTATTTTTTCAATTAAGTTATAATCTAATATTTTAAGTAAAATAGTTCTATCCTATTAATTAGAGAAAATTATATCAGTAATAGTTCTTAAAGCATAATACTTATTGTAATTCACTAATATAAGGAAGAGAAATATCACCCAACCAAGGATCATTCGATAAATTAATTTTATTATCATTACTCATAATATAATGATATTTAGTTCGCAAAGCTTATAAGGAGTTAAGAATATTTCTTTTAAGACTTAGAGGATGATAAATGCTTTTTTGGCTCTGACTTATATTTCGTCTTAGGAATATTAACACAAAGTATATTCTCTATATTCAAAAAATATAATAATCTTTTGGTACAATCATACTTTTAACAGATCCGTAATGCTTAGCCCACCTTCATCTTTAAGCCCGGTACCAAGTCTCAATTAAAGGGATTGTCGCCCTTCTAAGATACATGACCAACTTAAAAAAAATTCTCGAAACCTTCTTAATCATATGGATGATTTTGTCCAAAATTTAAGATATCATTAAATAATATAAATAAATATAATTAATAATGGCATTAATAGGCATATTTTTCTTGCTTGATTTATAAGGTTCTTTTGCCATCCTAAATTCTATTTAAAATTTTATCAACCAAGATCAATTGGAATATTTTAAGAATTTAACTGTGAGATGTATAGGTACACAAGTATGTCATAGGCTAACTATAAGTTAGAGATTTTGTGCCTAATATAAATGTCATAATGTCTAGAGAAATAAAAAAGAGATTTGACTCTATTGATACTGAGATTGGTGGTTTTAGAATAATGATCAAAGGACTTTTGGAGGTTTTGACAAAATCTTTCACTAACTCTAAATGGTAATAATAACAACATCCACAAATATAAAGTTTGAAATTTTGATATCTCCTTATTTTATCCCTTTAGAAGTTGTGAAGAAATCATATATATATATATATATATATATATATATATATATATATATATATATATATATATATATATATATATATATATATATATATATATATATATATATGTAATGATTGATGTAACAAAAATAAGTGAAGAGTAAATAAAAGCTCTAACGCAATGGATAAAGATATCGGGGAAGTTTATAGCTTTCATAATATTAATAATGATATTTCTAGAGATTTAATCATAAATTTTCTCAATGTTAATGATGAGAAAACTTTTGCTTCGGAGTGAAAATGTTCATTAACAATAATTATATTATTGTAAATATCGTAACCCCTAACATAGTCAATTATAGAACCTAGAAAATGAATCGATCCAAGAGATAGTACCTTAGTAAGATTTTTATATATAACATTACAAGGGGCTATGAGTTTAAAATCATGTCTTCTTTTAAAATTATTGATTTTAAATATAAACACTTCAAAAGTTGTATCCCAATTAGGACGAATAATGACGGAATGATAAAAATTTTTAAATGCAACAATGATATAGTGGTTGAGATCTTCATAAAAATGATGAAAGAATTCAATTGTAAATCTATCGATCCTATGAAAAGAGGACAATTCTGATTTCTAAGTGATGATGTCATTACTGAAATCTCAGTAGGCTGTGTTACGAAGACCAAATAGAATTGGAAAAGTAAAAGAGGGCTAATCATACATCGAGTAATTCCATAATATGTGATACCAACTGTTGCGGGGGGCAACTGTTTAAGCCGTGGCCGACGCGGTTCGATTTGGGGGTCCGGATGTCGGGGATCTCGCGCGGTGTCCCTCGAGGTCTCCCGGCAGTCGGGCACGGTGGTTCGGGTCGGGACGGGAGGTCGGGTCGGGAGGAAGCTCCGCCGCAACGCCAGGGAGAGGCGACACCGTCTCGCACCTGCACACAGGTCGGGCCGGGGGCTCGGCCCGACCCCTCCGACGATCAAGTTAGCGATGTGGAGAGGGTGGTTTTGAAGGTGTTCTTGTGTTGTCTCCCCTTTTATTCGTTTAGAACTCTGGGGTATTTATAGATGAGTTTGATGTTACCTGATGTGGCTGCTTGCAGGGGTAGGACAGTACCTCTGATGGCGTATGACATTGCCACTGGGGTTGCGTGGAGAACCGAGCTACCGCAGGGTATGGGCGAGCTTTGACCGTTGCCTGCTTCTATCTCGGCCGGGTGTGTGGGGTCAAACGAGGAGGTTGTCGTCTGAGGAAAGCTGACATCCGAGCACATCTCGTCACCCTTATTGCCTTCCTGGGGTGCAGCACCTATCCACGTGTGGCTGACATTGTCATCCGTCGGGTCTACCATTTCTTCCCATATCATATTCCCCCCCCCCCCCCCGAAAGGAGCTATGCGTCGGTTGTCGTATAAGGGGAGTCCGATGCATGGCTTCGGTCTTCAGGTGGGTTGGTCATGCGGATGCGGTCTCGGGGAGCATGGAGCCGAGGAGCACGACGCAGGCGGGCTGGCCGCGCAGGTGTGGTCTCGGGGGGCGTGGAGCCGAGGAGCATGACGCAGGCGGGCTGGCCGCGCAGGTGTGGTCTCGGGGAGGCACGCAGCCGAGGAACACGGCGCAGGTGGGCAGGCCGCGCAGGAGTGGTCTCGGGCAACATGTAGCCGAGGAGCACGACGCAGGCGGGCTGGCCGCGCAGGTGTGTCTCGGGTCATGGGGTCGAGGAGCACGACGCAGGTGGGCAGGCCGCGCAGGTGTGTCTCGAAGGCCATGGAGCCGAGGAACACGACGCAGGTGGGCAGGCCGCGCAGGCGTGGTCTCGGGCATGCACGCAGCCGAGGAACACGGCGCAGGCGGGCAGGCCGCGCAGGCGTGGTCTCGGGCAACATGTAGCCGAGGCGTTTGGATTCATAAGGGTTTAAGCCGGGGCCAACCGCGAGCCGAAAAGGGGGTCAGGCAGGTATTAAACCTTTGCTCAGAAGAGACTGAGGCGGGGCTTAGATTTCTTTTCATAAGTACATTGGGTAGCCACCGCGGATGCTTGGACTCTCTTATGGAGCCCGTGGTCGGAGGTCGTCACGTCCCCTCGCAGCCGCCCAGGCCTCCGCTGCGATGTATTGGTTAGCCCGTTGGAGCATCTCTGGCACCGCCGTGGGAGGTCACTCCGCGAGGGACCAGAGGAATCTGGAAGGTCGCAAGCCTATCATGAATGCCTGCACTAACAGAGAGGGGTGAGTGTCCGGTAAGCACCGGATTTGCGTGGCAAAGCGATCCACAAAATGTGGGAGGGGCTCATCCTTCCTTTGTTTGAGTCCGAGGAGCAGTGCCGCGGAGGGCTTTGGCCAGGCATGGGCTGCGAAGTGGAGCTCAAAGTCCTTAACGAACTGGCCGAAGGAAATGATCGTTCCGGTCTTCAGGCCGCTGTACCATATGCGGGCCGGACCCCTCAGGGTCGTGAGAAACGCCCTGCACATTAAAGCGTCTGACGTTCCATACAATGCCAGTTGGGCACGGAAAGCCTCGACATGGTCCGCTGGGTTAGTGGAACCGTCGTATGCGTCAAAGAAGGGAGTCGGAAGTTCGGGGGAACCGCCTGATCTCGTATCTCGGGCGCGAACGGAGATCCTCGGAGTGTGTCCTCCTTGAGCTCTCCCTTTGAGTTGTGAAACTCCTCCTCTACTTCATTGAGCCGTTGAATAAGGAAGCATAGCTGGGCTCGCAGGGGGTCCGTTGACTCTGGAGATAATACCTCGGGTTCCGGGCGGCCGCTCGGGTTTGCCATCACTGGATCCTCGAGAGGGGCCGGTCGGACCCGAGGCGAAGTGGGAGGGTCCGGAAGCGTCATGTGGGCCCGAGCGGGTGGCTCACGTTGCCGCAGCGGCTGGGTTGCTGACGGGTGCAGCAGACGAGGAATAAGCGGGATAATGGTTTGCACCATACCCGTCAGAGCTCGGACTTGAAGAGCGAGGGCCTGAAAGGCCTCGGGTGATACCGGCGAAGGGGCGCTCGGGGCGCCCTTGGGCGGAAACAGATCTGAGTTGTCGAATGAACGCCAGTAGCGTTCTGAGGTCGCGGGGAGGTCGTCAGCCCGCGGCCCGTCACTCAAGGGACGCACGACCTGCGCCCCTGCTAAGAACGATCCCTCGGCAGGGAGTTCGTCGGGACCAGTCTGAGGATCCCTCGACATTCGGGCCCTCCCTCTAGCGCCAAAATATTGCGGGGGGCAACTGTTTAAGCCGTGGCCTCGGGGCCGACGCGGCTCGGTTTGGGGGTCCGGATGTTGGGGATCTCGCGCGGCGTCCCTCGAGGTCTCCCGGCGGCCGGGCACGGTGGTTCGGGTCGGGACGGGAGGTCGGGTCGGGAGGAAGCTCCGCCGCAGCGCTAGGGAGAGGCGACACCGTCTCGCACCTGCACACAGGTCGGGCCGGGGACTCGGCCCGACCCCTCTGATGATCAAGTTAGCGATGTGGAGATGGTGGTTTTGAAGGTGTTCTTGTGTTGTCTCCCCTTTTATTCGTTTAGAACTCTGGGGTATTTATAGATGAGTTTGATGTTACCTGATGTGGCTGCTTGCAGGGGTAGGACAGTACCTCTGATGGCGTCTGACATTGCCACTGGGGTTGCGTGGAGAACCGAGCTACCGCAGGGTATGGGCGAGCTTTGACCGTTGCCTGCTTCTATCTCGGCCGGGTGTGTGGGATCAAACGAGGAGGCTGTCGTCTGAGGAAAGCTGACGTCCGAGCACATCTCGTCACCCTTATTGCCTTCCTGGGGTGCAGTGCCTATCCACGTGTGGCTGACATTGTCATCCGTCGGGTCTACCATTTTTTCCCACATCACCAACCTATAAATTCACCTAATATATCTTTAACATCAGATATGGAATATTGGGATTCAAGAAGGATATGTTGAATATTTTTTTTCTTAATCTTATAACTAATCATTCTATGGAAAAAGTTAATATTCTTATCAATTTCATTCAATTTTATTCATTGAGTTTTAGCTCTATACCATAATATCAAATGTAATTATTTTTGTAGGGCTATAAGCTTTATCTTAAGGGTAAGAAAGTTGGCACAATCACTCTTAAACAATGGAGTTAAACTTTTTTGTTTTCATCTGTGGCAATTTTCTCAATGGTATTCTTGATATTACTTTCAAGAGGTTCTAAACTATGCTTACTCTAAATAGTTATCTTTCTGCTCATACTATTAAGCATCAAGTGAATGTGGATCATAAGATTAGAGTAATTTATTTTTTAGTCAAAAAAAAATTGATTATCATAAAACCCCAAGTCAATCAACTCAGATAAATAATAAATCTGGAAAGTCAAGCATAAAACAATTCATCTAAAAAGATTTACCTTATAATTTTCTATTCAAGAAAGTAATAGGATTAAATCGTCACAAACAATCTATCAATAGAGTTAAGACTAACAATAGATAACTAATTTCAAAATGAATAACAAATATAAGCATGAATACTAGCATAAAGAACAGTAAAATGATAGGTTTTTACTATACTCATCGGATCTACTAATGGCTTCGCAAAAAGGCTCCATCTCATAAACCAGTAGTACCACTATAGTCAAATTATGAGTCTTGATTAATAGTATTAAATGGTTTTATTCCTCTTTTAGAATTTAGAAAAAAAGATAGATTATTAGTATTTTTGGACGATCATGGAGGAGGATATATAGCATATAGATCCTTAGAAGAAACATTAAGATAAAAAAGAAGAGTTACGTAAGATGAAATATTGAGAGTGGAGGAGAGAAGTAAGGGTGAGAGTCAAATGAGAGTTCATTGTGGACAAAACTAGAGAGTATTCGTTATCATATTTTATTAATGTAAGTGTGATATTATATTATCTTTTAATAAAAATCAAGTAACATAATATTTGGTTGACTCCATCGAAATTCACGTTTCTCGTTCACCATTCATTCTTTTCAACGTAATAATTATATATATATATATATATATATATATATATATTATATATATATATTATATATATATATAGATATATATATATAATATATATATATATTATATATATATATAGATATATATATATAGATATATATATATATAATATATATATATAGATATATATATATAATATATATATATATAGATATATATATATAATATATATATATATATTATATATATATATTATATATATATATAGATATATATATATAGATATATATATATAGATATATATATATAGATATATATATATATATAGATATATATATATAGATATATATATATAGATATATATATATAATATATATATATAATATATATATATAATATATATATATATTATATATATATATAATATATATATATAGATATATATATATATATATTATATATATATATTATATATATATATAGATATATATATATAATATATATATATAGATATATATATATATTATATATATATATTATATATATATATAATATATATAAATATATATATATATATATATATATATATATATATGTGCTGCGTTAATCGGATCCGAACATTGCTGATAAAATCGTTCGATCCGATTCATCGAAAATTTTGGCCGAACCGTTCCCGACGACGTGGTCCGATGACAATGGATCACATCTGCAACTAATGGGTCAAGTCCATGGTTCGTGTGCCCGAACGCCAATTGGTTCGGCCAATTTTGCCGCCTGTTAGGGTTCGTGGCGCCCATTCTATAAATACGAAACTAATAACGCCTTGCTGAGATCGAGTGGTTCCGCCGCCAGTGGCTCCGAGGGAGGGGAGGAGAGGGAAGGCGGAGACGGCGATTTCAAAATCTTGGACATGGTGGTTTTTAGGGTGGGTCCTCGGTTCTTATCTTTACCGCCGTCCTTCTTTTCCATTATAGGGCTTCGATGCGCTCTCTTGTGTTCTCGATTCCTACCGTTTCCTCTTCATTGACGTCTGCTTTGGTCGTAGGCGTGTTGGCTGTCGTGGATCAGACGTTTCTTAGGAGTTTTCTTTGATCGTTCTTTATCGCTTGTTGTTTGCAGTTCCATCAGTATCAAGTGGTCGGGAGAGCTCTCCCTTCGCCGACCGATGAGCACCCGAAGATCTACCGAATGAAGCCGTGGGCTACGAACGAGGTCCGCGCCAAATCCAAGTTCTGGTGCGCATTCCGAATTCTACTTATAAAGATCCCAAATTCTTTCCTTGAGATTCGTATCTTTTGATTCTATGGCTACCGTAGGTACTTCTTGAGGAAGCTTAAGAAGGTTAAGTAGAGCAACGGATATCCTTTAGTCCTTACCTTCAATATATACTTTTCTTTTGCAATATATCTTGTTTGGCCATAATCTGTTTTACTGCGCTCTATCAGTAGTTAGGGGGTATCTTGTTATAAAAAAATCATTTACAGTCTCTTTCTGGTGCGATACATGGTGAGAGGGAACTAAAAATGTTCAAGGTTTATAAGGAAACAGGGAACGAATTTGTTTTCTCTGGAGTCAGTTCCTTGTTGAATTGTGGAGACTTTGGAGAGGGAAAGAACATTAGTTGGTCTTTTCATTTCTTTCTACTCTATCTAGTCTTTGTTTGCTCAACTGTTTTTACTTTTATATTTTTTGATTCATACAGTATCCAGTCACAATGCAAGTTGATCTTAAATCTCTCACTCGAGATATATTAATTGTCTGTTAATTTGAACTTGGTGTGTGTTAATGTATCATGTTGTCTATAATATACTAACGTTGGTGTCACGTGGCCATTTGTCTTACTACAAGTATAAATGGGTTATGCTGCATTTGTTTCGAAGATATGGAAGTTTGATGTGCATGATGCATCTGCCGATCCCAAATTCTGTAACAGTATATGATTGTTTCTGGTCCGTGTTGACAAATGTTTTCGAACAGAACTAGTCATACGATGACAGCTTTGTGGTAGTTGTTGGTTCAGTCCCGATCTCGTCGTGATTTGATTGTGGGAACATGCAGATTTTAGTTGTTTACTGCCTTTGATGCTTGTGTTGTAGTGTAGGTTTGTTGTTCAGGATTTCTGTTTCCATATTTTCACTGTGAAGATTTGATGAAAATGCAGATTTTTGAGTGGAAGCCCACTAAAATCAAGAACTATGGCATCTGGCTTCGATATCAGAGCAGAACAGGTTATCACAACATGTACAAGGAATATCGTGATACTACTCTCAATGGTGCTGTTGAACAGATGTATAATGAGATGGCTTCACGTCATCGAGTAAGGTATCACTGTATTCAGATAATTAAAACAGCTACAATACCTTCTAAGTTTTGCAAGAGGGAGAGCATTAAGCAGTTCCATGATTCCAAAATCAAGTTTCCTCTAGTGTTTAAGAAGGTTAGACCTCCAAGCAGGAAGCTGAAAACCACGTACAAGGCATCAAGGCCAAACTTGTTTATGTAATTCTTATTCAGAATTGCCTATTTTTGGAGCTCTATCAGTAACAAGATGTAGAAATTATAATGAGGTCAAAGCTCATGTAGTTTTGTTTTTCAAACAAAAAACATTGTTCATTAGCACTGCATACGATTTTCCATTGTGCTATTGAATGTATTTCAGTGTATTGTATTTGGTGGATTATGTCTTAGTTTGTAAGACATATTTGGTGGTTTATGCAAAAGCTGAGGCTTGAGGTTCATTAGTTTTGCTGGTCATGTGCACTACTCTGAACCTGATGCATGAGGCTCCTGTCTGAGCATTAATGTAAAGCAGCCTCACCCCTAGAAGTAGAAAGGCTGTTTTCATAACTCGAGCCTAAGCTACCTAAATTTCAAAGGAGCAAGCTTAATGTTGTAGGTTCATCCTGTGTTTTCTCTTTGAGCTAGTTATCTAAAAATAATTTGTTCAGGCATAACATTGAATAGGCACCTTATCTCTCGTCCTGCATGTTTTCTGTATGTTTTTTTCGTTTGTTTCCTCTGTAGTACCATGATTCATGTCCATATGTATTGACATTAGCTTCTAGGACATGAGTTGCTACACAAACTTGTAGTATTTATTTTAGACAATTTCTTTATTGAGATTGCATGTCAATTCTATAGTGTCTATGTTCTGTAATTAGCTTCCAAATGTATGCATTTCCTATGTATCTCTACTACACTCTTTTTGTAATATGTGTTGTCTTAAATATTCTAGTTTTCGATGCTTTTTCAAGAAAGTATGTAAAGTCATATTTCCCAGTGGCAATTAAGCAACTGCATCTCTGGTGGCTAGATGGATATTGACATTTGTAGAAGTTGACAAGTTTTGGCTTGAGTGGCTTTTGAAAATCATGGGTAAGGAGCTTGTTTAATTGTTAGATTTTGTCAAGTCTTTCACATGGCCTTGTGCCTAAGTGGGTTGTGCTGTATGAGCTTAACATGGGCATATATTGAAAACAATTTTTTTTTGGATATTGTTATGGTTTCTCATAGATCTGTTTCTTTGTTAGTCTGTACTGATGGAAATAAAGCATTTAGAATATCTGATTGCATTATTCAGTCATTGCTCTGAACCCACTTCCATGTTTTTGTGTGTTTGAACAAAATGTGATTCTGATGTACCAATGAAATAAATGCCGTTATAAGATGGTTCTCAGATGTAAACTTAGTGAATTTTGCCACATTGTTAGTCACTTCTTTTTTCTCCTTGTTGCAAATGCTTCCCACTTTTGTTATTTTGTTCCAGAATATTGAATCCATAGTTTTATTTATAGCTAAGATTGGTTTTGCTCAAATTTTTTGGTATGCCTTTTGATCATTGGAAATGTTGGAACTTGATGAATTTGATTTACTGGATCCAATTATTGATCTCATCTCTTAGGAGGTGAATTAACCTCTTCTAAAAGCCTGAAAGTGTTGCTAGATGGCAACATTGCTGATGTTACCAAGTCGTTTTCCATTTCCTTTACCTTCTTGTTGGTTAATGAGAAACTTAGCTTCTTAGATCTATTGTCAACTTGGCCTTTTGTTATCCTGGTAATTTGCTTAATTTATAAGCCCAAAAGTGTTGCTTTATGGCAAACTTTGCCGAGGTTACCAAGTTCTTTCGGTATCATTTTTTTCCCTGTTGCCCAAATCTCATGGCATTGCTGGTTGTTGTATTCCATTTACCTTCTTGATGGTTAATGGTAAACTCAGCTGCTGACATTTAATGTTCAACTCTAAGTCTTCTCTTATCCTGGTTTATAAGCCCAAAAGTGTTACTAAATGGCAACTTTGCCGAGGTTACCAATTTCTTTGGGTATCCTTTTTTTCCCTGTTGCCTAAATTTATCGGCATTGCTGGTGTTTTAACCATCAACTTAAAGTCCTTTCTTATCCTGGTTTATAAGCCCAAAGTGTTGCTAGACGGCAACTTTGCCGAGGTTACCAATTTCTTTGGGTATCCTTTTTTTTCCCTGTTGCCCAAATCTCATGGCATTGCTGGTTGTTGTATTCCATTTACCTTCTTGATGGTTAATGGTAAACTCAGCTGCTGACATTTAATGTTCAACTCTAAGTCTTCTAACTTTGCCGAGGTTACCAATTTCTTTGGGTATCCTTTTTTTCCCTGTTGCCTAAATTTATCGGCATTGCTGGTGTTTGTGTTCCATTTACCTTCTTGATGGTTGATGGTTAAACTTACTTGCCAACATTTATCCATCAACTTAAAGTCCTTTCTTATCCTGGTTTATAAGCCCAAAAGTGTTGCTAGATGGCAACTTTGCCGAGGTTCCCAAGTTCTTTGGGTATCCTTTTTTTCCCTGTTGCCCAAATCTCTTGGCATTGCTGGTGTTTGTGTTCCATTTACCTTCTTGATGGTTAATGGTAAACTCAGCTGCTGACATTTAATGTTCAACTCTAAGTCTTCTCTTATCCTGGTTATAAGCCCAAAAGTGTTGCTAGATGGCAACTTTGCCGAGGTTACCAATTTCTTTGGGTATCCTTTTTTTCCCTGTTGCCTAAATTTATCGGCATTGCTGGTGTTTTAACCATCAACTTAAAGTCCTTTCTTATCCTGGTTTATAAGCCCAAAAGTGTTGCTAGACGGCAACTTTGCCGAGGTTACCAAGTTCTTTCGGTATCCTTTTTTTCCCTGTTGCCCAAATCTCATGGCATTGCTGGTTGTTGTATTCCATTTACCTTCTTGATGGTTAATGGTAAGCTCAGCTGCCAGACATTTAATCTTCAACTCTAAGTCTTCTAACTTTGCCGAGGTTACCAATTTCTTTGGGTATCCTTTTTTTCCCTGTTGCCCAAATCTCTTGGCATTGCTGGTGTTTGTGTTCCATTTACCTTCTTGATGGTTGATGGTTAAACTTACTTGCCAACATTTATCCATCAACTTAAAGTCCTTTCTTATCCTGGTTTATAAGCCCAAAAGTGTTGCTAGATGGCAACTTTGCCGAGGTTCCCAAGTTCTTTGGGTATCCTTTTTTTCCCTGTTGCCCAAATCTCTTGGCATTGCTGGTGTTTGTGTTCCATTTACCTTCTTGATGGTTAATGACAAACTGGCCTGCCTACATTTAGTTATAGGCTTTATCTTTTCTTGTCTGCTTAATTTACATTAAGTTGCTATTGTCTCATGTAGTTCACGCAGTTCACATTTAATTGACAAATATATGATTAGTCTCTCATATTTTAAGACTCTGCCAGTTTGCAAATTTTTGTTTGTCTGTGCTTCTCTCTCTCTCTGTTCCTTCTGTCTTGAGTGGTTTTCATTCTCTTTAACCAGCAGTTGCTTGTTAATAGTGATCTGTGTGTTCGATTGTGGATATCCTTTGCTTTCAGTTTATTTAGCACTCATATAACATGTCAAGTATATTGGCAATTGTTCCGGTGGTTACCGCATCTGTGACATATAACATATCTTCTTGTTCTGTTCTGTTTCATCCGTGTATTTGATCACATTGCGTGCTCTATGTTTGGAAAACACAGATCCTGCTCGTAATGCCTTGAAAACAAACAATTATGAGAGTCGAATTGATGATATCAACAGCGGAACCCGCCGAGGCACTGCTCTGTTGATGCCGAGTGACGGGATCTTGGCCCGAAAGAAAGAAAAGGTGAACAGAGTTGATCCATGATATGACTGATGATGAGGCTTGAGGAGGATGACTTGGATGATCTTGGCTTTGTTCTTGCTTGAAGTGGTCCAGAGCACAATTAGCAATGGATTTCATCGCTGTCATAGAAATAAGCTTGGGATGTTCTCTCTCTTTTCGTTTTACATTTCATCTGTTCTCTGAGCTCGACTCTTTTGTGCACCCTGGAAAGAAACACAGATTAACTTGAATTAGCATTCTAAAGGTTTTAGTATGCTGAGCTTGTTGTACGTCTACTGTTTCGAACATGTCAGAGAGTCAACTCCTCTATAAATTCCTTTCACGTTGATATAGCAGCATAGTGTGTGCATCCCACGGATGATATCATTAGTTTCTCAAAGAATGACATGTCGGGTTCTTCGTGTCAGAGGAGATCCTCATTGGCGCAGATTAAGTTCATCTTTAGCCGATGCCGCAGACCTGCTCGACGAAATGCCCCACCCGAATCCGCCCACGGCAAGATTCATTGTCGCTCCACTGCTTCGAGCAGGTCGAACCACCAAGGCCCGCCACATCTTGGATGGCGTCAAGGACCACCAAGATCCGTGCTGCTTGAACTCCTCGATTGCTGGCGACGCCCTTAATGGCCTCCGCGGGGAAGAAGGTCTACGCCTCTTTAAACGGTGCCAGACTATGAATCTTGATCCGGACGAGTTCGCACTCTCCAATCTGTTGTCACTATCCGCCAATCTCAATGCGTTGGAAGAAGGGAGACAGATTCATGCTTTCGTGGTCAAGAAGAATCTACCCATGGATGTGGCGGCGAGCAATTCGCTTGTTAATCTTTACTTAAAGTGCGATAGGGTGAGTGATGCAGAGAAGGTGTTTGACAGCATGCCTGTGAGAGATGTGTACACGTGGACCGGAATGGTTTCTGGCTATGCACTGAATGGCAGTTTAGAGAAGGCCATGGATTTCTTCAATAAGATGCCTATCAGAAATGCAGTTTCCTGGAACTCGATGATCAATGCTTGTCAGAGAGAAGAGCATGATGAGATGGCGTTGGAATTGTTCCGTAGGATGAAGATGCTAGGAGAACCTCCCAATGGGTTGACATTTGTGGCGGTGCTGAAGGCTTGTGCTAGCTTGCAACATTTGGAATATGCCGAGGGAATCCACTGCAGCTTAGTCAAACTGGGATGGATTAGGAATGTCCTTGTTGGGTGTACACTGATGGATATGTATGCCAAGTGTGGTGGTTTACAAGATGTTCAGAGAGCTTTTGATGATACTAAAGAGCATAATGTTGTCTCGTGGTCTATCTTATTGGGGGCATATGCTCAGAACGGGAAGATTTTGGAGGCGGAGTCGATCTTTACAGGAATGATGGAGAGAAATGTGATATCTTGGAATGTCATGATTGCTGGTTACGTGCATAATGGTATGCAACAAAAAGCATTCATTCTTTTTGTCGATATGATGAATGATGGCATGAAACCAAATTGCTTTACCCTCACGAGCCTCATAAGTGGGTGCTCAAATCTCCAATATGCAAGAAGTGGCAAAAAGTTTCATGGGTATGTGGTGAAAGAAGGTCTTCAATCGGAAACTTCGGTGACCAATTCTTTGATAACAATGTATGGAGAGCAAGGAAAAATCGGAGATGCTCGTTTAATATTTGACATGATGTTTTGTTGTGATGTGGTCTCATGGACAGCGATGCTATCTGCTTATATTTCTGATGGTGATATAGATGCAGCTCATGGCATTTTTTATAGGATGCCTAGTAAGAACCTAATATCATGGAACACAATGATGTTTGGGTACCTGCAAATTTGTAGAAACATGGAGATCAACACTATAGGCAGGATGAGACACGCAACTCCTCTGATGTTCTTTTATAACATGGAACAATCAGATGTCAAACCTGACCATTTCTCCTATAACTGTGCGCTTAGTGTTTGTGCAAGCATTGGAGCTCTAGAGCAGGCCAGGGCAATCCACTGCAGAACTGTGAGAAGGGGATATGAATCTGACCTAGGAGTGGGTAATGCATTGATCACTGCATATGGAAAATGTGGAGCTCTTAGTGAAGCAGAAAGGTCTTTTAGAATTATGACACATCCCGACATGATATCTTGGAATGCATTGTTGACTGGGTATTCACAAAATGGACATGGAGATAGAGTCCTTGGCTTCTATCAGCAGATGCAGATATCAGAAGTGACACCTAATCATGTCACATTCATAAGCTTACTTTCTGCATGCAGTTATCTGGGAGAGGTTAGCAAGGGCCTGGAGTACTTTGAAGGGATGGAGAAAGATCATGGTGTCAGTCCGACTAGGGAGCACTATGCATGTTTGGTAGATCTTCTTGGTCGAGCTGGCTACCTGAAAGAGGCCGAATCTCTTATCAGAAATATGCCAATAGAACCAGATGCAGTTATCTGGGGAGCACTGCTAGGAGCTAGCAAAATGCATGGAGATCCTGTGATTGCTAAAAGAGCAGCTGATCAAATTATTCTTCTGGAACCAGATGACAGCTCTGCTCTTGTTTCATTGGCTGAAACTTTTGCAGCATCAAGAATGTGGAAAGATGTTGCTGAAGTGAGAGTATTAATGAAGCAAAAGAAGCTTCTGAAGGAACCAGGATGCAGCCTGATTGAAATAAGGAGCCAAACTCGCACATTTCTGTCTGGTGACTGTTGCAGCCATCTGAAGGATTGCATCCATGAATTGTTGAATAGCCTTTATGGTAACATGATTGAAGAAGGCTGTGCAGTAGATTCTGCATTATTGGCTTTTGATTTACTGTGACATGTTTTATTTAAGGGAGAAGGCCGCACACCGGAGCATGGGCTCTTGGCTTTTTGCCACACTATAGATAATGTTGGATGGACAAATCTGGACATGCTTATTATCATTGGTAGTGAGGTTGGATGATGTAGATGTTCCAAAAGATCTGGGCAATAGAGACACTGGAAAAAATTAACGTATCTAGCTACTCGCCTCATAAAGTGATAAGCAGTGAGCCGCTCTAGAAAAGGTATTTGATTTGTTCAACTGAGAAAATTCATTATGATATAGTACACTTATATGATGACACATGAAACATATAGAGTTGAAATCTTGCTTTATAGGTGCCAAGACTGGAAGGTACATATGAAACATTCTGGGACAAATTATGCATGATGGATCTGTATATCATTTTGCCAAATTTACCTTTAAACATGCTGGGAAAATTTACTTTCAAATTTTTTTGCCAAATTTAACTTATGACCTAAATGAACCCCCATGTTCAATGCAAGTTGAATCTTATAGATATTATCAGGCATAGTAATTTTCATTGACTCCTTACCGCACAGTTCCTCATTCTCATGCTGTATGTTAGATTATTAGTTGTATATAGAGACCTCAGAAAATTCCTAAAGCTTCTAAGTAGCTCATGGCTCACCAATGTTCTCTTTAATACAACTAAAGGAAAATAGGAGTTTTCTGTGAGCTTCTCTAATTTTGTGTCAAGTTGGAAGGATTTCTTTGTTGACAGTTCAAAACCAGAAATTAGTTTTTAGGTAAGATGAAAAACTGATCAAGAACCTACATATGTTCTACTTGTTTTTTCTTTGGCACCTTCCGAATATTTTGCTTTACGGGTGACCATGTGCTCCTCTAACCTTTGGGAGCTTCATTTGGAAAGGTAATGTTCTTAACTGGCAATCTTTTTGGAGGTTGAATCCTAGGAGTTTGTTAGGAGAATTTAGGAATGAGTGGAGTGCCAGGCAGTGGATAATGTCGGCATTGCAACATGATTTCTTATTTTTTTGATAGTAGAGTCCTCTTCCCTAGTGGAAATAAGTTTTGGCTCTTTCCAGCTGTGGAATGACGCTAGACGCCGCAAGTTAGCCCTACCTCACCTAGGTGGGTTCCTTTTTCATTTGTTTTAGTGTCTGCCTGCTGCATTTCATTACAAATGTTATGGCATGCTAAAGGTTATCTTTCATTTTGCCGATGACTTAGATTAATTAGATCTGCCTGTCATATTGCAAATTTAACTGCAACAAACTTTATGTGAGTGTTATGACTGCTGACACACACAAGTTTGTCACCTTCATGAATTTTTGTTGTTTGAGTTCATAAATCCAGAGTTTGCCTTTGCAATTTATTTCACTTTACATTCATGATATAAGAATTGCAGGTGGAAAACATGGAATTGGATGTGGAAGAAATTGTGAATCATATATTGTAAGCCTACGAGTTTGTGAGTAATAATCAGCTCTCTTGTTCTTAGCCACATCTTCCAAATTCCTATGTTGCACTGATGGCCACCATTAATTTCTGACAGTGCTCCAGAATTGTCTGCACAAATGAATGTTATGCATGGTAAAGCTGCTTTCATGATCTTGGGATAGCAAGCTGACATGGATAGGTTTGAATGGCACTTGATGTAAGCAATTCTGTCATTCATGTGATATCATCAATATCCAACACTTGAGTTTTCTTGCTTATGCTTTGCATTTGATATCCCTAATGGCTCAGATTTCTGAACAGTCATTCGAGAAAAGTTATTGGGAGAACCTCGAGCACTAGAAAGATATGGAGTTGCAATCACTCAAATGGCAGACATCTATGATCGATAGATTCAGCGAGCAAAATTCTAATGGGTGCTGCACTAGAGAATCCTTGCTGTTGTCCACTCAGGTAATGTGACTCCAATTTATTGTATGAAATCTCCTTGTCCAAGCCTATATTGTGATCATCTTTAAATCCCCCAAAGGTGAAAACTAAGCACAATGACCGGTATCCCATATCTTGGGATAGCAAGCTGACATGGATAGGTTTGAATGGCACTTGATGTAAGCAATTCTGTCATTCATGTGATATCATCAATATCCAACACTTGAGTTTTCTTGCTTATGCTTTGCATTTGATATCCCTAATGGCTCAGATTTCTGAACAGTCATTCGAGAAAAGTTATTGGGAGAACCTCGAGCACTAGAAAGATATGGAGTTGCAATCACTCAAATGGCAGACATCTATGATCGATAGATTCAGCGAGCAAAATTCTAATGGGTGCTGCACTAGAGAATCCTTGCTGTTGTCCACTCAGGTAATGTGACTCCAATTTATTGTATGAAATCTCCTTGTCCAAGCCTATATTGTGATCATCTTTAAATCCCCCAAAGGTGAAAACTAAGCACAATGACCGGTATCCCATATCTTGGGATAGCAAGCTGACATGGATAGGTTTGAATGGCACTTGATGTAAGCAATTCTGTCATTCATGTGATATCATCAATATCCAACACTTGAGTTTTCTTGCTTATGCTTTGCATTTGATATCCCTAATGGCTCAGATTTCTGAACAGTCATTCGAGAAAAGTTATTGGGAGAACCTCGAGCACTAGAAAGATATGGAGTTGCAATCACTCAAATGGCAGACATCTATGATCGATAGATTCAGCGAGCAAAATTCTAATGGGTGCTGCACTAGAGAATCCTTGCTGTTGTCCACTCAGGTAATGTGACTCCAATTCCTATGTTGCACTGATGGCCACCATTAATTTCTGACAGTGCTCCAGAATTGTCTGCACAAATGAATGTTATGCATGGTAAAGCTGCTTTCATGATCTTGGGATAGCAAGCTGACATGGATAGGTTTGAATGGCACTTGATGTAAGCAATTCTGTCATTCATGTGATATCATCAATATCCAACACTTGAGTTTTCTTGCTTATGCTTTGCATTTGATATCCCTAATGGCTCAGATTTCTGAACAGTCATTCGAGAAAAGTTATTGGGAGAACCTCGAGCACTAGAAAGATATGGAGTTGCAATCATAGGTATCCATATCTTGGATGCCCATTGTTTTTTACCAGATGAAACTAAGCCATCAATTCATGCTTTAACTGATGTGAGTATTGCTACTGGCAGCACCAATTTGAAGCTCCCGCTCCCAAGGCTACCAGTTGGCATGTCGAAGTGTTGTGAATCTTGAGAAACCTCTCCAAGATTCGTGAAAAAAATCCGCGGGAATATTGTCAATAACGGGAAATAACTTTTGATTGATTCGGTCGGGAAGGAATTATTCATCGAATTGATTTAGTCTGCATTTTATATATTTGAAATTATTCTTTCCATAATTCTCTGATGTAATTTTTCATGAATTTAAAGACATGTCGATCGAGTAATAACATGTTTCTAATCTACTCGTTGCCATTTATTGTCTCTCTGACAGGCTTGTGATTGACTTGAAGTCCTGCCAGAGAACGGCCAGCACGGATGCAAGGGAGGAGGTAACTACAATTAATTCTTGTGTACAGCCTTTGGTTGAATCCTTGTTTGACTGTCTTGTTTGCATGATATCACAGGCCATGGCTACACAAATGAAAAAATAGGTAAATTTTATATCATGTTAATAGGTAAATTATATCACTAACATGTTTTTTTGATGAATTTTAATCATATAATTGAAGATATATAATCATCATAATCTTCTCCCAACTCAGTTTCATATGAGCATACGTAAAAGCTGATGTCGCCCTTCCGCGCCACAAAATACGCACAACTAGAGAAAGAATTCGTCAAATCACGCGTCTTTCGCAGCTAAAAACAAGCTTGATTGCGATTCGGTTGACCGATGCATCATGTCTTACTTCCATTTAAATTGGAATATTCAAATTCAAATTGGAATATTCAAATTTAATCGAATTTAATCGAATTACTTCCGTTGATTGACAAGTCAAAATCAACGTTAATTAATATTCAATTGAGATTTATCATAAAAATAATTTTCACCTTGTAAAAATCAGCAGCGGTGGTGCCGAGGGGAGCAGCCGAGAGGGCGGTGAGGGGTCCCCGACGCACCGGCAAGGAGCGGAGCCAACGCATCTCACGAGGGCGCCCTCCCCAGGAACAGCTGTCGCCGTAATGGGTCAAAAGGATCCGCCCCCTTGCCTTTGAGCGACGCTTTCCTACCTAATCCGCGGCACCCGCCTTTGATACCTGCCACGCAATTACGGCGGATATTGAGGAGACCCTCCTTTGGGTCCCGATATGTTACCAATTGATGGGTGGGGCGTGGGTAGAACGTAGACGGCTATGGGAAAAGTAAATTTGCTCTGTTGGTTTCACCTATGAGCGCATCCAACGTCGGCAACAGCTCTCTCCATCCGTCCCCAACCCTCGTGCGTTGGCTCCGGCTCCCGTTTAATTTCCTCGTCTCCTGCTCACTTCCCCCCTTCTCCAAATCCGAAACCCTTATCCGAGATTGCTCTTTGAATCCCCGCGAAACGATCGAGGGGGCGCAAATCCTGCCCGTCGAGTCGTTTCGAGGGCTGGCGGGGAGATGCTGAGCGAGGGCGCGGCGGGACGGAGGTGCCTGCCGACCGAAGTTGTAGCGGCCGAGGCGGTCCTTGCCGCCGTCGATGGGGCCGTGGCGGTCGTCGCGTTCTTGCAGGTTGGCTCCCCCTTGGTCTTGGAGTTCTCTTCCTTTCCTGCTCTTGCTATTAGCTTAAAGAATTCACTCCATCGCCAGTGGCTAGTTCTTGATGTGCATCGTCGAGGATCCCTGTTTCCTCGGAGTTAAATATCGCCGGCTACGCAGTGCCGTTTAAGTCGATTTCTACATGAGGTGGTGATTCCTGTGTTATGATTGCTTCTTCGCTCCGGAATATTCAAATTCAAATTGGAATATTCAAATTCAAATTGGAATATTCAAATTCAAATTGGAATATTCAAATTCAAATTGGAATATTCAAATTCAAATTGGAATATTCAAATTCAAATTGGAATATTCAAATTCAAATTGGAATATTCAAATTCAAATTGGAATATTCAAATTCAAATTGGAATATTCAAATTCAAATTGGAATATTCAAATTCAAATTGGAATATTCAAATTCAAATTGGAATATTCAAATTCAAATTGGAATATTCAAATTCAAATTGGAATATTCAAATTCAAATTGGAATATTCAAATTCAAATTGGAATATTCAAATTCAAATTGGAATATTCAAATTCAAATTGGAATATTCAAATTCAAATTGGAATATTCAAATTCAAATTGGAATATTCAAATTCAAATTGGAATATTCAAATTCAAATTGGAATATTCAAATTCAAATTGGAATATTCAAATTCAAATTGGAATATTCAAATTCAAATTGGAATATTCAAATTCAAATTGGAATATTCAAATTCAAATTGGAATATTCAAATTCAAATTGGAATATTCAAATTCAAATTGGAATATTCAAATTCAAATTGGAATATTCAAATTCAAATTGGAATATTCAAATTCAAATTGGAATATTCAAATTCAAATTGGAATATTCAAATTCAAATTGGAATATTCAAATTCAAATTGGAATATTCAAATTCAAATTGGAATATTCAAATTCAAATTGGAATATTCAAATTCAAATTGGAATATTCAAATTCAAATTGGAATATTCAAATTCAAATTGGAATATTCAAATTCAAATTGGAATATTCAAATTCAAATTGGAATATTCAAATTCAAATTGGAATATTCAAATTCAAATTGGAATATTCAAATTCAAATTGGAATATTCAAATTCAAATTGGAATATTCAAATTCAAATTGGAATATTCAAATTCAAATTGGAATATTCAAATTCAAATTGGAATATTCAAATTCAAATTGGAATATTCAAATTCAAATTGGAATATTCAAATTCAAATTGGAATATTCAAATTCAAATTGGAATATTCAAATTCAAATTGGAATATTCAAATTCAAATTGGAATATTCAAATTCAAATTGGAATATTCAAATTCAAATTGGAATATTCAAATTCAAATTGGAATATTCAAATTCAAATTGGAATATTCAAATTCAAATTGGAATATTCAAATTCAAATTGGAATATTCAAATTCAAATTGGAATATTCAAATTCAAATTGGAATATTCAAATTCAAATTGGAATATTCAAATTCAAATTGGAATATTCAAATTCAAATTGGAATATTCAAATTCAAATTGGAATATTCAAATTCAAATTGGAATATTCAAATTCAAATTGGAATATTCAAATTCAAATTGGAATATTCAAATTCAAATTGGAATATTCAAATTCAAATTGGAATATTCAAATTCAAATTGGAATATTCAAATTCAAATTGGAATATTCAAATTCAAATTGGAATATTCAAATTCAAATTGGAATATTCAAATTCAAATTGGAATATTCAAATTCAAATTGGAATATTCAAATTCAAATTGGAATATTCAAATTCAAATTGGAATATTCAAATTCAAATTGGAATATTCAAATTCAAATTGGAATATTCAAATTCAAATTGGAATATTCAAATTCAAATTGGAATATTCAAATTCAAATTGGAATATTCAAATTCAAATTGGAATATTCAAATTCAAATTGGAATATTCAAATTCAAATTGGAATATTCAAATTCAAATTGGAATATTCAAATTCAAATTGGAATATTCAAATTCAAATTGGAATATTCAAATTCAAATTGGAATATTCAAATTCAAATTGGAATATTCAAATTCAAATTGGAATATTCAAATTCAAATTGGAATATTCAAATTCAAATTGGAATATTCAAATTCAAATTGGAATATTCAAATTCAAATTGGAATATTCAAATTCAAATTGGAATATTCAAATTCAAATTGGAATATTCAAATTCAAATTGGAATATTCAAATTCAAATTGGAATATTCAAATTCAAATTGGAATATTCAAATTCAAATTGGAATATTCAAATTCAAATTGGAATATTCAAATTCAAATTGGAATATTCAAATTCAAATTGGAATATTCAAATTCAAATTGGAATATTCAAATTCAAATTGGAATATTCAAATTCAAATTGGAATATTCAAATTCAAATTGGAATATTCAAATTCAAATTGGAATATTCAAATTCAAATTGGAATATTCAAATTCAAATTGGAATATTCAAATTCAAATTGGAATATTCCGACGGTGCAAGAGGTCTTCGTTGGCAATCGCTAATTTTTAATGGACCGAGGAAAAAAATTGTACTTATCATGCAAATCAAATGGGTACTACCCGGTCCAGCTAATGATCAGACCATACTAGCGATCACGTACATGGTCAAACTTGATCTTGAAGAGCCTATCATAGATCAAAACCACATCGGTTTGCAGCTTGTTTTGTCAGTTGAGTACTTAAAAATAGTCCAATCTTTTAAGCTTATCAATCGCAACGCTTTGAGATACGTGGAATCATTTATAATTTAGGACTGCAAACTATTTAATTATTTTATACACAGGCACTTTTGCTTTTCAATGTATTCTTTGCAACAGATCAATTGCGGTATGCTTCTTTGTATATGCTGTTAATTATCCTGTCTTTGCAGTTGCACTGCTCGATCTAACAATCAGATGTGGTTGTTGGGCACTTAGTCCTTTTTGGCATACAACATTTGGCATATCCTTCACGTAGATTGCAAAGAATTTCTGACATGGTATTTTAATGTGAATAGGTCAAGATTAGGTAGGTGATGGTGGAAAAGAGACTTTGAAACTTTGAGTCTTCCTGCCATGCTTTCTGTAGTGTGTGGGATCCCAAACCATAAAATGGTGTTGTAGCCTCTAGCCACCCACTTCTAGTCTTCAAACTGAAAGTTGTCTTATTAGCATTCAAAGCAAAAGTTTTTAGTTCAATATGCATATAAGAGATGATTTGGAATTATCTGATATCCTGCAAAGGAAAACTAAATGTAAGTTTGTATAGGATTAGGCCATTTTGGTTGGTAGTTGAACTTGCTGTTTTCAATGAGCCAATTTAAGGGCTCTATGAGGTTAATTAATTGCTTCTGAGAACATTATCACTTGTCATCCTCCCATATGGGAAAGTACAATTGGAAACAGTGACTGGAATGGAGTTGCAGACCATCAAAGTCTCAAACCACTAGTAACAAGTCATAATTTAATCCACTTTGCTCCTGTACTTGCTTCCTAATGCTCTGGCTTACTATACCTTGCATGCATTTAGCTCATTTTTGTAATGTGGTGCTTTCATAAATATAATTCAACAGTTTAGATATTGTGTTTCACTGAATATCTAATAACTAAATAACTAGTTTTATATGCCTTAGTATTTGGTGTTTTTTCAATTGTTTAAATTTCTTTTGTTTTGTTTCTTCTTTTGTTTCTGTAAGTGGCTCTTGAGTTTAATTTTTCTTTTATTTTATCTAAGTTGTAATTTTCTATGTCAATGTAGACTATTTTATGATAATGGGATTAGGACACAAGGATGAGTCTCTGAGAGAGTGGCTTGTCTGAGAACTCTAGGGAATGTACTACGTTAGCAGTCACAAGAGAATTGGTTCTTATCCATTCCAGTTTTAGGGGATCTACGTATCTGGAGATACGTAGTAATGCTTGTTCTTATTGGTCACTTGATGTGTGGTAATTCGTTGTCTGAGATTTCAGCTGTACTCTGGCCAAATCTTTAGTGATAGTAGTTTTGTTGTGTTATCCCACCTAGTAATTTAGATGTGTGTGCATATATTGATCTATCTCATTGTAGTATTCTTACACTAACCATTCTTCAGTTGTATTGTTTACTAATTAATTCTCAATTGATGGCAGTTGTTGAGAATTCACTTACGAAATCGACAACTTGGCTGGACTCGGCAAAAGGTAAGTGAAGAACTGCTGCGAGGCTGTACAATTTTCAATTACTTTTTGTTACTTTGTTTTAAATATAAAGGCAATCAGCATATCCAAAGAAGTAGCACCCATTGTTCTAATGGTTGATTGCTTTATATCAGCCATTTATGTTGGAAGATAGTTCTTAAGATGCTAACATAAATAAAAGCAGAAGCTAAAAATATTTCATATTGTGATGACCCCAATTTTTGAACTCCTTGCTTGATTGTTATATTTTAAAGTGGTCAAACATAAATAATTTCTTGGGTAGCCATCTGACATATGTTAAATAGTGTTTCTCTCCCTGATGAGTTTATTAGCCTCATCAGGATATGTGTTACTTATCCTGAATTTTGCATGAAGCATTATTGGTGAGTGTCATCGCTTGGCGATTTCTTTCGTTTTATTGTGTGTCATTAATTAAATTTCTGAATGGTTATTTGTTGCAGATATTCCATATCATGATTGGCTCATCCAACATAGGTGAGCCACCTATTATGGCAGAACGATATTGAATTTGACTGTAGTTTTATCGTATATGGTTTCATTCTTTAGTTTGTGAAGCTCAATGTTAATTATTTTGCAGTATCCTCACAGTTGTATTAGTAAGCATAACATCAGTAGTGCCAATTTTATACGAAAGCAACTAGAGTTTGCATGCTGGTTCCTTGATGTCAGCAATTATTTATTGTGGGCTTGTATGAACTTTTGTGATTTAACATAAAATTGGTTATGACGATTGATGCTTTCCACTTGTTGACTTGTTTCACTTGTCTTTTATGTACAAGCTATAAAATCATACACTGAGCTATAAGTCTTGTGCTGGAAAAATCTGGCTGTATTTTCAGTGATATGGACATAATTTTTACATAGACTACTATGAGAAAGTACTACAAGTTGCTGATGCATGAATGAAGTTCATTACATAGAGTGAAACATTATAAACAAAGCGATGTCTACTAAAGCTGTAAATTGGAGCCTCTTGCTTGGTCCATTTAAAGCCTAGGATAAATGATGATTGCGTCTGCCAGAAGCATCAGTTTCTTGAATAGTTGTTAGCACCAATAATCAGCAATCAATTGTCATATAAAAATGGATTGAAGTCATATGATCAAATGAGGTACTTGAAATAAAATTGGGCAAACCTTTTCCTTTTTAAAATAGCATATTTTCCCTCCAAATTTTAATATAGCATGTACATTAATCCAAATATTTACACCCTCCAGATATGCCACTCCCTTAAGCATCGATTCAAATAAATTCTGATTGGGAAATAATTGGAATGTCACAATTAGTTTGAGATTAAGACATTTATAATATGGTGGTCCACACAATGCTAGTTTTTCCATGACATGCACCTAAGCTACCTAGCTGCAAGTCATTGTTTTCCTATGGACTTAAATGTAAATAGTTAATTTTCATTTTCTTTATACCTTAAATGTTCTTGGTATGAATTCTATGTTGTAATTAAGTGTCAAATCAGCTCATTTTCTTGAGAATGAAGGTCATTTTCTGGAGAATGAATGTTATTTTCTTATGTTATGCTATTTTATGAAGTTTCCCTTTTCTTTTTCTCTTTTCTGCTAGAAGTTCTAGAGTTTCTGATTTATTTTTAAACACTAGTTCCAGGATATCAATAGTTCATTGTTTCTAGTATCTTTCATCAGCTATTCTGCACAACTTTCACTGTTGTATTAGAATGAGTTAGGTGAAATCTGTGGCAGGATACTTGGCATACTTCATTTCTACTCTTGTTGGTACTTGTGAGGGATGGAAGTGTTGGTCACATGGCTGTGGATTTGTCCTCATGGGTAACTATAATTTTAAAACAGAGCTTTATCACCTTGGTTTAAGTTTGATGCATTTACTTCACCATTACTCATCTTCAAATTCAACTATGAATTCATGACTGATGCTAATATTTAAAATTTTTAAAATCTATTTTGCAGTTTGTCCTCAGATTCTCTTTCTAGCTGCATTCCTTCTGCTTGTGTCTTTCTGGTAAGTAACTAATATCATTAATTTCTGATAATTGACTAAATCACTTCACACTTCATCTAAATATTAATTTAATAATACTTAAAGATAACCTACCTGTGGGATACTTTATGCTCTTTGTTATGAGAATCAGATTATATTCAACAAATATATGTTGACTATTTTGTCTGACGATCATTTTATCTTTATAATAAACTATTTACCTTTTATGATTTTCTTGGGACATCATGTTGTTAGGAGCACGAATGAAGTTCATTATTATCATTTTTAATGATATACTGCTATGTATTTCTTTGACACTTTAGTATAGCTCTAGGCTTGATGTATTTTATTGTTGTATCAGGCTCTTGTCCCTCGATTTTATTTTACATACATGGTAAATAAATACAACAGTAGTGAAATACAAATGTTGGTGATGGAAGTATCTTGTGTTAATGCCAATCGTTAGCACTTAGCACTAAAAATTTAGATGGTACACTATTCCTACTATGTTCTGAAATAGCCGAAACATCTTAGAGAATATCCAACAAGCAGTGTGTGTCTTGAGGATACAACATGAACATGGAATACATTTTGAAGTGCCCATGCTTCATGTATTCTTGACCTTGATTTTCCAGGAAAAGTGTATTTGATGGTCCTAAGAGATTATCTGTACCCTTTCGGTGTGCCCTGATCACCATATATTTATGTTGCAAAAATGCTAAAATACTTTATGCAGGTATTAAGTGTTAAATTACCTGCTGGAGGGCTTTAGATTATCATTTATATGGTGATTCGGTTAGGTACCTGATGCATCTGTTATAGATTAAATGTTGAGGTTGCTTAAACAGAAATCTTATCTTAACGTTTTTTATGACTATCTCTCGCATGATTCAATTTTTATTGATTCAGAATACATTCTATGAGATGGTGATTGATATTGATATGTGTTATATAAGTTATAAAAAATAACTGTATTTTCACTACCTGATTTATTTTACCAGAATAAGTTGCATTGTCAGATACATTTGCATATAGTCCTTAGATTTACTTAATGTTTCTTAATTTTCCATGACTTGCTTATGCATACCAGTTGTGTTTGTATGTTTTTTTAACTTGAGTATGTCAAAAATGCATATAATATCAAATTATAAAGATCTCTGTTGTACCTACTATTGTCTGATCCCTTTAATACCTTTGCTACACACATAATTTATCTGCCTTCTATGAAGACATAGTATTGTTATGGGAGAGCGTACTAAAACAAAATTTACAAGTTAAAGCTTGTGCTAACATCCATATAAAAAGAAAAAATCATTTGCACCTTATAATTTGGCATATGTTCCTGTAAAACAAATACTTTTACAGGGTTGATCTGTGCCATCAGGCAAATGATGAAGAAGAAGATGATGATGAACATGGGTGTAATGAAGCTTTGTTGGAAAAGGGAAAGCATAAACAAAATCCTCTTCATGTTGATAGCTGCAGGAGATGTTGCTTTCCTCGGTCTGTTCATGTTGGAAGTCGACAAAAATTTGTAATCTTGGTAATTAAATGTTTGTTGTGCAAGTCAAACTGTTCATGCCTTGGAGTTAACCTTTTTAATCTTGCATTCTGAACTTTGATAGCATATATTGTACTAATGAACTATGTTACACGTTTCTTTTGCAGGTGATTGCCCTGACTTTCATTTCTATGATTGCTTTTGCTGTCTTGATATGGATTGGTAGAGGGAAAAATCCTATTGATTCTTCTCTTGTGGCAAGGGTATGTTGTTTGCTGTTCTAACTAATCAGAAAAATTCTTTATGGTTGAAAACCCAGATATTGCCTAGATTTGACCAATTTTCTCTATCTTTTGCAAACATTGGATCTTATATATCAGAGCATGGAGAGCCTGACCTATTTTCTTATATAGTTTATTTTACATATTTGTTTGTACAAAGTAAGCAACTTAGCCTGCTGACTTTAATTTACATGTATCTCCTTTGCCCTTCGCAAATTCCTAGGTACGTGCACTTGTGCTCCTTTTGTGGGTTATGGACAAGCTTCATGGGCTGTGTGGATGCTTCTCTATGGATATTGTGGATTTTAATAGACATTATTATGTGTTGTTGTTTCCAATTTACGGTCTTGGACAAGGATTTTAATTTCAAATAATACCGCTCGTATCGAGCGGTGCGTACCAATCCATTAGCAAACCGGTATGCAAACCGCTTGCTATTGGGCGGTATCAGCCTGGTTGTGGCTTGGTTGTGGCGAGGGAAGAAGAAGCGTTGAGGGAGAAGAAGGAGAAAGCACTTGAAGAAGAGGAAGAAGGAGAGGGAGAATCGGGAGAACCTCGACGCTTTACGATTCGGTGCTACTCTCCCTCGACGATCCCAATCCAGAAGGTAACGTAGAGGTGACGACTCGACTTCTTCGCTGGGTTCTTCGCCGAAGGCTGAAGATGCCTACGGCCTTCGCCGAAGGCCGGAGGTGTTTGCAACCTTCGATGCTTTTGCCGAATGCCGTAGATGAGGAGAAGACTCTCCTCGTTTGACATGACGAGAAGAAAAGGAGGCGACATTGTCGAGGTAGCATACGCCTTTTAAAAAAAAAAATTATATATATATATATATATATATATGTATGTATGTATCAAGTGGTGCATCCTAGCGTATCGCTCGGTATGCTTGTACCGTACCATACCAAGCAAAGCTCGAAACACCGGTACGATATGAAATTACATACCTTTGTCTAAGATACCCTTTTTGCTAGGCCTTATGGCCTAATTTCAAGGCCATGCTCCTTCTCTAGATATGCACATACTGGAGTATATGTATGTATATAGGTGCAAATTGACTTGGCAACTCCATTAGAATTTGCAGGCAGGATTCCAGTTTGGTAATTGGACAAACCAAGTGGATGGATATATCATTTAACGCTCTTTGATAACTAGGTAGATGAATGGAATTTTAGTTTCAACACAAGCTACTATTTGCTTTTCTAAATCTTTGTTTTGTTGTCCTCGGTAAATGTTTAGTCTATTGCACCGATTTTTATTTATTTATTTTGCAGGTTTATCTGTATATTTTTTCGGTAGCTATGCTCCTTCTAGGTGGTGTTTTGGCATGCTACGGTAAGCATTTCTTGATTTGTTTGCTATTGACTAGTTTAATGGTTTGGGGAAATTTGGTTCTTTAAGTACCTTGCAAGCATGGAAACATGTATAGAGTGTTACTTTAAGCTTCCTATATTACCATTATCATAAACTTGAAAGCAATGAACCATGATGCTTGTGCTGGCATTCTTCATTTGTCTTCTAGAACATGAATGATTCAGATCCAAAGTCAAGGCACATGCCTGTAACCTATGCAATGAATCAGACTTGTAAGACTTTCTTTTACAAGGCACTTGAAAATCAAAACAAAGATTTCCAGCCAAAAATGCAATCTAAACACAAGTCATAACCTATTTTTTCTAAAAGTTTGCAACATAAAAAGGGTATGGACATCAGTAGTTGCACCTTGGCAGTTGTCAATTGCTATGCTTATGGATGATCCAATGAAGGTACTGATTGATGGCTATGATTCAATAGTGCAAGGAGGGATTTGATTGATGAATGGAATTATTGATCAAGTGGAGTTCTGATTAACTGTGTAGGTGTTGTGAAGTCTGCATTATGTATGATGATTCAAGAGAAAGCATATGGTGGATATTTCGATGGCTAGTCTGCTACATGTTTGGTTGATACTTGACAAATCTGTATATATATGCTTGTGAAAGTATTTGATGGAAAACTGTGATTGACAGTTTTCTCAAGAGGTAGAATTTATGGATACTTAAGATCAATGAGGACGGGGCATATAATAGATAAAGATACACTGTTGGAAAGAAAGAAGTATCAATTAACCTACTTGCTTTTGGTATTCAATGTAAGTTGTCAAATTTCATCTCTGAAGATTGGAGTTTCCAGGAGTAAACTGGATGGTTTCCTGTGTTTATCTAAACATCATATTGCTGAAGGTACAATTCTTACATCCATAGTTGTTCTAAAGAGGTCTTACAGGAAGGTCTTTAATGCAGTAAAGGTGAGGACTCAATGGTGTAGCCAGTGAAGATGGGAGCCGTAGACCAGACTTGTAAAATTCTCCCTATTAGGTGTGTATTCATTCATCTGTTAGGGAGGAGGGGGAAGCAAGTTTGGCAAGTGTAGTGGGTTTTCCTGCAACCCTTGATTGTGATGCAAGTTTTAAAAATTTAGACACATCCATAGCTGTCTAAAAGACTAATGGATGCAACACCTGATTGTGATGCAGGTTTAAAAAAATTTAGACACAACCTGTGCTGTCTAAAAGCCATCATGGACACTAGTTGTGATGGTCACTGTGGTTAAAATTTTGAATTATTGATTGATCGATTTTACGAGGCATGAACACATGCCCACATTTTGCTGGTAGAGTTCATTGGTATACTTAATTGTACCTGAGAAGAAAAAAAAAATTCTGTGCAAGCTGTCATGGTGGACATGCTACTTTCTCTTGTGCACATTACAGTCATGTCTGAATGCTATGTACTGCCTATCACAGGACTTTTTGAGTCAATTCTTTTCTCATTTTTTCTTGAGCCACATAAGATTGATTTCCACCATACCTACTCAAAGGCGTGTTGCTTGTTTCTGTTAGTTCTTTCTGCAAATGCAGATGACTCATGCTCTTTGTCTCCATTTGATCAGCTGGAAATTCTCATCGTCTTATGTGCTCATAAGATTTATCGGCTAGAAATTGTCATCGGCTAGAATTTTTGTCATCGTCCACTAGAACTTGAATTAGTTTACTGATTAACTTATTCATGTTGACATCCATGATACAAAATGTAACTTGTAACCTGCAAATCATTGGAGGATTTCATTAAAGAATAGGAGCACTTTCTACAGTATCATTTCCTTTCTATTAGCCAACTGTTCAATCAGTTGTGAACGATGCAGCTTTATCTATATTGTCCCATCAAGATTTAAAACTTTGTGTTTTTTCTTTCAGTGTCCAGTGCTTAGAAATTCGATGTCATTGAATTATATAAATTTCTCGATTTTCTTTGAAGTAAGGTACTAAAAATTGGTGTGCTTCGATATCAGAATGCCTTAACCTATCTTTTCCAGAAGATGAAAGGTAGCCTGCAAATGATAAAAGGACTTTACTTTGCCCTTCTGTATGGAATTTACCTTTCTCTAATTGCCAATTGTATACTTGTTTCCCTTTGATAGAACAAAGTTGTTATGATTGATGACTTGTGCTAATCCAATTTAAAGTGAGATGATGTTTCTTAAAGTCAGCAAAATTTTATAGCCACAATATTTTGTCCCCTTAAAGTGCAGGTGACAAAAAGCCAGTGCTTCTTTGTTTATTACTTTAGCTAGAGAAAATGATGGAGCCTATTTTTGTCAGCTTAACGCTATTCTCTTGTCATTCGTGCAACTTTATCAAATAAGCAGTTCCATTCAAAATTTTAAGTTCTTTCAATATGTCAATATGTTAGAAGCATAACTTATGAGATCAAGGAAGATCGAATGTGTTTCAACTCTAATGTCGTGTCTCAAATGTCAAGTTTCTGGAAATTTTTTGCTGGGTTGCATCATGCACGTGTTATGCCAACTATTTATGACGATGACTAAAATTATTTGACTGTTCACCACTATCCAAAAATATGAAATAGGCTTATTGTTTTGGTAGTTTTCAGCAAAAAAGCTTATTCTGGTCAAGAAAGTAAAAGATCTGTCTAACGAATGTCCTGATGAACCCCATTATTAATTGCAATGACAGTTTGGTAATTTAGCTGAGCCACTTGTGTGCATACTGAAAATTTGTTTGTGAATTAACATGTTCTTCAGAGTGAGTTGGTTTTGTTCTTTATTATTTTGCTAATCTCCATGGCAAGGTATCCATTCATGTTATAGATTTAGGCTATTCCCTAGATTTTGTTGATTTAGATCTGAAAATCTGAATGACCTTTTTGTTTCTCAATCATGTTAAGGGGTGCTGCTGTTCTCAAAGATGAGCAATGTACGATCTGAAATGGCATCAACTGAAATGTGGAAGGTATCTATTTGGGAAAAAATTTCCTTTAACCTGAATCTTTGCATTTTTTTGGTTTATAATATTTTTGTCTATTGACCTTGATTTCTCAGGGGATATAAGGTAATTTGCTTTTTATGTCTTCTGATAAGTGATGAGTGTTAATCTACTTAATGGCTTCATCCTATAGCATAGTTCATCATGGACCCATGAACTTGGGCTAATTTAACATGTTGGGGATATAAGGTAATTTGCTTTTTATGTCTTCTGATAAGTGATGAGTGTTAATCTACTTAATGGCTTCATCCTATAGCATCAGTTCATCATGGACCCATGAACTTGGGCTAATTTAACATGTTCAAAGTGAAATATGTAAAGAAAAATGATTAGAATATATCAGTTGGTGTTCCAAATATGTTGAATACATCTCAAGAGATTAATTAAAATGTGCTTTCGGAGGATTAACTTTTGCTTCTTCTGCATGTGTACTTTGAGCCATGGCTAGTCTACATGTTTCTGGATGTCTTAGTACTAGGTTAATGATCAAAGTTCGTACTATGAATTATGAACTATAGATTGCATAATGAATTGTTAACTTTAATGAAATTTAATGTCATTCCATGTTTTTCAAATCAGCTTCACTACTTGCATTGCTTTTCGATACCTGACACTAGTACAATATACTTCTATCCATGCTTAAGTTATGCTAGTTATATTCTTGACAAGCTGCTGAACATATCCCATGCTTGATGCTATGTGCAGGTTGCAAGTTTGGCAGCTGTCACTGTTATATGTTTCACATCATCTGCTGTGCTATCTCTTGTTACTAATATTCCAGTATGTTGCTGTTTCTTGCAAAGTTGTTCTTTTGCTTTAGTTAGCATCAAGTGCCATCTGTCAGTTACATTATGATTTCCATATTTCTTTGCAGTTGCAGGTTCTTTCGCATTGGCATTTGGCTCCTTCAGACTGCTTAAGCAGTTCATCTTTTATATTTCTCTATTATTTTATAGGTATGCCAATTATAAGCATTATGGATGAAGCTTTATGGCTTGAATATAAGTGAAATGTTAGTTGCACAAGCACATGCTCTATACACATCCTCCATCTTCACATATATAAAGTGCCAGAAGTATTTTGTTTCTTGCTATGAATTTAACTAACAGATAATTTGAACATTCCAAGTATTTCTGTTTTCTTGAGTCACTTTATCTTTCACATGATAAAGTATTAGTTTAGTTTACTATAGAAACACATTTTTTGAGTGTTGACTAGTATAGTTTTTGTGTGCTTTAGTGGGGTGTCTGTATCTTTATAGATCTTCATCAGAAATAGCATATTTCAAATCATCGAAGAGATGAAAACTTGATAGATTGTCATGCAGTCTAGCTCAAAAAAAAGTGCATATAGGTTTTTTTGATGATCATCGAGATAACTGATCCATCTATCATTCTGCTAGGTTTGTTTCCCATCTAAATGTTAATCAGTTAAGGGCTCAAATCTCTTTAATGCTATATAATTCTCATGTCTTATTGATACTGAACTAATGAGTCATTCCACCTAAATGCTGTCAAGAGGGATTCTTATTGGACAAATTGACAACTAGAAATCATCATTGGTTCGTAAAAGAAATGATATAGTTGAGGATCTATTCCCAAAACCATTGCTTATGTATTGTTGGTCAATATCTATGGGATATGGGATGCATAAAAGTGATAATTAACCTTTTAAACCAGTGTGCCTTGCGGCTTTATATTTTATCGACTTAATAGAACATCTAGAGATCTTTTAAGTTTCAACGCTATGAGATGCTTTAGAGCAGACCTTTTTATCTACATTCTGAGATGATCTGGAGCAGACCTTATGGACTTATAGCATTCCTCGAAATGAGGTGAGAATTATTTTTTTCTGATTATTTAAGATTTTATTTTGAGATACCTTTGACGATACCTTCTGATGTTTCACCTCACATTGCACTCGGGTCACTGAGGTTTATTCATTCTACTGGTTTCTTCACAAAATCTGATGTATATGTCATATGTAAACTTCACCTAAATATCTCCAAAGGTTGAAGATTGATAATAGCTTCTGATGTTTCACCTCACACTCCACTCACTTAAGGAAGGTATAGTTGCCCTACTCTACTGATTTCTGCATAAAATCTGAGATTGTGTCATATCTGAACTTCACCTAAATATCTGCAAAGAGTATAGATTGTTTTTCCTCATGATTTCCTTTGCCATTTTGTTTATGAATCTTGGTGCTATGAGTCCTGGGAGAGCATTACTGCTTCATCAACTTCTTTCACTTGCCTGTGTACATTTTCTTTCTGCATTTGTCTAGTTATTTATCCTGCAAAAGCTCATTCTATACAAATTCTGTCAGGCTCATCAGTACCCCCCCCCCCCCCCCCCCCCCCCCCCCCCCCCCCCCCCCCCCCCCCCCCCCCCCCCCCCCCCCCCCCCCCCCCCCCCCCCCCCCCCCCCCCCCCCCCCCCCCCCCCCCCCCCCCCCCCCCCCCCCCCCCCCCCCCCCCCCCCCCCCCCCCCCCCCCCCCCCCCCCCCCCCCCCCCCCCCCCCCCCCCCCCCCCCCCCCCCCCCCCCCCCCCCCCCCCCCCCCCCCCCCCCCCCCCCCCCCCCCCCCCCCCCCCCCCCCCCCCCCCCCCCCCCCCCCCCCCCCCCCCCCCCCCCCCCCCCCCCCCCCCCCCCCCCCCCCCCCCCCCCCCCCCCCCCCCCCCCCCCCCCCCCCCCCCCCCCCCCCCCCCCCCCCCCCCCCCCCCCCCCCCCCCCCCCCCCCCCCCCCCCCCCCCCCCCCCCCCCCCCCCCCCCCCCCCCCCCCCCCCCCCCCCCCCCCCCCCCCCCCCCCCCCCCCCCCCCCCCCCCCCCCCCCCCCCCCCCCCCCCCCCCCCCCCCCCCCCCCCCCCCCCCCCCCCCCCCCCCCCCCCCCCCCCCCCCCCCCCCCCCCCCCCCCCCCCCCCCCCCCCCCCCCCCCCCCCCCCCCCCCCCCCCCCCCCCCCCCCCCCCCCCCCCCCCCCCCCCCCCCCCCCCCCCCCCCCCCCCCCCCCCCCCCCCCCCCCCCCCCCCCCCCCCCCCCCCCCCCCCCCCCCCCCCCCCCCCCCCCCCCCCCCCCCCCCCCCCCCCCCCCCCCCCCCCCCCCCCCCCCCCCCCCCCCCCCCCCCCCCCCCCCCCCCCCCCCCCCCCCCCCCCCCCCCCCCCCCCCCCCCCCCCCCCCCCCCCCCCCCCCCCCCCCCCCCCCCCCCCCCCCCCCCCCCCCCCCCCCCCCCCCCCCCCCCCCCCCCCCCCCCCCCCCCCCCCCCCCCCCCCCCCCCCCCCCCCCCCCCCCCCCCCCCCCCCCCCCCCCCCCCCCCCCCCCCCCCCCCCCCCCCCCCCCCCCCCCCCCCCCCCCCCCCCCCCCCCCCCCCCCCCCCCCCCCCCCCCCCCCCCCCCCCCCCCCCCCCCCCCCCCCCCCCCCCCCCCCCCCCCCCCCCCCCCCCCCCCCCCCCCCCCCCCCCCCCCCCCCCCCCCCCCCCCCCCCCCCCCCCCCCCCCCCCCCCCCCCCCCCCCCCCCCCCCCCCCCCCCCCCCCCCCCCCCCCCCCCCCCCCCCCCCCCCCCCCCCCCCCCCCCCCCCCCCCCCCCCCCCCCCCCCCCCCCCCCCCCCCCCCCCCCCCCCCCCCCCCCCCCCCCCCCCCCCCCCCCCCCCCCCCCCCCCCCCCCCCCCCCCCCCCCCCCCCCCCCCCCCCCCCCCCCCCCCCCCCCCCCCCCCCCCCCCCCCCCCCCCCCCCCCCCCCCCCCCCCCCCCCCCCCCCCCCCCCCCCCCCCCCCCCCCCCCCCCCCCCCCCCCCCCCCCCCCCCCCCCCCCCCCCCCCCCCCCCCCCCCCCCCCCCCCCCCCCCCCCCCGTCAGGTTTTGTGTTATGGATTATGAGAGAAATGCCTCCTCGTCTTGTAGCTGATAGTGATAGACCATCACCATCCACCATAGTAACTTTTATCAGAGAAAGAAGTACACCTACTCAAAATCCACAGTGGAGGGCTAGTGTGGCATCCTCTCAGAATAAGGTGAAATCACAAATTTTGAAACTTTTCCTTTCCCTTCTTTTTTGAGCTGTTAATGAGTAACTACGTTGCATTTCCAAAGTTCACACTGGTTCAGTAGCAATGCAGAATACACATTAGCTTTAAATCTCTTCACTGAAGCAAAGGTATCCTCTAGATATCTAACTCTTCAACGAATCTAAAATTTCAAACCTGGTGTCTGAAAAAAATATTTAGATGTCCAGTTGACCATGTCATATGATGAAAACATTATTAAAACCAATAGCTTCTTGCTAATCTATCATAGTTGGATGCATTTTTATACTAACATGACATGCATCTGACACTGAGAAGTTTGATGTCGATAGCTGTCAAAATATTTCATTTGCTAATCTATCATAGTCGGATGCATTTTTATAGTAACATGACATGCATCTGACACTGAGAAGTTTGATTTTGATAGCTGTCAAAATATTTCATTTACTTTTCACTTTGTTTCCATCACTGTTTTCTCTTTCTCCTTGACAATATTTTGGTTCATGTAATGCATTTTGAATACCAATTTGACTATTTTTCAAAATGGCAATTGCCCTGCTGTTTGTATTGTGTACGTTTCCCCTACTACTGATTCTCAAGATACATACAACCTCTACACTTTCTGCTGCAGGGTCTTAAAGCAAGCCCCATCTAGGGGTATATTTGCCCGTGCACTCTATGTAGTCTGAACAGGGGACAATTCCATACACGTGCTGCCATCTGTGGAGCTGGTGTTACAGTGGTGGCTGCTGCGAGTCGACCATTCGAGCAAACCATTTCTGCTTGGGCTTGGCTAGATCAATGAGTTTGGATGGCCTAATGAAACACTCCCAACCCATGACAAACTTATTTACCAGATGATATGACGATCAACAGCACTAGGTTTAGCAGAGTCAAAATGTATATAATCTGTAAGGTCATTGCAGTGCAGGCAAGTGGTGTTCGGTCCTTTCCTCTCTGATCCTATCATATATAATAGCAGTGATGTCTTGTTACTTGGTTTACTTTCATCTCTAACCAAATTTTATGACTTTGAGCATCCGTAGTAGTTACAGGCCCAATCTTTCCTGCTGCGGATATGTTAGGCTTAGCTTTATAAGCGATCTTGACATTTACATGTAATAATTTCAGCCGGAAGAGTAGCAATGGCTGTGTTGGTTTTTCTTTTATAAATTTTGTTTAATTGTATTTTTATTTTAGAAAAAGACAAGCTTAAGAATTACTGGGACATTTCAGACTTGTAGAACACCATCCTCCTATATAATGATGTCCAAGGCCATTGGAGAGAGATGTATCAACTGGTTAAGGTAACAAGACACAGAAACTGCAGGTGAGTACTTCTTTCATTGCTAAGCTTATTGTTCTTGTAAGATAATGTAAGATGGAGTCTTGTTTATGGCATCCATTACCTACGCTTGCATTGTTGTTAGCTTATCAAACAACAATAGTTCTGTTTTCTTGAAATCAGTCTTCTAGTAAGTGTGCAAAAGGAAATATTAGTTCTGTTATTGTTAACGTGGTTTTATGGCTGGTAATGTATATTTAGAAGGTAGAAATATTGGTTCTTGGAATATTAATTGTCTTAATAACATGGAATTACAAATCAGGCCTTGCATCTTTCGGTTCCCTAAGATTTGTGCGTATCACTAAGTGGGGTTGCAATTAGTGGCTAAAGGAGGCAATCATTGCAAGTAGATGTAGGCCTACTTATATCGGAAAATGCTTCCTCTAATAAGCTTGTGAATAACCATCGAAAACACTCAGTGGACCACAACAACATGATGTCTTAGAAACGAACTCAGATGTCCGTATCCCACATAAATCTCAAGTGACCGCCCAGAGAAGGCTTTTTCCCACCATATTCCACCATATTAAAAGCGTGCAAATTCTTCGTTCCTTGCGTGGGGACCATTGCCAATCTTATCATATATCATATCTTGACATAATCTTAGTATTATTGTTCGACATAAAGATCGCAAAATCTACCTACAACAACAAAAGTTTCTTCAACGATCCTCGCGTGTCTATGTCGGTAAGAGCTCAGTCGACGTAGATGCGTGTTCTCCTCGGTATCTAAAGATAGATTCGGGAGTGGGGATGACGACGACCGTCCAATATAGATCGCTGGTCACTTCCCGATCAAGAATCTCATGATGACCTCGTGATATCTTCAGATAGGGAAGCCGCAATGCCCTCGATGCTCATTAGATTGCCAGTATAATGATGAGAAAAGCATCTCCGTATGACTTGAAAGTTGCTGTACCTTTGATCGTCTCTTGTACAATACTTCTAAAGCTTGTCATCAATTGCAAATTTTGCAGCCTGTTATTTGCATGAACATCTCATTTCATTGCGATAACGGAACAGATTGAAGAGGGCATTGATAGAATTACAATTTTTCATATATATATTGATGGGTTACGGTATAAATGGGGTCAGATTCTTGATGATAATGGTGGCAGTCCCGCCGCAGTTGTCGGCTGTCAATTGTGCGGAGGAGATGCCGCACGCCAAGCCGCAGCTCACGCGGGCGCGGTGGCGCAAAATGCCGGACGAAAATTACTCCTCCCCTTCGTCGTTGCGTCGTCGTCTCCCCCACCCAAACACCAAATCCATCCAACACCATGCAGTCACTACTACTGCACTCTCGGTCAACAATCTCAGGCTCTGTCTCTCTCTCTCTCTCAACCTTTTTTCTTTCGGCGAGAGACATAGCCGTAGAGCATAAGCAGCCGCCCCATGTTCTCGTACTGCAAAGTGTCTCCTCCCTCCTTCCCCACTGTCACTCGCTCCACTTCCATGCCTGACAAAGGAATCCTAGACAAATAAACCTGCAACTTCCCTGATGAACTCAGCGAACAAGAGCGACATCAGAAGATGAGAATATTAAGGTTAGTGCAGCAATAAAGGTAAGCCCACTCAGATATGCACGTCCCAACTGATCCTACGGTAACGAAAATATTAATTTATTTATTACGATATATTTTGGTTCTCCGACATATCAAATCTAATGTCACAACTTATCTCAAGTTTTATTGTCAAAAGAAGAAATGATTCGACAAAGAATCCTATAAAGACTAGATCGAGAATATCCTTGACAAGAACTCATTCGATACTTAAATTCATAAAGCAATCGATCGATAGATCAAAAACTAGAAGGATTGTATACTCAGATTGTTCAAGAAAGTGTTAGAAACCCATTTGGATCTTTTTGTAGCAAGTTTCCAAATTTGTTTAAGTAGAGAGTTATGTGAGGGCGATTACGATTCTCGGTAAGATTCGAACCTAGAAACATACGATATACTATTAGATGACAACTATGTAGTCATGAAGGTCTGTGCTATTAAGGTGAAAGTTTAGACTAACATATCGGAATGATCGAATGTCACATCGATTCGATTTGATGCTAAGGTGATCTTAATATTCGACCAACAAATAAAGTATCTAACAAGACATGACATAGCATTAAGACTATCCATGCGTCGAACCCTTTTCAGAACCCACTCTATTCTGCGTGTATGAAGAAGACATGCACTCTAGTCTTAAACCCTTTTCGGAACCACACTGAAGTCAGGAATGATAATACAGTGTATAATAGTATATGGGATCTAAGACCTTCATAGCAGTTATATGTACATAAATATATATAGATGCATACACTAAATGGTGCATATGGAAACTTTCCATAGCATTGTGGTCGTAGAGAAGGAGAAGAGAATCCGTTGACTTTCTATACATCCTCTCATAAGAAGCTTGACGGTTGCTTTATGTAGCTTAGATATAGAAACTTATCCTAAGATTTATATTCCTCGCACTTCACCTAAAAGCATTCGTCCACCAAACACAATGACTCGGTTCCTGCCACAGTTTCTGCCACGACAGATTCCTCACCGTTCCTTGCAATCGGCAGTGTGAATGTGATCTATCTATGTATGAAATCGATGCGACTGTTTTGTCTGACGAAGTTTGCAGGTTACAGTCAACTCCGCTGCACGAGAAGCACATATCGATCATAGATTTCGTTGGTGCGATGTCGCCAGTCGGATGCACCAAATTCTAAGATGTCCGCATTGCGTATGGGCCCCACTAGGGTTATGTTTTCCTTTCTGCTTTTTTTTTGTCCTCGCTGAAACCAATCACCGAGCAGGTAGGAGTGCGGGTACGACGATGGAAAATGCTATGTGGATTGTAGTCGGCGGCAAGACCTTTCGAGCCCTCAAAGCGCCTCGCGCGATGGGACGTCCGATGGAGATCGGAGGGATGTTAGCGGCCCTCCGCACCGCCCCCGCTCCGATGCAATGGAATCAACACGTGCGGGAATCGATGGGGCCCACAGAGGAGGTGGAGAGGCGGAGCAGGAACGGTCTGAAACTTTGACCGCCGTTTCCGCTTTCTGACCCACGTGACCGACGGCAGCCGATGCCTTGTCTCTGCCACCGACGCGTCGCCGTTCTTCCCTTGCGAGCGTCAACCATTCCTTATATTTTCCCCACAGCAGACGCGAGGAAAAGGTGGAAGAGATCGCCTCATTTGATAGATTAGGGAGTTGTGTTCCAAAGTCGTGCATCTATCTGCTCGCATCTTTACACCAAAACAAAAGAAAGAAGACAAAAGCCACCCTCTTTCTTCCTTCCTTTCTCAGACCGTCTCGCTAGTCTTTATTCTTTTCCTTCTCTCCCTGATTGCTCTCTCCATGTCCGGGGAGAGTACCGAGCGCTACCTCCATGGCCACTACGACGATCTCTTCTCCATCTTCCCCCAGAAGCCAGGCGGCGGTAGAGCCGACGGTCTTCAAGGTTTCGATCATCAGATGGCGTCGCATGTCCTGAGCCCGAGTGACCGCTTGCATGGGTCGCCGATGGACTACCTCCTGCTAGCTCGAGGCTTCGATGCCTCGAGCTCGCAGCCAGATGATCTGGTGGTAGGTAGTCGCAGGAGCAAGACCGCTCCGGCCGGGGGAAGCGATGGGAAGACTCTGGTGACGCGCAACTTTTCCACGTCTTCGTCATCGACGGAGCTGGTCGGCGAAGAAGACTCGGGGCCTTGCCAGACGGATCAGCGGAAGCAGGAGGAGGAAGAGGAAGAGAAGCAGGCGGAGGGGGTTGAAGAAGGGCCTGACGAGTTCAAGAAAGCGTAGGCTTCGATCGCTCCCTCTATTGTCTGTGCTGCTATTGTTCTTCTGTTCTTGATGCCGGTCAGTTTTGTCAGGCGCCGCATGATGACTGTGTTACACGCGTATCTTGGGGAAGAAAACTTGAGTTGCAAGTTAGATCCGCCTTGTGATCTTCTTCCCTCGGTTGTTATTCTAATTGGGGTGGCAATTCACAGCCTCTAGGGTTTCCCTCCTCCTCTCACAAAGCAAATCTTACCTTTTAGGTTTTCCCTATTGGCATTCAAGAGATTAAAAGGTTTTCTTTCTTTTTCCTCCTGTTTATGTTGATAAAACCAGCTGGCTTATGGAGGGGCATCAATCACTTTGATCATAGCATCTGTACCCGATCTAGAATCTAAAAATCTCAAATACTGTCTGTCTATGGTGCAATTTGGTAACAAGAACACAGGGATCTCCGATTTGGAGGTTCTAATGTGAGGTGTTTTTTTTGGGTTTGGATCTTGAATAGGTAGTCACTAGATGAACATGCATACAAATATTGGAGCAGGAGACTGATTCTAATGGGTATGTATGTGTTGTCCGAAAATGATGGCGCAGGAACAATCCAAGGAGGAAGAAAGGAGAGAAGAGGGAGAGGGAGCCCCGGTTTGCGTTCATGACCAGGAGTGAGGTGGATCACCTGGAAGATGGCTACCGGTGGAGGAAGTACGGCCAGAAGGCAGTCAAGAACAGCGCTTATCCAAGGTGAGCAGTCTGCACCTCACGAACTCGTCATCTTGCTAGCCAATCTATCTTTAATTGATGATGACATCTGCATCGGCTTCAGAAGCTACTACCGATGCACAGCCCAAAGTTGCGATGTGAAGAAGAGAGTGGAGAGATCACAGCAGGATCCAAGAGTCGTGATCACCACCTACGAAGGGCACCACACTCATCACAGTCCTGTGAACGTCTGGGGCAGCACACACTTGTCGTCACCCTCACCGGCGATGCCGACGAACCTTCGCCACGACCTTCTGTTGCAGCAAGCCTTCCCGGCGGGATACACGAACCCTAATATGCATTTGGCAAGGCCACCAACTCCGGACTATGGTCTCTTGCAGGACATTGTTACCTCCTTCGCTCACAGCAGCCAACGATAGTATGAATGCTTTTCTCCTTGTGCGTGTAGTAGTAGTAGTAGTTTTAAGTGCAAGAACACTGTCTAATCCATGGTGTGTGTGTGTGTGTATATGTATATACATGGAAACTCTGATCGAATTCCAAACTCACTCTATTATTCGGAGAGTAGTCTTGTTTGCTTGACTTTTGAGTTAGAAATCCCTTGATGATTAGTGTGAGTCAAATTCATCAGAGTTAATATATATATTGAGTAGACACCAACTCAATTCAAATATCTAAGCTATTAGATTGTGGGATAGACTCAAATATATATCATCCAAACTTTTTCTATATTTATCAATATGAGATTATTATTTTTTTATTCCTCTTTTTCAATCTCATGAATATTTTCTAAAGTAGATAGATCATTAGGTAGAACATGAACATTGCATGGAAATGTAGGAGGACTGGGGGATTACTTACTATCATGGTTGGTCTTCGTTCTCGTTTGGTAGATACATGGAGTTGGAAGTACATACAATTCGATTCATTCGGCTCCATGCCTTCTTTTATGAGATCACACGTACAATGGCCATTTGTGCTTGTTAGGGACACGTACTATCTATCATATATAGTTATGATTGCTTCTTAAGGACCTGAATTTTTGTGCTTATATTTGTCGACAGGGCATGACTTAGTAAGTGTCTGTGGTTGAGTGATCCAAGGAGAAAGCCTTGGAGAATTTTCTGGGTTACAACTCTTTCTTTTCGATGAGTTACAATCCATCATATGCAACTCTCATGAATAATATTATTTTGAGTTACAATGAGTTTCTTCGGAGTGACTGCTGTCAAAAGCATTTATTTGTTTATAGACTGTTGGTTTGCATGCAAAGAATGTATGTTATTAAAGTTCATATCTCCGTGGAAACTTATGTTAGGCTTTCCGTAGAACTTCAGCATAGAGGATAAATTTTTTTTAATAATAAAAAATATTATATCCTAATTACTCTTTTTATTCTTATTTATTTATTTAAGTTTATTTTTTTATGTTTTATTTTATCTAATATTAACTATTTGAATTAATTTTATTACGTCCTCTTAATTCAAAATAGTTGTAATTTAAAGTTATCTTCAAAAAAGATAATTTTTTTTAAAAAAATAGGGGCTCATCTATTGTTCGTCGTAGCAACGTAGAACGCTCTTACATCTTTCTGTATATTCTTATTCATTTGATCTTCGGTAATATTAGGATCCTATTGATCATATCGAACAAAATTTGTTTATATCAAATTCTATAATTCTTATGAAATAAATAGAATTCCAAAATTGATAATTATCATTTTAAAGATAAGCAGAAATTAATTAGGAATACTTACTCCAATGCTTATCGTCTTCTTTATTTCTTTCTAGATCTATTAATTTTTTTTAATTAATGTACTCCTATCGAAGAATTACAATTTTATTTAGAAAAAGAGAGAGAATAATAGAAGAAACTAGATGTACTTATTTTTCTAAATAATGAAAAAATATATTATATCCCAATAAAAATTTCACCTTCATTTATTTATTTTAATCGAAATTATTATCTTTTATTTTATCTAATCCTAAGTATTTGAATTAATCATATCAAATTAACATTAAAAGAAATAGTAATGTTACTGCTATATCTTTAGGCTACTTTTACAGCCAAGTCAAACTAAAGAGCTGCTGTTTCATCGTTACTGCCACAAACGTATCTGATCTGGTGAGGATAACAGAGCGCCATGCTACGATCATACTTCGTTTCAGTTTGATCAGCCAAGAGATGATGTCTTAAAAGAGAGATGAAGAATATGTGAGTTGGAACGTAGAGCAGCCATAGCAGCCAGTCTAACTGCAACAGTAGCTAATCAACATGGCATCTTCAATTGTTCTCAATTTTCTTTGCTTTTTTATCTTCTTTTTTTCTATCTTTTCTTTCCCTTTTTCTTTTGTTTCCTGCAGCAGTGGTAAGTCTGAACTCAGTCCTTTTGAAATTAGATGCTTCAAGTTTCTTTCACTCGTTTCCTTTCCCAATTCAAGAAAAGAAAAAACCAGCAAAATGTGATTTGGGAGAGATTCTCCATTGAAAATTAATGGTTGATCGTAGTCGAAATAAAAATTCACGCAAACCCATTTGGTAGTATCATTGTGATACATGCAAATTATAAATTACTTTATGTAATTAGTTATCTTTAATATCTGGATCTTTATATTTTTAAAATTATATTGAAATATTTATATTTATGAAAGTAAAATATTTAATATCATTGCTCTTATGAAATTATCTTTTTAACTTTTGTAGAGATCTCAATGTTTTACTCATGTAAGTGTAGGGATCGAAATACTAAAGATAACTAATTATAAAAGATAATTTATAATTAGTCTAATAATACAAATAAAATATTTAATATCATTGCTCTTATGAAATTATCTTTTTAACTTTTGTAGAGATCTCAATGTTTTACTCATGTAAGTGTAGGGATCGAAATACTAAAGATAACTAATTATAAAAGATAATTTATAATTAGTCTAATAATACAAATAAAATATTTAATATTATTGCTCTTATGAAATTATCTTTTTAACTTTTGTAGGGATCTTCAATGTTTTACTCGTGTAAGTGTAGGGATCGAAATACTAAAGATAACTAATTATAAAAGATAATTTATAATTAGTCTAATAATAGATATAAAATATTTAATATCATTGCTCTTATGAAATTATCTTTTTAACTTTTGTAGGGATCTCAATGTTTTACTCGTGTAAGTGTAGGGATCGAAATACTAAAGATAACTAATTATAAAAGATAATTTATAATTAGTCTAATAATACAAATAAAATATTTAATATCATTGCTCTTATGAAATTATCTTTTTAACTTTTGTAGGGATCTCAATGTTTTACTCATGTAAGTGTAGGGATTGAAATACTAAAGATAACTAATTATAAAAGATAATTTATAATTAGTCTAATAATAGAAATAAAATATTTAATATCATTGCTCTTATGAAATTATCTTTTTAACTTTTGTAAGGATCTCAATGTTTTACTCGTGTAAGTGTAGGGATCGAAATACTAAAGATAACTAATTATAAAAGATAATTTATAATTAATCTAATAATAGAAATAAAATATTTAATATCATTGCTCTTATGAAATTATCTTTTTAACTTTTGTAGGGATCTCAATGTTTTACTCGTGTAAGTGTAGGGATCGAAATACTAAAGATAACTAATTATAAAAGATAATTTATAATTAGTCTAATAATACAAATAAAATATTTAATATCATTGCTCTTATGAAATTATCTTTTTAACTTTTGTAGGGATCTCAATGTTTTACTCGTGTAAGTGTAGGGATCGAAATACTAAAGATAACTAATTATAAAAGATAATTTATAATTAGTCTAATAATAGAAATAAAATATTTAATATCATTGCTTTTATGAAATTATCTTTTTAACTTTTGTAGGGATCTCAATGTTTTACTCGTGTAAGTGTAGGGATCGAAATACTAAAGATAACTAATTATAAAAGATAATTTATAATTAGTCTAATAATACAAATAAAATATTTAATATCATTGCTCTTATGAAATTATCTTTTTAACTTTTGTAGGGATCTCAATGTTTTACTCATGTAAGTGTAGGGATCGAAATACTAAAGATAACTAATTATAAAAGATAATTTATAATTAGTCTAATAATATAAATAAAATATTTAATATCATTGCTCTTATGAAATTATCTTTTTAACTTTTGTAGGGATCTCAATGTTTACTCGTGTAAGTGTAGGGATCGAAATACTAAAGATAACTAATTATAAAAGATAATTTATAATTAGTCTAATAATACAAATAAAATATTTAATATCATTGCTCTTATGAAATTATCTTTTTAACTTTTGTAGGGATCTCAATGTTTTACTCATGTAAGTGTAGGGATCGAAATACTAAAGATAACTAATTATAAAAGATAATTTATAATTAGTCTAATAATACAAATAAAATATTTAATATCATTGCTCTTATGAAATTATCTTTTTAACTTTTGTAGGGATCTCAATGTTTTACTCGTGTAAGTGTAGGGATCGAAATACTAAAGATAACTAATTATAAAAGATAATTTATAATTAGTCTAATAATACAAATAAAATATTTAATATCATTGCTCTTATGAAATTATCTTTTTAACTTTTGTAGGGATCTCAATGTTTTACTCGTGTAAGTGTAGGGATCGAAATACTAAAGATAACTAATTATAAAAGATAATTTATAATTAGTCTAATAATACAAATAAAATATTTAATATCATTGCTCTTATGAAATTATCTTTTTAACTTTTGTAGGGATCTTAATGTTTTACTCGTGTAAGTGTAGGGATCGAAATACTAAAGATAACTAATTATAAAAGATAATTTATAATTAGTCTAATAATACAAATAAAATATTTAATATCATTGCTCTTATGAAATTATCTTTTTAACTTTTGTAGGGATCTCAATGTTTTACTCGTGTTAAGTGTAGGGATCGAAATACTAAAGATAACTAATTATAAAAGATAATTTATAATTAGTCTAATAATACAAATAAAATATTTTTTAATGTAAGTAACAATTGATGCATTTAAATAATAAGAAGCCATCTGACAATATTTTTTTATTTTTATTTTTCAGATATTTTTGCTTACAAGTTAATAATAAAATAAAATAACAATAATATTTTTCAGATTTAATGACCCACTAAACCAAGCTTTAGTCCAATGACTTCCTTTCTTGGGGACAGTCGAGTGGATGTGGAGGATGTTCCTTCAATTATTCCTCTTGTAGCTAACAACTTCCATAATAATGAGTAAACATTCTAATTTGGTAGTTTGAATAAATTTTATTAGTTTAAAAAAAAAATATATATATATATATACTATGAATTATCACATGAGAATATCCACTCACGACAACAATAAAAACACAAGAAATAAATACAAAATGAAAGAAATCGGATTTAAGATTCGTAATCTATAAGAGAAGAGAGAAATGTTTATTTTTTAATAAGTCAAAATTATTAGAGAATATATTAGACATTTAATTTAATATTAATATAATAATAATAATAATAATAATAATAATAATAATAATTATTATTATTATTATTATATACTTAAATTTATAAAAATTAAACTTGCAAGAAGAAAACCTACGTCACATCAATCATTACTGGCAACGTTACATCAAAGATACAGCACCATGTGCAATCAATCGTGCAGGAAATAGAGAACTAAAGATTAAAAGAATATCTGATGTGAGAGAGAGAGAGAGAGAGAGAGAGAGAGAGAGAGAGAGAGAGAGAGTAAAGAAGTCAAACAAGAAACAATTTCAAACTGTAAGCGAAGATGAACAGTTCCACGAGAGCTGCTGTGCTTACATGCCATCCTTTCTTAGTGTTCCGTCATTTACAGTACGCAGCACAAATTGCAAAGTGCGAAGTGGAAGCTTCCATCGCTCTAGCCCAGTCTCGTCATTTTATCCTCTATCCTCTGCATCGTCATCTCCCTGTAGGCTATCTTTTACGTCTGTATAGAATATTAGAGTGTGAGGACTGCCCTCCAGCTGCAACAGTCTCCCCCCTGTCGGTGCTTAGTACATGCCAAACTGAACGGTGCCAACATTTCTATGACCAGCACCAGCAGCAGCTGTTGCTGCTGCGACAATCCCATTAAAGGGGGATTTCACCTGCAACAGGCTTGCCGCCACAGTGTTCCTCTCGGCTGGCTCAGCCGTGGCTGCTGAGAGATAGAAGGGGGAAGCTCTCATGTCAAGAGCTATGTCTGGAGACACCTTCCCGGGCATGCATGGTTGGGGCGACTTATGCTGTATGGATTTCCGATCAGCCTCCGAGTTTCCTGCACTACCGTGATGACAGTACGCTGGAGGAATGACAGGTTGCTGCGGAAAAACTGCATTCTTGATGAACCGTCTTGGATCATAAGCATCCTTCACACTTCCACTTTCGTATGGCATCACCGGACCAACAACTTTTCCTGGTCTAGCTGAAAAGAGAAGCACAATATTAGACGGTCAGCATGTAGCAGCAGTGTTACTACTAACGGACATCCTGTATCCGAGCAAATACCAGTCGAAATCCTTTGTGCCACCTGTGAAGCCCTTGCTATGCTTCCGTATGACTTTTCGATGTCTCGAGGGTTCTTGCATGCCTCATCTGTGCCTTGTCTATCTCTCGAAGAACTCATGTTTGGTTGGTCGGTTGGGGGGGTGGTTGTAGAGTGAACCACTGTAGACCTACCAGGAGACAATTTGATGATAATGATATGAAGAAATTAAATTACAGGCAACATGTAACGAGAATATGAATATGTGTATCGATTGCAAAAGCATGTTCATCACAGAATTAGAGTATTCTGAACGAAGAAAAGGTTAACGATCTTGGAACTTTATCAACTGGTAGTACATTACACTCTTAAATGAATTTTATCCTTCTAAATCATGATAAATCTGGAACTTTACCTACATACATGGAAAAGCTAAGGAATAATGATCAAGATTACCTAGGGAGAGAAACATGCTTCCTGTCTAATGGAATTACAGGCCCATTTTTACCACCATTCTCCTCGAGGTGAGCAAATTGCTTTCTAAACTGATCAACAGCACTGCACAAACAGAAAGCAGGAAATATTACCAATTCATGAGAATGTCAGAACCAGGATGATTAGACGCTGAAGGGAGAATGGATCTGAAATATAAAACCTAGGATATAGGAAGTTCGTCCTTTCAGTTCCATTAATGTAGTCCTTGAGCAACTGAGGATGATATTCTAATATCTCACGGAAGATAAGTTCTCGTATGTCCTCTTTGGTCAACCTTCGTCGCTCGAACTCAAACTCCATCTTTGTGATTGGCTGGCAAGATGGTTCTCTCTCTACTTTGGCAAGACCTTTAAAATACGGATCAGCCAATGCCTGGTACATGAGAAGGAGATGTGTTAACTTTTGAGGACAGCACTTGATCTATCTGATAACGATTACTAGCTATATCACACCAAATCTCATAAATACTATAAAAAGTATTGAGGAGAAAAAAAATCATGAGAACAGATATGAAGACATGGATCTAACTGGACGTGCATACCTCTTCAGCTGTTGGCCGATCCTTAGGGTCAAATGCTAAAAGCCTCTCTAGAAGTTTCAATGCCAAAGGATCTGCATTTGGGAACTTTTGTGCAAATGGTACAGGCTGTTTTTTCCTCATGCTGCCCAAGTACCTCCTTGCCTTCTCATTCCGGACCTGGAATCAGAAAAGAACAGGAAGGATATGTACATTGAGAATTTTTCAAATTTCTTTCTCCTTTCCAAAACAACTGCATCTTAACATTTAGTTTTTAAGCAATTACCATACCCTAGAAATTGTGTCTAAGGAAGGTGTCCCCAGAAGATCAGTCATCAAATCCAACTGATGAACCACATTTTTGCCAGGGAAAAGAGGCTTGCCTGTCAATACCTCAGCAAAAATGCAACCAATGCTCCAAATATCGATGGCAGGGGTATACTGCGATTTCAGAAAAAGCAGTCAATATATTTTTTAACAAAATCTCACAGTTCAAATATAGAAACTGAAAAATAAAAAAAAACCAATTCAAGTACCTGTTGTTAAAGATATTTCAGCTTACAGGGAGTTTCAAAATCCTTCCTGAAGAAGCATTTTTTTAATATATGTAATTATTATGTTTCTTACAAGTTTATAACGAAACCCACCAAAACAAGACAACTGTTAAACTGACCAAACTTATCAAGAATATCCAACTACAACAATTTCGAGTCCATAATGTTTTGACTGTCAGTGGCAATAGAGCATCAAGTAAATTAATAACTGTAGAATCCTCAACAGATCACATGATTGATAACATACTAGAAAACAAAAAACTGTCATTATTGTTAATGCCAACATTCTAGAGGCCCTTGTCCCCCAACTATTTGTAAGCCCATCAAAATAACCAGAAGACATGGTTATACGCAAAGCAAAATTGTCTTTCTAAAGTTCGAATAACGCTTCCATTACATAATCCTTGATGCATAAACAAAAAAAATATTTTTATTCTTTAAACAAAGGGAGTATATCACAACACCCTAATCAAAGCAGAGAGTGAAGTATTGGAACCCAAGGCAGTAACATATTCACACTAATTGGTAACTGCTTTAGTTGATTGAGTTGCAAAACTTTCAACAATATATTCAATTAGTAGCACATGAGATCATCTAATAGCACGAAATATTTTAGAAATGGCTTCTTGTTCGTGAAGGAGAGGATTTCTTGATTAGTTGTTGTAATTGAAAAATTGAAACACAGAAGCAAAGAACAAATTACAAAACAACACCAGAAGTTCAAGCCAAGGTGAATAAGTATTTGGTAGATGATTGGATCTACATATCATGAAAATAGACCTACCATATGTTTCAATTTTGCATGGCCATGACTTTAAAAATGTGATTAATGCATGAACAGACTTGCATGATCGTGTCTGTATATGCTTCAAGCACCAAACATGATAGTGCAAATTTTTCACAGGGGTAATGACATTGCAAATCGTCAAGTAATATGTTACCTTTGAAAAGAATGATCCACATAACTCAGGAGCCCTATACCACCTGGTTGCGACATAATCCTGTTACATATTAGTGCTTTAGAAGGTCAAAAAGTGTAGTAGTTGCTTCTTAAATGACAACACACAAGCGAAGGATATAAGTAGATTAAAACAAAAGTAGCAAAAAAATCTTCAAACATACCGTCCAAAATATTGTTGTGGGTGTATCACTAAATGCAGCTCTTGCTAGTCCAAAGTCACAAATTTTCAGTTTGCAGTTTGCATTTGCTAATATGTTTTTTGGCTTTAAATCACGATGATACACATTAGCTGCACAGAAACAAATTGAATGTCAGAATGTTGATTCCTAAAGATTACTCAGCATTCAGCAACATAGTCAAATTACCATCATAACGAATAGTCATACACAAAAAGAAAGAGACAAAGTGCCAGATGTTGAACCACAAATCGACAAACATGCATCATATATAAGTTTGAGAAGAACAAAGGCAGGAATTTCATAGAATGAAGGATAAATGGACAATTTGTTATGCATGTGGAAACCAACAAAGACCGTTCCTGGCAAGAGACCGTCACTGACTAGACAGAAAGTCTTTACCTGTGTGGATATATTTTAGTGCACGAAGCAGCTGATAAAGAAAAAACTGATAATGTTCTCTTGTTAAGTCATCATTTGCCTTGATAACTTGGTGAAGATCTGACTCCATGAGCTCAAAAACAACATAAATATCTTTGAATTCCCTCCTTGACGGTGGCAATACAATGTGCTTTATCTCCACTATATCAGGATGTCTTAGAAGACGAAGAAGTTTGATCTCACGAAGGATTCTAACAGCATCAGAGATGTGTTCAAAAATATCATGTATCTTCTTGATTGCCACCTTCTCGCCAGTGTGTGTATCAATTGCTGAACAAACCACTCCATAGCTACCTTTGCCAATAACCTCCTGAATTTTGTATCTATTGGCATCCCCATATTCACTGAAAAAGTCCAATTCTGGTGAATTCTGCAGAAGACAACGAGGAAAAATAACAGTTCAAATTGGGAAGAAGCAAAAGACGATCACTAGTTAGTTTTCAAATCCAATAATTTGTGCATGACAAAAACATTATTGGTATTGTGTTACTCGATCATCAATTAAAATTCAGTCGATCATCTCTCTGAAAAGTAACAAAGATAATAAAACAAACTACATTATAGATGAGAAATTGAGAATTACCAAACTTGTGGACTCCTCCAGTAAACCGTCGCTATTGCTATAATGCAAATTACAATTTATAAAAAATGCAACAGAGCTTACAAGAAATAAAACAATCCTCAATACTATTACCACAGGCATCTCAAATCCTGTGAGGAATCAACTGATTAAGCAACTTTTTCCATGCAAGGAATTGCAAATTTAGTACATCACAATTGAAAACAAATGGCCAATAAACGAATTGATAGTTTGAGTTAGTAAATTGAACAAGCTTCTCAATTAATGAGAAAATTGTGATACACGTATTTACCTTTTTTAATATACTGTGATAAATAAAAAAAATTTATCACCACCCAAGTCTGAAGAACTACATGGCCTATCAATCTCTTTCAGCCCAAATCATCGATCAAAATATTGAAAATAATAGTAATACACTCATAAGACTCTTATAAGTCAATATTAGTATTGTCCACTTATGACAAACAAACAAACAAAACCTGTGTCTTTGACAAAGGAAAGCAAAACCAAGAACACGCAAAAACGAATCTTGAGATTACCGACTGTAGCTATTTGGACTCGGTTCCGAGGAGAATTATATCGAACTTTTGACGAGCACCAGATTAGTTAGGTGAAAGTGAAACGTACAGACTCGAAACAGGAAGTTGGTATGCGACTTGGTACAATCTTTGACAGAATCTCATCTCGACCAAGCTAATCTCTGTTCACAAATCGATGAGTTTTATCCGTAGAATTGACTCAATTTAGGTAACAAAAGCCCATTCGAAGAAGGAGGAGGAGGTGAAATTAGAAGAAAATTGCGGAAAAAGGAGGAGAGCAGAGAGATAGAAACAGGATAAAACCAGTCAATAGGAGCAACTCAGCACTCGAACTAAGCACAAACTGACCGAGACCATCAGATCTACATCGTGAGTTAAACAGAGAAAGAGAACCGACAGGCCAAGCACGGATCAAAAGACCCACCTTTTTCCGCTGATCTTGCTGCATTTTTACCGCTTAGCACTTGTCCCTCCTGACGAATAAATCCAAGCTTCTTCCTCTTTTCTCCTCCTCCTCCTCCTCTCTTTCTCCACTATCACCTCTCTCTCCTTTTCACGCACTTCGTAAAACTCTGCACAAGATTGAGCTAAAAAAGAACGGATCTCTAAAAGATCAGCCGCATTTGCCCCACCGGTCCCAGCTCCGGATCACAATCCCCCAGTCCCCCGCTACCCCGCACGGATCTTCCCAAAGGCAGACAGACAAGATCCAATCCTGAATGCACTCGCAGTCCCTCAACGCGAAACGAGCCACGAGGACGCCGTTTCCGCCAAGATCATAACCAGGGATAGCTAGGCCGCCACATCAACTTTCTCCTCCTCCTCCTCGCTTCCTGTACTGCCGCCACTCGCACCCCGCAAGATCCGGCCCCTCCACGTACCGAATCAGAACCAGAGCTCTTCCTCTCCGCCGCCTCGACGAAATCCCTCGACTATTCCCTCAAAAATCCCCAAGCACAAAGGAATCGAGCCCGAAACCCTAATCTGCGGGCTCCTTATAGCGAGAGGCGAAAGAGGACGACAGAGCGAGAGAGGGAAGAGGTGGTGGGAGTTGTTTCCCGAGTTAATTGTTGTCGATGCGGAGTAAGAGTCGGACTATAAAGCGTTTTCTCCTTATTTCTATGTACAGAAATGTCCTCAGCCTTTAGGCGATGGCTACATCGAAACATGGGCACTAAAGGTAATTATGAACAAACAACGAGGGTATTTCCGTAAGATTGTGGGAGTTGAACACAGCGGAGCTTTGCGTGCCCGTGTAGCTTTTGCGACCAGCGGTAGCCGCTGTTTGGTGCCACTTCGAATCTTCCCCTATTCTTTTACCGTTGGAGGTGGAGAAATATAATATGATTTTTTATTCGTTTTATCTAATAAAAATAAATATTTAAAATACAATTTTAAATTTATTTTATTTTCTTTGAGAGCTTAAAAAATGAGTCACTTTTGGTTGCAATACATATTCTAAAACTAAAATGATTTTTGTCTGAGCAAATAATGAAGCCAAAAAAAAAGGATATCTCAACCTACTGCTGCAAGATGCAGCTATTTTAATGAAGTTGGTGTTACTCGAGGAAAAGAAAAGAGATGAAGTCTGGTGTTTGTTGTCTTTCTCATGAGAATGCCAACAGAGGTTTAGTGTGGCTGTTGACCAAGTTTTACCCAAACATGGTCAAAGTTGGTATGTGCACTACTGGAAATTGAGTTGGTCATTCATGCATGAGTCTATCCACCAGGTAATGGTATTTTCCTGGAATGTTCAATGAACCATTGAAAGAATCAGAGGAGAGAGAGATGAGGGTTGCCACTAACTCTAGATCCGGTGATTCTTTAACTGCAGTCAACCTCCCAAGGTAGAAAAGGTGATGCTGATCTCATTAATGAAGTGAAAATTGCATGCAAATGCAGATAAGCTATTAGTCAGCAGGGCTTCTGAGGTTACTCATCAATGAACATTGATGAAGTAGCAATTGCATGCGAATGTAAGTAAGATATTAATATGAAGCCGAGGTTCCGAGGACTTATTCTTGGTTCAATTTACAGATTAAAGGGCAAAACAACAGCAGCTCTGCAAGCAAGAATCTACATCTCATCTTCCAGCTCTGAAAGCAAGAAAGACATTTGACATCTGACAAATTTTTTGACTTCTTTGAACGTTTGAATGAGTTTGTCCAAAATAATCTATTCTGCAGAAATGTTCTGATTGCTACCTGTTAACCTTCTGCTGAAAGTTACCCACCAACAAAGCCTATTGTGGGGCACAACAAAGCTAAGGCTAAGGCTAATGCTATGCTATGCTGATTGACTTGCTAAATACACAGGAACAGGAGTACGTTCTTGGTTCAATTAAACCTCATCATCTCTGCATCAGAGCACTGCAGATGGTGAAAGAAGTGAAATAGCATGGACAGATATCATACAACCTGCAGGGATTACAGCCAGTGCTGAATGAAGCTAACAAAAAACAAGGTCTGAAGCATTGCAGAGCCATTCATGGTTGAGCTCAAATAAAATGACTTGTACCAGTGATGATTGACAACTGTGGTTTCTTGTAGGCATCCCCAGTGGTTGCTTGTCTTCTGCTCCAGCTGTAGGCATCGTAGCACCACGAGTGCAAAATAATGCATCAAGATTCAATCACGATATAAATGCTGCTTATCTCCTGTTCATAGGTTGGCCTCAATTATTATATGATCAAACAGCAGCATGCTCTTCCAGACAATCTTTTCAAGGGTAAAGGAGGTGAAAGGATGGAGATGGGAGACCCAGCAAAGCCATCATGGAGCTATTGATGGCAACGGCTGAGCTCTTAAATCACCATGTGACAGCCATGGGAGTAAAAGATCAGCCGACAGGGTGGTTTACCGATGCGTCCCTTTCTTGCAGACCCCCCAACACCTATACTACAGCCATTACAGTGACTTCAGAGGTATAGCATGTCTTAAGACATATGATTCTTAATCTGTCATCATTCTCGATGTTTCCCTTGTGATTGATACCTGCATATTATAGTCAGAGAAACATGAACGAACTCCTTCGCTTCTGTTACTGCAGAGTCAATAATCTCTTTGAGAACCAACACAAGAAAGTAGAAGTTAATCCGAGGGACTTTCTCTCTCTCTCGCTCCTTTCTTGATGGATACCTAATCTACAGCGCAAGGTTCTTTCCACGTGCTGCAAGCTGCTGCTCTCTTCTTCGTCAATGGGATGACGGAGGACTTAAAAGTGTACAGACGAGCAACAGTCGACGTAAAGGCTTTTCCTTGCAGCAGCGTCACGCATCTTTCCCTTCATCGCTTTCCTGCCACGTGAAATGGGTGCAGCTTGCATGCATGCGTCGGTGCGTCCGTCGCCACTTGTCAGACGGCACATTAATCCTCTCTTTCCCGTGCTTCCAAGCTTCGGCTTGTGCAGCCATGGCCGGTGCTGCCATGGACACGGTGTTCCTTTGAGCCCGGTCAATCTTATCCTCCGGGAAATCGTGTCCGAAGGAAGCCAATGGCGAAGACATTATCGGCAGCGACTAGATTGCACGAATCCAGCAAAAAAGAGTCAACGCGTATGCGAATATAAATACTGTCGGTGCCACGTCAGCTCGCGGGTGGTGGGTGTACCGACCCGTTTGCTATCAAAATGAGATATATTATAAATAAACACATTTAAAAAAGGAGTAATACTTTTCATAAATAATGTAAAAAAATTGTTTAAAATAACAATATTTTTTAGTCTCAATGTGTTGAATTAATTATGATTAAACATTAAAAAATGGAACCTTCAATTGAGTGTTGGATCTAAAGAACCATAATCTAATCAATATGACCACTGCTTACAAAGATGGCAATAAAGATCATATTGACACATATTAGACTGAGGGAGTGGGTCTCTCATTTTTTATTTTTTTAAATATTTAAGTTCAACAATCAAACAAATAATGAGATGAGGTTTTCCATATATGTATATTACTAGTTTTTTAATTATTTCAATAATAATAATAATAATAATAACTTATCTTCATTTACATATATTGCACCGAAAAAGATGGACAGAGTCATCAAATCAAATCAAAGTTTGCCTTAAATAATTAGCCTCGACAATGTGACCACACATTATAATTATGTGGTTGGTAAGGGGCTATTTTTTTGTCTTTTCCTTCTCATCCCTTATTTATTCTTTGACATTTTGTATGTAAGATTAAAGTAATTGATATGAAACTTGGAAGGAAAAAGAAACAAGTGAATAATCTAATAATCCATTAGCCCTCACCCATTCTACCAATTACATGAGATTTAGATGTACTAATCTTATATATATATATATATATATATATATATATATATATATATATATATATAAAACAAAATAATCAAACTATATGATTGACAAATCCCACCTATCCAACCTAATTGATAGGAAATATAAAATTAATTATTCATCATTCGTTATGCAAACATTATGCCAAGCCAACACTCTCCTTAAGAGTTGTTGATCTGTCATTTATAATAATATCCTTGAAAACTCAAAAGATAATTCGGGTCGATTATAAATTATTTTCCCTACATGATTCATTATGAGATATTCTTCTTTCTCAAGATTAATATAAAAATATATCTATAACCCTAAATTAAAGAGAAAAAAATAGATAAAACTCAATAATGACTTAAGCATCGAAGGGATCGATTCAGAAACATTTCGACTTTGATCTTTGTGTCAAAAATAAATCTAAAAAAATTACGTTTTATCTCAAATGACTTCTCGCATATGGTGTAATATGCTTTGGACTTAGATTGCAATTACAAATGATTTCATTAACAAAATGATGGGTCTCTTTCTAGATCGCCGGATGTAAGTCGTCGTCCTGATTCGAGCAAAGTAGATCAGTCAACTTTATTTGGCACCCCTCATATGATGCTCGACTCGATATGGACACCTCAGGTAATTACCGCGTAGGTAGTTGTTTATGCAACTCGGATGTCGACGACGAATACAAAAGTCTCAATATCACGTGAAATTTATCTCTCACCGACCTATGCTTACTTTAATTCCCACACACCGTGCATGCCGAATTCTTGATAGAGAAGGCCAAGTACGTGTGGAAAATATGCTCTCATTGGTTCTGCTTGTCTTGATAGGGACAGAGAGAGAGAGAGAGAGAGAGAGAGAGAGAGAGAGAGAGCTTGGAAATGGCTGGTGAAACGCCTCATTCACTTAAGTCATGTTGGTTGGGTACAAGGCGAAGACCATGGATGGCGAGCTTGTCCAATTGCTTCTACCGGATAGGATCGGTGGAGTCAAGTGGGCGACACGTTTGGGTTGTGGAAGTAGGTGAGATATGGACCGTCATCTCACACTGCGTCGTCTTCCTCGGTTGTAGCTTCTTCGTCTCATACCTAAACAGTAATGGCGAACCTAACGGTTGCTACTGCTCTTCTCCACCAACCAATATGTATTAATATAAATATATAAATAAATAATATATATATATCGAGAAGTGCTCCTATTTTGAGAATATTTTTTTGGCTAATATTTGGAAAACTCTTTTTCCTCTCTTTTCATAGGATGAATTGGTCAAGTAAAAATATTTTCACTATGTTATATTATTTTCAGTAATGCTAAGAAAACACTATAACATAGTATAAAAAATATTATAATGGATTATTGTTCATCACTGACCCCTCTACACTTGGAGGGATATATATATATATATATATATATATATATATATATATATATATATATATATATATATATATATATATATATAGGATTAATTTCATGCTCTTTGGTCAATGCTTTCCCTCTGTTGAGGAATTCGGTGAGTAGAATCAATGAGTCAAACACTAAGAAAATTGCATAATTCAAAGTCCATAAAAGACGGAAGAAAATGAAGAAACAATCAGTGGTAGGAGAACATATTGTGTTGTGATTCAAAGGTCACTACGGTGAGGGGAGAGAGAATCTACAGAAACAGTAGCTAAGAGAAGAAAGGGCGATGCAGGTCACCATGAAACAAGACATAGAACGAAGTGAATATTAGATCTCTGGGGATCATCAGCTTCAGACGCAAATGAAGTCGAGCTTTGACAGGCTTAACTGCTCCACATCTCCTGCCATGTCCCATATGGCCATGTACCATGAGACCGTCTCTATCAGCAACCGGAAGTAGTGAGACCCTCTTCTTACTCCTAACACACCATGAGGGGTAAGGATTCCTTCTCTAATAAAAGCAAGCTAACACAAGGACCACTCGCAGGGGGCGCTTGTGGTTTGGCCTGGCGTGGAAGCATCTCTCTCTCTCTCTCTCTCTCTCTGGTGAAATCTATCAATTGATGACTTGCTATCTTCCAGCTTGTAGCTGTGGCCTTGAAAGGCCGAGAATTAAGTACCCCATGGCAGATGTCTTTGTCACCCGTAGTCTGCACTTTGCAGAGGGGAGCTTGCCCAAATTAGATGTAGGCCATGCGAAATCCACTTCGAATCAGATGAACAAAGGAAATTGACGATGAACCTTTCTTTGACCGTGGAACCTGGAAGACAAACAATTGCAGGCACAAGTACAAACATCTCCTGCATGAACGTGTAATGACTCCATGGGCTGAGGAGTCACTGTTCAAGCCCCAGATAATGCTCAGATCCATTGAACCAGAAGAAGAGAGTGGGTTTGGTATGACCAGCATTCTTGGTGCCTCAGCTGGAGGAGGGTTGTTGACAAAAGGGAGATCAAGATCGACCAGCAACCTGCTCTGAACCTAAAAAGTCAGATGTAGAACTTGGAAGATGGAAGACTAGCATTTCAATGCCAAGATCTGTTGGTGGACACAATCTCCTCAACATTCTTAACGTAGAAGACTGTCAAGTACTTCATTAATTGAAGTCTGCATAAAGTTTGGCAAGTGTAGAATCCAGGAAAAGGAAATGGTATGTTGGATGCTTAGAACCAGGCTCACCTGAATGAGCAAGGAGCATGCAGAAATCTAGAACTGATGTTTGGTGAGCAAACATAATTATTATATTGACAAATAAAATTATAGACAGAGATTCAAACACTTCAGAAATGTAGCATGTCAGTGGTATTAAACTGAACTTTGATCAACCTAATGTATCTTTTTAACTTATCCCATAAATATAGCCCATCAGCAGTGAGACAATACTTGAGTAGCTTTACATGTGTGTTTGTGGGAAGAACCACAAACAAACAAATTGTACCTTCCTCAAATAGTAGATTTGCTTCAAATGTACCACCGCAAACATGCCGGAACTTATAATTCATTTTGTTCTCCTGCGAAACAAGGCATGAACGCAGGGCTATAGCAAGTGTACACTTCACCGGCAAACACTTACACTTCCATCCGTCGTGGCAGCCGTTCTTTGGTGTTGCTGAGGCTCAACTTTGATCGAATGGTACGAGGTTCCTAGTCGATCCGTTCAAGATTATATTTCACAATTCCTTCGAGCGAGTTTCTATACTCGCTCTCAGGAAGGCACTGGAGCTTTTGGATAGCCAAATCGGCTTTCTGTTTTGCTAGTTCTTGAGCCCTACTGAGCCCACCACATTCAAGAATCAATTCTATAGCAGTGTCTAAGGAACCAGCTTCACTGAACTCGGAGTCGATAATTTCTCTGAGTTTTGGCTCCTTTTCTAGAGCAAATATAACTGGGGCAGTCAGATTCCCTTTTGATAGGTCACTGCCCGCAGGCTTCCCCAGCTGTTCTGTTGACTGGGTGAAGTCCAAAATGTCATCGACTACCTGGAAGGAGAGACCGAGGTTCTTTCCATATTCAAACATTTGTTCGCATATACTAGTGCTGACACTGCTGAATATAGCAGCAGACTTTGCGCTTGATGCAATTAAAGATGCAGTCTTGTAGTAGCTCTTAAGCAAATAATCTTCAAGAGTAAGGTCACAATCGAAAAGGCTCGACGCTTGCTTTATTTCACCACTAGCAAAATCCTTGATAACCTGTAGCAAGATAGCAATTTAAGGGGAAAAGGCAAAGTGTATAATTAAAGAACAAAAATAAAGGGGGGAAAAAAAAGAGATCTGCCTAACATACTTGACTTATGAGCTTTATGACTTCAATATTTTCAAGATTCGCAAGGTACCAAGAAGATTGTGCAAACATGAAGTCTCCTGCTAGTACAGCCACTCGCGTCCCATAAGTCTGATGAATGGTTTCTTTCCCTGAAAAATATTAACACGGTTTGAACTTAAGCAACATAAATGTCTAAACTCAATTTGATGATGTCAGAAAATTAACAATTATGCATATGTCTGTGGCCTTTGTCAGATTGTTCACCAACCTGACCCCAGTTTGTTTCATAGTTGCTGAATATTATGTCACAAATTTGCTCGGCTAGCAGAAAGTAGACTCGAGCAACCAGAGGTTCATAGCATTTTTATGACACAACTGTCTGCTATAAACCCTTTGCTCAATGTTTCATAAACTCCAACAGGAATTCAACTTTGTGACATCTAGAAAGGTGGACATAATCAAGTCTAACATGACCAGAAACTACCATGAAAATTCACATGTAACTAGACTCTTTTAACATTTTATGTGTAAATTCTATTCATTGGTAACAATTAGACTTGAATCACCAAAACTATTGTATATATAAGCTTTCTCCTGCTTAAAAATCTGGAGAACATAAACTTGCATCAAAGACTTAGATCAAAGCAAATTTGGACCTGAAGTTAATGATTGCATCATGTCAATCATAAACAACCTTTTGTGTAACTGTTTCCTATCAACTCAATGTGATTGACCTGGTCAGTAATACATTTGGTTTTTCTTACATCATTAATCCAAGTTAAACAAATTGGTTAAGAAGCTTGACCCAGTCCCGAGAGTGATTTACTAGCAGGAGAAGATCTAAATACTCCTGTTGCATGTCTGCCATCAACTAATAAAGGCAACATCATCAATCATCTTGCACCAGTCCCAATATTATATAGGCTGCCACTTGTATTCGCAAATAGTTATCCCCATAGCCCAGCACGCATGTGATATGGTGTTTGTGTATCTTTGAATTACAGAACATATCACCCATGTATTCACCTAATTTATGCATTGCTGACATAATATTCATTCTCAGCAACAAAATATACTAGACCTTAATCATGATACCAGAAAACAGATATTCATAATCTTATTGCAGATTGTTTGTTACATCAATTCATGAAATTGATATATCATTCATAAGAAGATAACCAAATGTTGTTAATGTGGAGTGGAACGACAGCCAATAAATTTGATTTATATTGCAGCTTTGTGTCTGATAAGCTTTCGAAGGAAGTCTTTAACTAATTCTCTCCTTTTCTCTATGATGCCACATATTCATTCAAATCATTTCTAGAAGGTTTGTGTTTAAATGCTATAGCAGAACCAAAGTATAACTCATGTTAGTTATTATATAAAATAGTACCTCTTCGCATCCCGCTGTCGTCGAGCACATCATCATGTATTAAACTTGCTGTATGGATCATCTCTATTATCTCTGCTAGACGTCGGTGTTGCATAGTCAGTTCCCTGTTTTAGACTTTGAATAACTAAAATCATCCATGGTGGGTGTTTTCTCTCTTATTTTCTGTAGTTGATAGGTGTGGTAAGGCAAATAAAAAAACTTACCTTATGCCATCTATTTGAGCAGTGGCCCTTGACACTAGGAAGACAAGAGCTGGCCGCAGCCTCTTTCCACCAGCACCAAATATTTGTTCTGCTGCAGATATTAGAACTGGATTTTCTGCACCAATGATCTATAAGAAGGTTTATAAGTTATTTCTTGAGATATATTTAGTTATGTAGAAGTACAAGCTTGTCATCAATAGAAATATAAATATCCTACTTAGGTGCTGACCAAAGCTTAACCTACAGCCACGATGATATGGTGAATATTAAGAGTTACAGAACAATCTTCTGCTAAAAGAATCCCTTTAAGAACCAGCACTAGGAAAGGAAATAAATCTGGAATATGCTTAGAGAATCCCAAGAAAGCACGAAACAATAAAGTAAATTGTTGGAATTAGAATGGGAAAAGAAGTGACAGACTTCTTGAGAAAGACTAAACTGAAGAAGAACACAATAGGAATCATATACAAGATGATGTAAATTCAACATGAGGAAATCCTACTGTTCTAATTTCTGAACCAATTTCTAAACAGATCTTTATATGAAATTAATGTTATTAATAAAAGTGAGAATTTTCAAAATGTTTCTAACTTCTATGACTGGATACACTAAATTCGTATTGATTTGTAGAGGAATCACATTTCAATGAAGAACTAGTTTGTATTAGATGATAGGAGCATAGAAAGTGATCAGTTGCCACGATGATATCACGATATTGTACCAGGTAAATATTTAGTGTGTCCCAAGTCTCTGAAATGTGTATCTCTGGAACACACGTTAGTAAATCTTCATAATATGAAGAAACAGATTAATATCAGAATTTATTTTATGGAGATGAGTACAACACTAGTATATACTATCCAAGCAAACACTCAAAAGGTACTTCATCAGGAAGGAGTACTTTTATTTAACTAAGTTATACTATGGAAAAAATGATTGTAATTATTAGAACTGTCAATATTTTTCTATGAACACTAAGAAAAGGAATTTCATATCCTATGCAACTACTGAGAACTCATCTGGCAAATGTAGCCCACAGTGCATTCACATTAATGAATGATGAGATGTGTCTGACAACAAAATGGCAAAAACTATTGCATAGATGTGAAGAGATGTCAACTATTTCTACAGCGACAAGCTGCAGCTCCCAACTATACAGGGTCAATGAGATGGATTCTTTCTTGGCCATGGAGCTATATCAAGAACAAGATCACTAGTTAATTTAAGGGGCATCATATCATTTGTCAACATCTTCTGGGCCTTCCTCTACCCCATCATAGATGCAAATAAGAAAAAAACTCCATATTAAAAAAACATCTTTTGGTACCATAATATCTTTTATACCTTATCATATATCGTTTGTCAACATTTGTATCAACAAGGGTTTGTTATACCAATGCATACAACTTGGTACGGGCAGTACGTATTAGTCTGACAGGATACCGGTATATAGACTACCCATTGTCGAGTGGTACCAATCACTTGACCCCGTATCAGGCAATACGGGGTCTATACCGAGTGGTAACGGTCAAAATCCGATCGTTATGGACCTGTACCGATTGGTAATGGTCGGATTTCGACTGTACCAATCAAGGGTTGAGATTGTCCTATTTTAACTATCAATTTGACCATTTAAGGCTTAGAAAATAATTTTTAAATCCTTTCCTCTCTCCTCTTTTAACTCATTTCACTCTCTCAATCTCTCAAACTCTTTCAAACTCTTTTTCATTCACATCTCTCTCTTATTCTCACATTTTCACTCTTCTAAACTCAACAAAGTTATGATTTGAGCAAATGCAACATAGCTTACATGACGTTAACATGGAGCGAAGTTCATTGTATTCGCAGCCGTCGTATTATGGAGAATCTTACGGCTAGCAGTAGTACGGTGATAGTTGGTCACACTTCTCCGAGTAATAGTACGATGATCAATCTTATGATATGGAGCAACAGATCAGTAGCGAAAGTAGAAGTTCTGACATTCTCTATACTCTGCATCAATACATGCCATATTCATCCTTGCCTTAGGAGCCGCCTCAAACATATGTGGTTCACGATAATCAGACTACGACCATCACCACATTGATGCACCAATGCATACAGTGTATCAGTACACTATGTCGTGAGATCAATTTCAGGATTGAGTCCGACAAATATATCATATTGATATACAGATACATAGGATCGAGGATCCCGATCCACCACCCGTGGAATCTCGTCGTTCTTTTTGGTAGTGGAACCAGGTATATCCATCGACTGATTACTTAATTCATTTGAATCTTATAGTTTAAGTTGTATAAAAAATAATCTAACATTTAAATAATTTCTTTGTAGATAATTCAATATTAACGGAAGGACGATCTGGAACACACCACAAACCTACTCCTCAAATTCCAAAAAAGATATGTGGCACTATTCTTTCTTAATTTACATTATTTTGCTAAAATTATACTAAATTTATATTCTTTCTTAATCTAACTTTTTTTATTTTTCAGATATTTTTAGAGGTTTTTTTAAATGATTTTGGGTGTACTAATGTGTACTGTAGGTACGTCTCAGTATAAACCTTACCGAGCAGGGGCTGGTACATTGATACGGACCGAAATTGCAATCCTTGGTATCAACCACTTCGCCTCTGGCATATTAAAATATTTCCTTGGCCATATTCAAAGTTCAAACCATCCGAAACCAACTCCATCATTTTGGTACCATAACAAAATATATCATAGATGCAAATAAGTAGTAGTATAGAGAAAGGTTCATCGTACCACAGCATACTGCCCGTACAGTAATAGTATAGAGTAAGGTTCATCGTATCGTAGCAAACTGGTCCGACAAGGACTGATATGGGTGGTACATATTGGTTTGTCGATATGCCCCATCGATGTCAGTACAGATCGGTACATACTGTACCGATGGTCGATTAGTATATCGGCTCGGACCGACGAGGTGAACCATGGTATAGAGTATAAACTACATAACAGGAAAATTACTAGATTCCTCAACATGGTTGGGTGCAAGAAAATAACCTGCAAGTTGGTATTTTGCCACCTTCAAGCTTAAACAAAGCCAAATCAGGAGTTGAGGAGGAATGCTGCAATCGACTAGTCTTGGTTCTCAAGAAACCATAACTTTTTTTTTTTGGTTTACAACTGGGCAACAGCATGTAGCAGGCCTATTTGCGAGGCAGACTGTGTATTGGCTGCTGAATTCTTATCCTAATTCATATGCTAAAACAATATCATGGCTTGCAACGTGACCTAAAACATAAAAACATATCAGATCCTTCTCTAGACAAGAAGACAATAGAGTTGTCGCTTGATTCTAAGAATAATCAAAGTTGTCTCTTCATTTTAGTGCAATGGTCATAATCGTTTCATCTTATTGCACCCAGAATGTAGACTAAAGATTGGAGTAACAAATTTTGCTCATGAGTCACGATTTTCACCATAATTATCAATTTTTTGATGTTCCAAACTATTGAGATCAAATTAAAAAGAATACATTTCTCCTGAAATTATTTGTAGCAATCCAGGATTCCAGAACATTTCAGTAACACGACAAAGAACAATTGCAGAATTTACAACACTCACCGACTTTAGGTTCTCATTTAGCATCTTCATGTCGCCAGAAACCACTTCGAGCAACGAAGAAACTTGGACGCGCTCACTGCTGGATTCAGCGGTCACACTCCTGACCTCTCCTGCGCTCGGAACATCTGCGGCAAGTTCGAACACAATCACCACAACACTAACAACTCTCCACGACCAAATTAACCAAGCCAGCAAACCAAAGATACCATGCCGCGTCGTTGAGACCATGCACCGAACACCACCTCTGCGCCTCGAGCCGGACATCTGCAGCGGCCTCAGCCGCCGCCGGCCCAGACAGCCGCTTTGGCAAAGATCCACACTCGGGCACGTCAGCGATAACATCCTCCGGGTTAAGCCCAAACAAAGCCTAAGAACGCTCTTTTCCTTCTAATTCGGACACAAAAAGATCCCACCTTCCGCAGCAAGAAGATTTCCCTTGGGAGTGACTCAAACTTTTCCGATTAATATAGCGGGATGTGTGAGCTAAAACTTCACACGGAACTGGGAGTTGGAGGGGGCCTTCTTTGCGAGTATTCGAAGACTCTTCACCCCAGTGTGAGGTGGATCCATGAAATCCACACGAGTATATTTGTGAACCGGGATCTCTCTTATCGGGTACCCGTGCGAAATCGAGAGGTGTGGAGGGGATTCGGGGGCTTGCGGGCCGGTAGATCTTGCCACGAGACACATCTCATCGGAGATCTATTGGAACAGGAATGTTGTTGGGATGGCCGAAGAGAGTAATTGCCGTTGACGGCCAACCCATTCGAGACCGTTCCATTTCCGGTCAATTGGTCATTTGTGGATTGAGATAAAAGAAAGGCGAGAGACGGAAGGATACTTATGTAATGTTTTTGCGCTCATATGTTCTACGTTTTATTTGTTTTATTTATGTGTTTTTGTGGCCTTCCTTCTCTTCACCTACTTGTCATCAAGAAATACTTCTTATTTTTCTATATCTGTTAAAATAAGAGAAGATCGAGTTGTTTTTATTTTTTTTCTTTAATTAATTTATCCTTTTTTTTAGAGGTAATTATTAAAGTATATGATGATTGGATAAGACCAAATCGCAAGCAATCATAATGGTCACATCTTTACTTTATTATTATTATAAACCTGACATGATTGATGACATATTCTGCGAATATTTCACCCAAGCGAATGCAAGACAACGTAAATATGTTAAGATAACTCAATAATATCTATAAAAATTACGAACTTATTATAAATAAATCTGACATGAAACTATTGAAAGTCTATGATGATTGGATAAGATCATATCGGCAATAAAAATATGTTAAGATAAATCAATAATATCTATAAAAATTACGAACTTGTGGCGTGTTGATGTGTGCTGTGATGGTTACCTCTTAGACTTCGCTCTTGGCAAATCATCATCGCAAGGTGAGACTGCTGATGAATATTTATCATGTCATCTTAAATACTAGACTCCTCCCCACATGCTTTCCTGTAAATTTTGCTGCAGCTATCAAATAGCCATAGAGGATTAAATTATAATCATCACAATGTTTCTATCCATCATAAAAAGATGATCAGGTCACAAAGAACAATGTGGCTACTGCAAACTCCAGTAAGATATATGTCTTGGCTGCAGAAGAAAGTTGCAGTGACCATATCTTGTTCAATATACAAAAACATCCTCGTTTCTTGTTCATGAAATCTTAAAAATCGGCCCTTCAAAATTCATAAAGGAAGAATGTTAACTACTAAGTCTTAAGAGGTCTACATGAACCTCCACAATATGCAATCACTGGTTGTTGTTGTTGTCGTCATCATTCATGTCCTCAGTAACAAGGTTTCCGCCATCTATAGGTTGGAAAGAGATTAGGTTAGAAGGATTTTGAATGGATAATGAGAAAAACAAAGATGGTAAAATGAAAGCAAATAACCAGGTGTACCTTCATTGTCGCTGGATGCATAGGATGAGCGACGGGAACGTACTTGCTGCTGAGGTGTGGGCTATATATATAAAACAACAGGATGCAAACTTGATTACAAAGTAACTCTACTTTCGTTTTGACATACATGATGATGTAATTGCATTAAAAGTATGGCTTATTATCATGTTGCAGATATCAGAATGAATTTCGATGACTAGATTGCCGCTCAACATAACGTCGCACTACTAATTGTCAAAAAGGTCAGTACCTGCAACTTTGGTCGGAGTGCCTCAACTGGTCCTTTGGGCTTCTGAGCATGCCCTCCCTGCTGTAGTTATAAAGCCAAGTAGAATTAGAGAAGGTCAGATCAAATTTTAAATTAAATTAGTGTTGTACATATTTAGTCTGATAATACACCTTTCCTAAAGCCCAATCCGCTGAGTCGAAGTAAGCCCGTTCATGGTCCTAAAAAAGAATTTATCTGAACTGTTGGTTTCCAAGAATGCTTAAGAAAACCTGCTTGCAGTGGTTATAAAACTACAGCAAGAAACAATTCCAACTACGTATACGAACTTGCCTTGGATATGAGTGGAGGTTTTTTGGGTAAGATTCCTCCATACTTTTTCTTAATCGCCTCGTCCTGCAAAAGAGTTTTTCATATGACAACTATAAGTTGATACAACCTAGTCAATATGTTCCCAAGAAGCTATGGCCCAAGTACCATTTGCATGCATCTGTAGATCAAGAGAAATGAAGTTCTAATATCACCTCTTGTTGAGATGATTGCATGGTATTCTCCTCATCTTGTTTCACAGGTTCATCAACATTCATGTCTGACATGATGGACTCCAGTAACCCTTAAGAAACTGCAACAGAAAGAAAAGGTATAGCAAAGTAAGTACAAATAAATATAGAAAAAATGGATGATTTTCTTATTTTCTAAAGAGACAACATACTATGAAGATTCTAGAGCAAGATGTAACTGGACTATTCAGGGCTGCACATTATAAGCAGCAAGATTGCACAAAACTAGAATGTGGAGACACTAACTGCATTCATATGCACGGTATAGTTGCTACAGATCGACTGAAAAGTTGTGAAGAAATAGTAAACACAAAGAAAAGCAGCACCTATTAGGCTATAATGGTTTCTCAAATCTACTGGCAATTGCCCTCAAATTTTGCCGAACATTTGGTATCTTAAGGCTTTTTCATTTGTCTCCAGAAGTGCTTAAAAGGGTGGTATTTTTGTCAGGGTCAAACACTAATCCTACAAAAATCCAAACAGCAATATTTTTAAGAGTTAATTCGAAGCATATCTATATCGACAATGTAAAGATTGGTTTATGCCTGAAAATTTTGTCCTCCTCTGGCTCTACTTCTAACACATCTACTCTCATTCACAAGGATATAGGCATTTCAAAAAGGATTATTTCCATATGCAATGTTTTCTATGAAAATGAAGTATTTCCTCAATTCTAACATTCTGATTATGATCCACATAGACTAGCAATTATCGAGAAAGATCTTTTAGTATCCTCTAGCCATTAATGATTACATCATTCAAGAGGATAAATATGTTTTCAATGTCTTTTTTTAGAAATATGATTTAAAAGCTATTCAGTTGTATTTGAACTTCAAATGCCAATTTAAACTTAGTTCAAATGGTATAAATAACTTTGTTCAATGCAAATAAGATGAATATGAAGATATAGTTCACATCTTGGTAGAATAAAGGAGGCTACTAAATCAATGCAATAGCCAGAAGAAAAGCAATGTAGCAAGAAAACCAAAGTAGAAATGGAAAAGCATAACTTAAAATAAAATAATATAAATACAACTGAAACAAAATGAAGAAAGAAGAGGGGTGCACAAACCAATTAAATATACCAGAATTAAAAAAGAACAAAAGATTATAATAGATATATGATTGAAGGTTGTCCACTAATCAATTTCTCCTATTCCCAAGGATTGGAAAATTTTAATAGAATATATGATAAAGCAATCGGATTGATTGTCATGACCTTATGCAAGAACTACACAGCTACACAAGGTGTGCCTTTTTGAGCCTAGGTTTTTGATGAGGTGCATAAGGGGCAAGCCTTATTTGTGTCAGTGAGCCTTACCTGAGAAACGGTGAATTAGGGCCTTGGTGGGTCTTATACCCTTCCACACCTTAGTCATGCCATTAACAACACTGGGTTGGTGTGTGGAATTGGTTTAGATGCACATATATGACAGTGATAAACAACTTCTCTAACTGAACTATCAATACAAGAAACAAATGGGTTTACTATGCTCACAAGCAAATAATAGATTCTAACACTATGCAGGCATCCCCAATTGGCCAATCAGAATGTTGAACATCATTGTTTAAGTTGTTTGTGAAATGCCAACTTGATCTAGATTCGAGATTAAGAAGAAAGGAAAATGAAATGATAGTGGAAGGCTGATTAATGAGGATTATATCCATCATTTTATCAAAAAACAATTATTTATAATCTAAGAAAAGAATCACTATTCCTTATGGTGAATTTGGGGCTGCACCTAACAGAAGAAAATGAAAGGGAGACAACCTACATTTTGTCTATAATTTTCCTGCCACAAAAAACTGACCTTTTAGACACCAACTTAGGCACGTCACAAGAAACCGTAGACTCTTGTAATACACGAGTAACGAAAAGGCCATCCACAATCCGATCAGCTCAAAGCATGCCTATGAACAAGGCACGTTAATCTATCCAATGCCTATACGTCAAAAAAAGGGGTCAAAGGATAACATTTTAACAGGTAGAAAATTTTACCATTGAAAAATCATGCTAACGAGGATTGCGTGAGACAAGGGACAAGAGCACGGAATGATCCAATGATTAGTGCCAAAATAGTTCCTCCATATCAGATGAAGTAAAGGAAACATTTTTACAGATAAATATGAGGATTACCTGACAGAAGAGTCAAGTGTATGAAATGATCCTAGGGTTAACGTGCAAAACATAAAAGATCATCCAGATCTCTATGATTCACGACGAGTTAACTAACCCTATTTAGTGCTATCTTACAATACGGCAACAACGAACCAAAGCCGAGTTTATCCCACAATCCTGTAAGTAAATTCGTAAACGAAGGCAGAAAGACCATGTCCGGAAGAAGGGGGTTTAAAGACCCGATCGGATCATGTTTTGCGCTCGAACAGACTTGAAAATATCCCGGACCAGCGTCATAACGCTTCTTACGAAAATGGGAGGAGCCGACCATGGAGGAAGAACAATTGTCACTTCAGTGTGGAACTTTATGTTTACCTTCTTGTGCATAAGAGGGCTCTAAATCGACGACGATGGAGCGATTTCTGTTGTTTCTCTTCTTCTTCTTCTTCTTCTTCCTCCTCCCAAATTCCTCGATGCGATCAGAGGCAAACGGATGACGCGTACATGAGAGCGCAAACGAGCGGTGCAAATTGGGCGGAGCTGCCTGTCTTCGCCGAGACAGGGAACACAGTCTCTCCTCCGACGTCAGCAGCGGGCCCACCTCCAACGGTTATCTTTCGTAATTATGATCATGCACATAATAATATTATGATCCATATGATTAGTGTGGATGTGATTTTATTTCATTAGAAGAGTATATATACGTATAATGTACTAACTACAGATCTACTGCATAAGCAATACCTCCGTGTCTGGCTCGAGACAGGCGGCTAAGTCAAACCGGAATTGCTAATCATGGAGCCGAAGTGGGCCCATAGCTACAACCTGTCGCCCGATGGCGTCCCGACGATTTGTTTTCGACGCTTATATACATGCTATCAAATTTCTCTCACTAACCCTTTGTTTGTGATGAGAAATATGGAACATAATAATAAAACAATGATTTGACGGAGGAGAGAAGGCAAGCAACGATCACCGACTCCGACTCTTCTCCCTCTTCGCCAACCGCTCCCCCAACTCGAACCCGTGCGAGGGCGACTTCTCTCCTGTAGTCCTACCATTATAATCCCTCCACCCACTCTCTGACTCTGTCTCGTGCCCATCATCGGTTGCTTCAGATCCGTGGCCGCTTTGGCGCTTCCAATTCTCCGGAACCTCCCATGTTGATGAAGATCCACCTCTGAATCCCGAAGAGAAGGTAGGCGTATCGTATCTGTCGCTTGATCTTCTTTGATTCTCTTAATTCTTGGATCTATTTGGTTCTTGATCCCGTCGTTTCTTGCAGTTTGTTTCGGGGCTCGGTTCGGTTGAGGAAGATGGTGGTCTCCGGTCCAGTGACCGCCGGTCAGGTACGTGGAATCTTGGTGCTCTTTTGTTAGTTCTCCGGGCCCAGATTCGTAGGGATCCGTTGTAAGGGTTCCATGGACTCTTTGGTGGTTCTTTTTGGGGTTTCAAATTCGTACGGATCCTTTGTAAGTGTTTCATGGATTCTTGGGTGAGCTGTTGCTTTGGCGAATCTTGGAAATTCCGGTGTCAGAAATGCTCGCAGTGGTTTGGGCATTAGTATGATTAGTAAGCTGACGTACTGCCGAGAGATAGTTAGATCTAACCTTTTTGAGAAAGCTTGAGAAGTTTGGTGTCGACCCTCAGTTTAATTATGTGCTTTATTAGTTGTCTGTTTCTATCATCTGATGCTGGTTCAGCAAAGAACTTGAGTTGAACATGAGTTTTACTAGCATGTTACTTGAATGCATCGGAGCCTATTCATATTGTGGATGTTTGAGTTGTTTCCAATTGTTCGTGTATGCACATGAGAAACCTCTGTGTTTAAATGCAAGTATGCGAATTTTTGTGACATGATGTATAATTGTATATCCTTCGAACCTTTTGATCTAGTGACTGTGAAAGCCAACCCACGTTCAAAGGGCAGGCTATTTACTTTAGTTGTGGTTGTGATTGATATTTTTTCCACGTATCAAAGAAAAACATGAAAATCTCAGTGAGGGTTCCTTGCCAATACATGGTAAAATTTAGGAAGTGTCTACCAAGTATTAAGAGACTTTACATGATTGTCTATATTGGTCCTTTTTTAGTCTGCACGAAAAGTTATGTAGACACTTGTAGTATTGAAAGATCAAGAAGTGTCACTTGGATAGTTCTTTATATGATATCTCGGTTGTAAAAGATGATACCAGATCAGATTGGCATGTACTCCTTTGTGATCAGGGGACACTATGGGTGATTGTGTGGATCACTAGGCATTTGTGGGTGTGATTAGGAACAATATTTGGAAAAGAAATATCCCTATCCTGAAACAATTATTGGGACATTGTTAAGGAACTATATGGTAAGGATTTAAATCTTGGTCATGTGTTGGTTTCAACAACTGGTTGGATCAGTGTAGTACCTATTTTCCAGGAATTAGACCGACTTGTACAACATGAAATGACTAAAATAGTAATAAATAGTAAATAGTGTTTGATGCATACTTATATGATCTGATAACGGTTCTTGGTTGAAACAATAAATACCTATTGGTACATACCAGTCCAACAAGTATATTTGATTCCTTTCTGGATGGAATATTTTATGGGTTTGTGAAGGATAGATAATTTTAATGAAAGGATGTGATGCATTAATTTTTCTCTTTTCTCATACTTATTTGTTGTTTGTTAATTTGTATTACTTATTTTTCTCTTGAAAACTCAGCAATCTTCTGTGGCTTGCATGCATTCATTTTTTTTAACAATTATTCACTACAAAGAAAGTTAAAATATGTATGTTACTGTGATTTTTATGTCTGCAATGATCAGCTGACCATAAATTACCAGTGTGGAGGTCTAGTGAATATAATATAATTACTAGATTAATTATAGGAACCATTTTGCATATTTTGCTAACTGGTCATATAGTTTCCAGAACCATGTTGCATATTTTTTGGGACATCCTTTTTTTGTTATATATGCCAGTTTTGCCTAACTAAACTATTTGGCATGTAAATGATGTTCAAATTTGGAGATGAAGTAATCTTTTCCATCTCCTGGAGGATATTTATTTTAACAGTAAGCTTTGTGCATGTGGAGGTAAAAGAAATCTCTTTTGGTTGAAAAAGTTGGAGCATTTTAATCATTATAGCAACATTTGAAGCTTTCGCACAAGGAAACTTGTTTTTTGTTTGCTAAACAGAAGTTGTATACAAAAGTTTAGCATCTTTTAAATCCACAATCATTTTGTGAGACATTACCCTCTTAGTCTTAGTGATCCTCCTTAGGTCCCAGTCATCCAACAAGGAATAAGGCCTCAACCCTGCCATAACAGAGCCTCTAAGTAACTATATTTTTGCTCCCAATGTATGTGGATACCTGATACCTTTAAGATTCTTATCTAATACATTGAAACTTATTGTTGAAATAGTTTTAATATTTTTTACTGCTATTGGACTTAAAATTAACAGGAAATGAAGTTATGCATTTGCTAAATTTGATGGTGAATAAGAAAATTAGCAGAACCCTAATTTAGCCTTGTGGTTGAAATTTTACATGATTTCTTTTTCTACCTCCACAATATTTCTTGTAATATCCAACTGGTTTTGTTTTTTTTTTTCAAGTATTTCTAAGTGACATGTTATTTAAAGTGATGTTTGTCTTCTGTCATATGTTTAATTGCAGGTGTCATTCTTGCTTGGCTTTTTCCCTGTTTTCATTGCATGGTTATATTCAGAAATATTGGAGTACCAAAGGTCTTCCTCTCTTACAAAAGTGTAAGATATCTATTCTGGAATATGATTAATTTCTTTATTCCTGAAGCACGTGTTTCACTCTACTAGATGAAAGACACATTTGTTTAGTGGCTTATGGAGTCAAAGCAGTTTATGTTAAACATTGTCTTGTAGATAAGTAAGTACTCAGATAAAAACAATTTCATTATCGCTGATGCTAAATTTCTTAAGTGCAATTTGCAACAGTTATAGGTAGGAACTTTGGATGCATTTAATCACTTGATTATTATGTAAGAGCAATTTTACTTTTGTTAATTGCCTAACTAGAATGTGTTTGGAGATGTTTTTCAAATTTATAACTCATGATACATTAAAACAAATGTTCTGCAATTGAATGCATTGAGTTTCTTACCATCAATAGAATGGCTTATGACATCTAGTGCAGGATGAAATATATTAAGTTTGTAAAACTCATGAGCAGAGCAAGCTTGTCAACTGAGAAAGTGATATGGACTCAAATGTTCTAGTTTTTTCTTCCTATTCTTGAGAAACAATACTTTAGCAAATCAACTATGGGTGGACCTTGTTTAGGATAAATTGATATATATGAAAAGAAGCTTCATATCATAAAATTGTTTGGAATGTCCTCAACTTACATGCACCTTCCTATTCTTTTACATAAGTTATTAACATGCATAACTGATCTATAAGTTCAGAGTCCTATATGCCTCTCAGCAACATTATATTTTGTGTTCTTTAGTCATTCAGATGTAAATCTGGTTGACCTGGATAAAGAAGCAGCCAAGGAAGATGATCGGGCTGCTTTGCTTGAACGAGGCTTATCAAGATCATCATCTGTAAGATTTCATAATGCATCAGTCCGAGCAAATTTGATCAGGTTGTTGGAAGATTCATGAAAGATGGTGTGGTTCATCATTCTGTATGTTTCACTAAATCATTGATATTGATTTGTTTTGGAATTGATACATATTCTAGGTTTATATCAATGGACGAGTCTTTCTTGCTTGAACATCGAGCAGTGTTGAGATCCATGTAAGATGCCTTTATGATATACTTGTTTGGTAGGTTTGGTAAGTATGACTATTCAACCCTGATTATTTGGTTAATATCATGCAGGTCGGAATTTGGGGCAATTATTGTTTACTTCTACATTTGTGACCGGACAAATCTGTTTTCACAGTCCACCAAGGTTCTTGCTTTGTGCTTTGATTTGTTTTCCTAATGTTGTATACCTGCTAAATGATGATTTTTTATTTTTGTGTGAATTTTAAATTATCTTGAAGTGTTTGGTTAATACATAAGTTCTGTATAAAACTATAAACAAAGTGAATTTTCATTTCTGGAATCTGTCTTGGACCAATTTTGTAGTTCATAATTAATATTGCATGCACTGAAAACTATATGAAATGGGTTACCAAAATATCGTGTCCAGTATTTCAAAGCTCATTTATGTTTCATTGATTAAAGTTTGTACTGTTTTCTATGTGATCTGGTTGATCTGAGAGTTAAGAAATGTGATTGTGATATTGATATTGGAGAACATATTATGTTCAGACATCTGCAGTAGATTCATGATGCATGAGAAAGATTTGTTATAGATAAGAACATTCTTTCATAATATAACTTCATTCCAATTCTTGATCATTCTTTACTTCTTTAGTTGATGAGAGGCTACTAGAATAAATAATTTTTTGTGTTCCTGCTTTTCATAGGCCTAGTTTAAAGAAAAGAATAAACTCAAAAGTTGGCTTCAAGAATAATTAGGGCAGCTTTACATGTAATGCTTTGAAGATCACTTAAACTTTAGAACTATAGTTCACTTGTAGTTATGGTTGTTTCAGATATAACAATTCTTCGGTACCCATTTTTCCAACTGAAGGTTACTTTTTGTAATATTTTTCTTTCAACTGTCTCTCCAATTTTACCTGCATCAGGCTGTATGGTTTTCCTGTCTGGTTATTGTTTTAGCATGTGATATAGTGAACAAATGTCTAATATTTTTTACTTGTTTATGTTTTGCTGATTAAATTGTGTAATGAATTTCTAGATTTTTGCTGATTACTTTTTTTCTGATTTACTTGTTTTGCTTTTGCCAGTCGTACAGCCGGGACCTATTTCTTTTTCTCTATATTATTCTTATAATAGCTTCAGCCTTGACTTCTTTAAAAAAGCACCTTGACAAATCAGCTTTCACGGGGAAATCCATACTGTTCCTGAATCGTCATCAAACTGAGGAATGGAAAGGATGGATGCAGGTCCGTTAATTTTCTACTTATATGCTAATTTTTAGTTTTAAGTGATCTCCATGGCATGAGACCGTAGGTGGTAATTATGTATTGGAAAATACATGTTATGATCTCTTAGATAAATCTTAATATGATGATGAATGGTTCCTAACCTGGATTATCATTGCAATTTATCGTCTTTCGACCTATCACTGTTTAAACCTAAGCTGGAAATTTTATGTTCCACTTTTAGATCACTTTGAAAATAAAATATGTTTTTAGTTAAAAAAACTTATTTAGTGTCGTTGACTCTGTTCTATTAATTAATTGCAAATCTTTGCTCAGAAAATAACTGACTAGTGTATTGTTCTTACTGTATGGTGAATTCTCAACATATAAATTTAATTTTTTTGTCATGGTCAACTATTTGCAACAGAATATGTGGAATACTAATACATGGCATTCTGATAAGAAAGGTTAAAAACTTGTCCATTGTGGAGAAGTATACAGTTCCAAGTTTAATATATGATCAAACTGTTTCATTGTCTCAAATAACATCCTAATGGATGAGCCATTCTTATGATCTCTACCTCATTACTTAAGTGATATTTCCCCCCTCTCATGCAGTTCTACTGCAGAATCCAAAAGGACATTTAGATGAAATGAATTATTATCAGGGACATTAAAGCACAGTAGGTGGCCAAGTTAGAGATTTTTTTTTTTTTGAAAATTTATCCACTGTCTGTGGCTATGCAGCCCTTGACTATCTAATATGTGTTAAGCATTGAGCAAGATATATTCCTCAGCATGAAAAGTGCATTTGAAGTACGAACCCAAAATAACAGTAACTTTGTGAGTGTGCCTACTGCCACCATTCTGACTTTCAGCAGCTATGAACTTCGACTGTGTGCTGGCATGACTATCCGCACATATTCATCTGTACTGAGGGTGTGTGACACACCCTTTGGGTGTTATTGTCATTGTGACAGCATGGCATGAAATTGCCTGGTGCTCGCTAGCACAGGCCCTATGCTGTTAGGTGAAACATTACCAGCACTAGCTGGAGAAAAAATTGAAACTTGCTTACAACACAAGAAAGCAGAGCTATATAGAAGAGAGATAAGCATAGTTATTATCTTGATGTGCAAGGGATGCAATTTCGAATAATACCGCCCGGTACACGGACCGCCCGTTATCAGACAGAACGATATATATATATACATATATATACATATATATATACATATATATACATATACATATACATATATATACATATACATATATATATACATATATATAAACTAGGCGATGTCACGTCGCCCCGTGTGGGAGAAGGAAAAGGCGACGTCGCCTTTTATAAAAATATTATATATATATATATATACACATATATATATACCGAGCGAATGTTGAAACTCTAGTACGGTACGAAATTGCATACCTTGGTTCTAGGGACTTCACTTAGTAGTTTTGAATTAAATGAACACTAAAGATTTGATGATGTAAATAGTACTTATGACCAAGGTTCATAATTTTGGTTTGTACTAGCATACCGAGCCTTGCTCGGTATGGTATGTACCGAGGCGTATTGACGGTACACCTAAAATAATTGAAACTCTCCGAAAATACTTGAAAAATAGAAAAAATGAAATGAATTGAAAGGGGGGAGAAAGGGTTTAAAAACCTTTTAGGATGCCTCCAATGGTTAAATTGACTGTTTGAAACTTGATATAGGTTGGTAATGGTCGAATTTCGACCATTACTGTCTGGTACAGCCTCGTATCTCTCGATACAGGGTCAAAACCTTGGTACTGCCCGGTAGCGGGCAGTCCGCATGCCAAGAAGCTCTCGGACCGATACGTACCGCCCATATTAGGTGGTATACATTGAAATTAAAAACCTTGCTTATGACGGATTTCATATACTCATTTGTGAAATGTCAAAGAGTGTGTGGCACATATGCACATTAGTTTCTAACATATTTCTGATGGAGACACATTTGCTATGGCAAATGAAAAATGGTATGGCAACATCATGGTTCAAGTTCCTTCTCCATGTCAAAAGAACCATTTTCTCATTTGGATCTATGATTCACCATTACAAGTTTGATTTTAGAGGCTGAGACCTTATTATTAATCCAGATGCCACTTGAAGGAGCAAATTCTTTAAATGGATAGTCAGTAGTTGGGAAAAGTTATGTAGGGCTCAAGCTAGTCCCGATGTCGAAACTGAACCATAAGAATGTTAAGTTTTTCCAATAGATCAATACTTTTCATAGCATACCATGTTTGGAAAAAAGCCTATTTAGTTATGATATGGAGATATAACTCTGGAACATACCTTTTAGTTATTGAATATTAATTTTTATGTCAAATAATTTCCCATAAAAAGTCTTATGCTTCTTTTGTGTTTTGAGGAGTCTCTTTGTTTAATGATTGTATCTTCTTAAGGTCTGAGTAGTGTTATTTTCTTATTTCAGTAATAGTCTGTCATTGAGCTTAGACTAAGGTTTTTAATTTCTAATGATATGGGTGGTACATACCGGTCCACCAACAAACTGGTACGCGGATCACTCGCTACCGGGCGGTATCGTCGATTGGGGTTGTTTCCGCCCCATTATCACTTGAAATCGATTGGTGATGGTTGATTTCGATCGTCGCCGCTCACTACCGAGCGGTATTAGCCGAGGGAGAAGGAAGAAGAGGGAGAACAAAAGGGAGAACTTGGAGATCCGGCACTGCTCTCCCTCGACGATCTCGATCCGTCGTCGCCCTCTCTCGTCGGACGCCGCTGATGAGATGTCGTCTCCTCGTCTGAGGTGACGAGGCCTTGGCATCGTCGATAACTTCTCCTAATCCGCGCTGGGAGAAGAAGCCTCGGCATGGGGAGAATAAACCTCGGTGACGTCGCCAACGCTTCGCGAGGAGAAGAAACTTCCCGCAAAGAAACCTCGGTGACATCATGCCCTTTCTTTATTTTTTTAACTTTTATTATTATTATTATATATATATATACCGAGCGGTACGCCAAAGCGTACCGCTCAGTATACTCATACCGTACCATACCGAGCTGAACTCGATACTCCGATACGGTACAAAATTACGAACCTTGGTTTAGATAGTAATATTTGATACGCCACATCTTTGTTATTATATTGACATATATGGTGTTGACAATGTTATATATGCACCATAAAGACTGACTGTCTCAAATTTATAAATACTATTTTTTGAGAGAACTCTGTATTAGCATACTCATCTAACCATCTTCCTTCCAGGTTCTGTTCTTAATGTACCACTACTTTGCTGCCACTGAAATGTACAATGCAATACGAGTGTTCATTGCTGCCTATGTGTGGATGACCGGCTTTGGGAACTTCTCTTACTATTACGTGCGCAAGGATTTCAGCCTTGCTCGGTTTGCTCAGGTGCCTGCATCAGTTCTAATCCCTTGATACTTTATGTTATCAATTTTTTCTCTTACTAATCTGGAAGCACAATGTTTACATATCAAAGCGCAGATGATGTGGAGGCTAAATTTCTTTGTGACATTTTGCTGCCTTGTCCTGAACAATGATTACACCCTGTACTATATCTGTCCAATGCACACACTTTTTACTCTCATGGTTTATGGAGCACTTGGCATCTTTAACAAGTATAATGAGATTGCACCTGTAATGACCATCAAGATAATATGCTGCTTTTTGGTGGTGATCTTAATCTGGGAAGTTCCTGGGGTGTTTGATCTCCTGTGGACTCCTTTCACGTTCTTGATAGGTCAGGAACTTTTAACTTTGCCTATTTTCTGACACTCAAATCTTGCAATTTTTCTAAGGTTTTCTGATGCAGGATACAAAGATCCAGATCCTAAAAAAGCAAAGTTACCACGCTTACATGAGTGGCACTTCAGATCTGGCCTTGATCGCTATATTTGGATCGTTGGAATGATATATGCATATTACCATCCAACCGTAAGTTTCTTGAATATATGTAATGTTTTATGTTTATTAATAGTTTTTTTCTAATTCGTTCATGGAAGTATCTTTATGGTATTGGTTTTAGTATGCTCATGGATTACTCTCACTTGCAATTTTGAATGTTCATCTGTTTTCTGTTTTCTTCAGCAGCTCATATTTTCAAGTCCATGACAGGTTGAAAGATGGATGGAAAAGCTTGAAGAATCTGATACTAAAAGGAAACTGTCTATTAAAACGAGCATAGTTTCTATTTCCTTGTTGGTGAGTCATGAGCATTTACTTTAATTTGGTAGGATGACTTGCAGAATCGACAGTGATTAAGGACAAATCCTTTTAATTCTTGCAGGTTGGTTGTTTATGGTATGAATACATCTACAAACTAGACAAAATTACCTACAACAAACTTCATCCGTACACGTCATGGATCCCAATCACGTGCGTATAGGCTTATCTAAAATAAATTTGAATTTATAAATGATTGCCTTAGAAGAGATTATAACCTTGGTTTTGGTTAATTCCAGTGTTTATATTTGCCTGCGGAACTTTACCCAGCAGCTACGCAGTTACTCCCTCTCTCTCTTTGCGTAAGTTGTATCATTTGCTCTGAGGTTTGCTTTCAAGATCTTTGCGTCTGAAAGCATTCTTTTTAACCATTTCTTCTCCGTTTACCAGGTGGCTTGGTAAGATCACACTAGAGACCTATATCTCTCAGATCCATATTTGGCTGAGGTATGATAACTTCAATCCTGCTACGTTTTGACTAGAATATTTTGAGTGTTCTCCAACTTTACAATTTGACACACTAATAAGCATATAACTGCTTAGGACTCAATGCTTTAATACACTTTAGCAATGAGCTTATGAGATCTTTCAAATGACATTCATGTTCTTTGACCTCACTATGTTTTAACTGAATAATTTTGAATGAGCAAGAAAATTGCTTATAGAAAACATATAGAAAACTTGATAGGACAGGATATGGGCGGTTTTGGCTTCTCTGTAGTTTGGATAGGAACTGGGTATTAAAAAAAATATATGGTATCCACTTCTAATTAGCACATGTAAACTTGGGTATGGATATCAGACATACTATATTCTTTAACTGTATTTGTGTATATGGTACAGGTATGGTCATGGATTCGATGATTTAAGGTTGATATATATGTGAAACCATATGAATTGAATATATCTTTAAGAAATTACTAAGATAATGTATCAGACATATCGTCAAAATTTTATAGCAATTGTGTGGAAAGAAAGGAAGAATGAGAAAACATAAATTCATCCAGATCTGGAAAATCAATCGAATATCACTTTTCTTCTATTATTTTTGGATTTCTAGATGCAGATAGAATTGGACTCATATCTGGAAGTGTTAGGGTTCCAGAATATGTTTATGAATACAGATATATAAAGGACATACATACGTGAAACAGTATCCGGCTTCATCTGGATATGAAAGTGCCTCATTGATTGGTCAGGCTTAAGCTGACTGTAAAAGGCCTTTGAATCTGACTGGGGAATGGTCCAGCTAAATCTACTCTATGCAACAATAGAGACTCGGTCTAGGATCCCTAAGGACTTGATTATCTTGGGTGACCATCGCTTGGCCTGAGATTCTGGCTTTTGGCTCACTTTGGCACAAAACTTGCATGGCTGAATCCAGTCATTTGGTAATACAAGCATCAGTGAACCCAGTCAATTGGTAGAACAAGCATCACCATTGGTGAAACATATAGGTATTAACTTCCATTATTTGATCAGTCTATCTTGTAGGCAGCTAGCTGGTCTTATGACTGAATACTGATTTCTGCAACCTGAGCCAGTAGTAGAGCTTCTTGCCAGTTACCTGAAACTTAGTTTCATTCTTATGATTTCTGTCCAAATTCTCACAGATTTTATCGTTCCAGAAGTCCCATATGTGCTCCCTTGGTGTATTTGCTTTGGTTTTTCTTTTCTGATAGGTGCCTGCTTTGGATGTAATTCTTAGATTTCTTCAATCCAACATTATTCTACATTAACACACATTCCTCCTTTAATGAAATTTCCATACTTCCATCTTTTTCAATTCTCATGGTTATATAATAGATATGATATTCCAGAAAAGAAGCAGTGTCTGTATTGGATCCTTAGGGGAGGCAGTACATACCCGTATGCACTTGATATCTTATTTCATTCCATGTCTTCACTCTAATTTGTTTTATACTAGTCCCACTGTTGTGCAATTATAATATTTCTCCAGCACACAATTGCTTACCTGACCCACCCTTCTCTACTATTTTAGTAGTTCTTCTTCTGTCACATAGTTTATAATGAAATCATCATTGGGAATATGAAGCAGAGGCTAGATTGTCAATTTATATTCAGTCTTGTTCTCGTAAACTTTGAGATAATAAGGAACAATTATATATGTAGTAGATCGATGTGTTGCTTCATTAATAGTTAGGACTTTACGGTTTTGTTGTTATTGTGTGTTGCTTCATTAATCATGATAATAAGTATTTGTGTTACCTTGAATAATCAAAACCAGAGTACACCTATTGTGCTATAAGTCTGTCACTTGCTGGCTAGAGTTGACTATAAAATAAATTTTGGTGCAGAATTTTGTGAAGCTGTCTTATTGCAGCTTGACTCTTGAAACATGTTCTGTAATTGAATTAGCCAGGAATTACAGGTCCTAACGAACTTCAATGCCTGTCTTTCATGGATATACAGGTCGAGCATGCCAAATGGTCAGCCCAAATGGCTACTTTGTTTCATTCCGAGTTACCCTTTGCTCAATTTCCTTCTTACTACGGCAATTTACCTCTTTGTAAGTCGATTTCACATCAAGTGAGCAAAAACTCCATCAATAAATTTGACTGAAATATTTGAAATTTATTGTTCTTGCAGATATCATACAGAATATTTGATCTGACAAATTTATTGAAAGCAACCTTTATCCCTAGTAAAGACAGCAAACGTCTCTTCCATAATTTTATTTCTGGAGCGATCATTTGCCTCTGCTTGTATTTCATCTCATTGGTTTTTCTTCACATTCCTGGAATATCGGTATGACATTAGTTTTCTGTTATCTGATAACCTTTTGAGGAATTATTGCATTTTAATGATTGATCTTGGTAACAGGGATGACGAGTTGCATGAGGTTTTTCTGATCAGCTGAAAAATTATCATGATTCGGTTAAGAAGACAACTCCTGTTGGTCCACAACATCTGCTATACATTGTTTTTTTTTGGAGATAATCATGCCTTTGTCTTAAATCAACCGTCTGATTGGCATGCAGTTATTGAAATAGGATCATAGAGTGGTTAGTGGCAGTTTGATATGAAGGAAGCTAGTGTTGTATATTATATGGATGGTACTGAATGAGCATCCATCCCCTGTAATACCATCTCCTGTAATAATTGGATACTTTTTTGTCATTGTTTCATTGATTCTACATTGTTATTATAGAAAGCACCTGAAAGAAAGGCTTCTTTTCATGTCACTGTTAGGCCAATGAATTATGGCACGTTGCTCGTAGACTACTAATACATGTTTGAAGTGACGCCATAGCAGACATTACGGATGGAATCCATGTTAATAGGTGTAAAATACCTGGAGATTTGAATTGGAACAAGGCGAGCATTGCAAATGTTATACGAGGAATCTGGTGGTCTTCACAGAACACGTTTGATTAGAGGTTTTGTAGTCGAAAAAGTTTCACCTCTGGTTGTTCGGATGAAGAGAAACAGACGAAAACTTGGTTTTCTCTTGATCTCGTCGTGATCAAACTCTGTGGAGAGTTCATTTATGGTCAGTCTCGGAACTCACTGGGCCCAGCCAGCCGGAGCCCAAGTTGGGCTTTGCGTCGGATGACTCGAGTCTGTCTCACCGAGCCTTAATTTCCTGGTTGGCTAGTAGAGTAAATTCGTATCAAGCATAGTTTTGTTGACTCCGGTTAGATCCGACCTGAACCAGTTCGATCCTTTTCTTTTAACAGAGAAAGGGTATACAGCCCATCACTCCAGTCCCGTTCTTCCTGGTCGGAGCTAAAAGGTTCACGTCTTTCCAACGTCCGCGTAAGTGTACGGCGAATGGCGAGGCACATTAGCCATCATTACTTTGGCAAGCAGCCCAATCCCATTAAGAAAAGCCAATTTGACGTCTTCGAGTTTGGGAGAGACCAAAAGGAATCTTCACCAAATAGACGTGCCCATGTTCTTCTAATATATACATACACTAGTGTATTGAACCTGGACCTCTTCTCCTCGTCAGGAGGCGCAATAGGGTCTCCTGGTCCGCCCCTTGGACGCCACCAAAGAGCGACCAACCCCTTTCGATCCTGCGCTTGCTTACTCCGTTTTCGCTTCCCCTTTCTGCCTTCTAAATTCTTTTAGTTTCTGGTGCCGCCGTCGGATCAAAGAAAACCACAGCTTCTTAACACCTCCCCATCCTCACCCTACTCAGCTCAACGACCGCAATGGCTTTAGCTTCCGCCTCTGCCGCCGCTTCCTCCTCCTTCGCTACGAATCCACAGCGCTTCTCCTCTTCCAAATCTCATCCTTCGCCCAAATCCCCTCCTCCCCCCTTTCCCCTCTCCTTCAACATCCGCCCCTCCCGTTGCCCCACCGCCTGCTCCTCATCCGCTTCCTCGCCCTTCACCGAGGCGCACTCCGCTGCCAGGTACCGACGAGATAGCTGGGTCTACGAACCCGCCTCGTCTTCGCCTTTCTCCGCCCAATGCCATTCCAGCAGCGTTGACGACAGGGAGAACGAGATCGCCCTTCAGTTGCCTGAGCTCAAGAAGCTCCTCGAAGCTCTCAGGGCCGCCAGGCAGGCTGGCGGCGGCGGCGGTAGTGCTAGGCCGGGGAGCGTCGCGCTGGTGGGGACGGGGCCGGGGGATGCGGACCTGCTGACGCTTAAGGCGGTGCGAGCGATTGAGAAGGCCGATCTCATCCTCTACGATCGGTTGGTGTCCAATGATGTGCTGGGTTTGGTCAGAGCTGATGCTAGATTGCTCTATGTCGGAAAGACTGCCGGTTACCACAGTCGAACTCAGGTTCGTCACTGCTTTTGAATGGAAGATCCTTCTTCTCAGCTCACCCTTTATTCTTCCGGATGCAATTAGTGACAGATCAAATGTGTATCATTTTCACTGGTCTCGGATGTTCTTTACTTCTTTGCTGTGTTCCTGTAGGAGGAGATTCATGAGCTGCTTCTGAGCTTCGCTGAGGCAGGTGCCAATGTGGTGAGACTGAAAGGAGGAGATCCTCTGGTGAGTTTTCTCTGCATTTTACTCGTTGTGAAGGATTAGGGTAAGCTATATCTGGACCATTTAAAGAGCATCAAAGGAATTTTATTTCATTTTAGTATTTAGTTTAAGTGCATGGATATTGATAGTGATGTGCTGATCACTTGTTTATATCAGACTGTTCCAAGTATATCTGTGCTTATTGCAAGTATATTCATGTTGGAGGCGTCTGATGTGATCCTAATCCTGCAATGTTTTGAGAGGCCAAAATTATGGATATAGGAAAAAAGTTACAACATCCCCTTTTCTCTTTGATTCTTGCCTTGCAGTTCATCTCTGACTATCCAATTAAAGCTGAATAGGATAAATGTAAATGTTACCTCAGGACACCTTATTTCAACTGCTTGGTGATGTTCATGAAAATATGAAGGGATTTTTGCCAAAAAAAAAAAAAAATTGTGCATGCTTCATGATGCTATGTTAAATCTTTTATAGGATGTATATGTTGGTTGATATATTATTACGCTGCAATACTCGAAACTAACATAGTTGAAGCTAGATTGAGAGAAAATGAAAACAGAATGACTGTCATATATGTAGGGATGGAGTTTCAACTTTCAGCTATCTATTATCTTGGTGGCAAAAGCCCACAGCTAACTGATACTTAAGACACCTGATGCAAGTCATTTTTTTGGTCACACAAGCAACTTACTACACCTAGCTTCTTTAAAAAAGAAATGGAGAAAAAGTGGTTCTGTCAGAAATTGGAGCATGTCCATACCTAAGGTTAAGAAACATTGCCAACTGCTGATTCATACTTGTTTCTTGCACAAACTTATAATCCTTAACTTCTCTTGCTGTGGATTGGGCTTTAAGTTTGTCACAGCAATGATTGCTGATTGTACATTTTATTTTAGATATTTGGTAGAGGTGGAGAGGAAATGGATTTTTTACAGCAACAAGGTATCGGTGTCAAGGTTATTCCAGGTATGGAAACTTCTAACTCAACTTACTGTTTATATGAATGAAATTTGTTGACCATGTGTGATTATATTGTCATTTATTCAGGAATAACTTCTGCTTCTGGAATAGCAGCAGAGCTTGGAATTCCACTCACTCACAGAGGTGTTGCAAATAGGTAAGTGTAACTTTACCCAGAATGATTCATTTGAATGATTAAATGCAATTGCATGTTTCCTGCTGAATTCTATAAGCTTCTTTTTTTCGGAGGGCTGTACCTGTTATCGTTGGATGCTTTCCACCTCTTTGTAACCAAAATATAGCGAATGAAATCTCATCATGAATGGATCAATTGTTAGTTGTGGTAGAATCGGGTTAGTTTTTCATGGACGCCTGTCTTTCTGGTGCCGTTTACAGTGATCTGTTCACCTCTGGAACCAACTTGTGAATATTTTTTGAAGTGAAAATTATGATTATCAAATCCCTTTCTTTATAAACATATATCCTATTATTTTTTGTCAAGGCCTAGGTTATTGATTTCATTCTGCTGCCACACTTAGTTAATGGGTAATGATGTTGCATGGTAATATAGTTAATTTTGAGGGCCTTAATAGTCGAAACGGGTTGCAATGGCCAAATTTGATACATCTGCTAAGGGCTCTGATGCCTCAACTGTGCCTCTTGAATTTGCTTCTTTTTTTTTTTTTTGACTGTTTTACTATTAGTCTAATCATGTATTCAGATGTACTTCGGTTTCTCTCCTTTGATTTAAACTCATGAAAGGAAAGAAAAAGGAAACTCTTGTCCCAACAATAGTTCTCATTTGCTAGTTTTAAGTTGGAGATGATCATGGTGCTGATTTGGCCATAGAATAAGCAGATAAAGTTTTAAAGACCTTTATTCATTCAAATTTTCATTTCTGGAAGAAACTTTACATGGTGATCACTGAATTTGTGTTTTGACTTTTATTAAACTCCATAGTCCATACTATACAAATTGCAAATCAAATTGACCTGCATAGGTTCCAAACGCTGTATGTCCATATCATTCTGGTTGTCATGAATTTTTTATGTGGATAAAGTTTTTCATTAGTTTAACCACTTAATGTAGTTTTTTGTTATTTGCAATTTGATGAATTAGTTTTCCCCATAAACACCTTTTGTTTAGTAATGCAGGTTTTGTCGTCAGTTACTGCTCTAGCTAGTTTTAGCCATTTCATAAATTATGTTCATATTCTTAATGTTTGTTCTTCATTGCAGTGTTAGATTTCTGACTGGGCATTCGAGGAATGGAGGTACAGATCCTTTATATGTCGCAGAAAGTGCTGCTGACCCTGAATCTACTTTGGTTGTCTACATGGGTTTATCCACCCTATCAGCTCTTTCTTCCAAGTTGATAAATCATGGTTTATCGCCAAATACTCCAGCTGTTGCGGTGGAACGAGGTACTACACCTCAGCAGCGAATGGTAAGTGCTCTAGTAGTTCAATTGAAACAATAAATTCAGTTTATAGGATTACTAAAAATTTGATTTGTACTGAAGGTATCTTCCAATGGTAAATAGATTATTGTCCTTTATCACAGGTATTTTCCATGTTGAACAATCTTGCAAATGAGGTTAGACTAGCAGAATTAGTTTCCCCAACTCTAATTATCATCGGCAAGGTCGTGAGCCTATCACCATTTTGGCCTCCATCTTCTGAAGAAACTGTCATTTCCCACGAAGAAGATGCGGAAATAGGAATAGCTTCTTCTTTTTCATAGATTTGGAACTCTGAAAACATAGTGTGATGGCTCTTCTATGCTCCCTCTTCAAAGCAATAAGTTGGACCAGAAACAGCATGCCCATCCAAGTGACCGAGCAAGGATGCCGCGAAAAGATGGTTCATCATCAAGATCAAGACCCAATCACCACCTGAGGGAGAAGGCACGGCAAGAGTTTCTTTTAGTACATTCATCAACACTGTAATCGGCCATTTTTAACAGATAAATGAGCTGAATTCTACTGTATTTCTTCGTTTTGAGTGATGGTTGAGTGCCATTTCCAATGTTGGTGAGGAGATATTTTTATTTCTTTTTTTTTTTTTGAGAAAATTTGGGGGCTTAGATAGAGAAAAACAAAAAATTCTTGGATAAGACACTGCAAAATGTATCACTCTTATTTATTGAAGAAAATTTGAGGCTTACAGAGAAGAAATCATTCTTGGAGAAGACAGTTCAGGTGTCCTTTTATGCTCTCATATTCACTGTCAAATATAAACAGTGATGCAGTATGTTCTCCTTTGCCAGGTTGAGAGTAGCGGGAAGAGGCAGATCAATGGTTTGATGCATTCACTGCAGGAGCCCAAAGGAAGCTCGTGACGCCTCCTCGCATAAGGACACTTTTGTTCCTCTCTCCCAGTACATGACATGAGAGTGAAACCATCAAAAGGAGCACATCAATGGCGAAGGGGAATCCAGAGCAACTTGGCGGTGAAACGGGCATGCAGTCAAAGCCTGCGGTAGAGGAGATCGCCATTCAACCTCACCTACAGCGAGAATGTACGTGAAATCTAGCGTGTGGTTCATGTGATTCACCTGATCCTTTCCATTCTTTTGTCACGAGAGCTGCAGCTCTCTAATGGCGTCGACGTGGGGAGCATGTGACCAGAGTGCAAGAAGACGATGGACCATCAGAAGTAATCATACCACCCACAGTATTTCCACAGGTTTGTGGAATGACACTGTAATAACCATTCACTGTTGTGGTTTCCTCACAGGCTTCGGCAATGGAGGTGTGCAGAGTTCATGTCGAGCAGAGAGAGAGAGAGAGAAGAGAGACATCGATGCATCTTCTTCATGGTAACTGTTGAAAGGTCTTCCTCGTGCTAATGGTATTATCACAAGGCAAGCTTGCAGGAGGGACGACAAAATTGTAAATGTGGAGTTACGCCAGGCAGCAAGCTGGATTTGGAGTCTTTTGTCCGCTCGTCGTCTTTCTCTCTCGATCCTCATCTACATCTTCTCCCATTAATCCCATATTAATGCAGGGGTCTTTCCGTATCAGGATTGCCTCCCATGCATTCCTCTGCTTTGGAAGACAACCCTGCACCCTTCTCTCGCTTGCCTTCCCTCTACTGCTCTCTTCCGTTCTCACGGCTTTGCCGAGCTAGCTTTCTCTCTCTCCCTTCAGCTTTAAGACCACAGAGAGATGAGAAGAGAAGACACCAACCTCGAAGCTCAAGGGGAAATAGTTCTTCTTCTTCTTCTCGCCTCACCTTCCTTTCGAGTAAAGGGAAACTTGATTGAAAGAAAAAAATCCTGAGGATTGATTCCTTTAGGGTAGGAAATACTTATTGGATTGATATGGACTCCATTTAGTTCTTACAATCATTCTTTCCATTGATCTAAATCCAACTCACTTGTAATTCTCCTCGAATCTTCACAGAGCTACTCTTTGCTTCTCACTTTTGCTTTGGTTCTTCGATTCATCGCTCGCATCTTTTCTTCCCAGTTTTACTCCGTCGGCTTCTTTAAGGACCCCCCTGTGGGCTGGAAAGCCCTTCACTTGGTCGCCGAAGCATCGTCAAGACTAGGCCATCAAAACTGGTACTTCTCTTTCTCATCTACTCTTTTTAGGATCTGTTACGTGATCAGCAATTTCGGATTTTTAAGGACGAAACCTATGTATTGCCGATGTTTCATCGAAAAGCCTCGGTTTTGGTGATTCACTGGCAATGAATTCTTTCTTTGGTGCTGCAGATTTGAGTTATGTTTTCGACCGAAAAATGTCATGAATTTAGATCTAAATTCTGAGTTTGACTTGCATTGTATGCAAGTGGGGGAAAAAGAAGGTGATTTAGGGTTCATGGAAAGATAACATCATGCTCTTTGTTCCAGGAAGGGAAATGTGGCCTGTTAATTCTCTAAATGCTGAATTATGGGAGAAGACACCAGTCTTTGGCCTGAGACTTTGGGTTGTGATTGGCATCTCCGTTGGTGTATTAATTGTGTTCATCCTCTCTATCCTGTCCGTATGGGCCACGTCTCGCCAGAAGACATCAAGGAGCTTCGACGAACTCCCGGTATCTCATATCCCCAGTGTCTCCAAGGAAATTACAGTAGACAGAGTTGGAACACAGAGTGTTGCTCAGACTCCTCATGAGCATCAGACGCATTGCTTCTCCTCCTATGACTCCGACAAGACGATGATGTCCAGTGATGCTGACAACATGAGTCAGTGCAGCTCAATTCACCACAATGACAGGGACGCAAGTTCATATTCTGGTGACGAAGGTAGCTCAGGACATGCTAGAAGACCACAGTCACCATACAGCCTTGTTTCTGCATCTCCTTTGATCGGTTTGCCTGAGTTCTCACATCTGGGATGGGGTCACTGGTTTACTCTACGGGATCTGGAGAATGCGACGGATCGTTTCTCCAAGGAGAACGTGACTGGGGAGGGTGGATATGGAGTCGTTTATCGAGGTCGTCTTGTTAATGGCACTGAAGTTGCAGTCAAGAGGCTTCTGAACAATCTGTAAGTTACTGACTTCTCACTGATCACAAACATTGTGCTTTCAGAATGATCAGCTAATTCTATGCTCGATTTGGGATTTCCAGGGGACAAGCAGAGAAGGAATTCAGAGCGGAAGCGGAAGCTATTGGCCATGTCCGGCACAAGAATCTGGTCAGGCTTTTGGGTTACTGCATCGAAGGAACTCATAGGTGAAGACTCGTTTTTGTTATATCCTTGTTTCATTCTCAATGCAGGATTTTGGAAGAAACAGATTTAACTATGCTTCTAGAAATCTTATTTTTACTTGTTAAACTGGTCTGATAAATGCAAGATTAATCGGAAGTATGGCACACTAATGAACTCCTAACATGTGTAGGATGCTTGTATACGAGTATGTCACCAATGGAAACTTAGAGCAATGGCTTCATGGAGCTTTACAACAACACGGTGTTCTTAGTTGGGAGAACCGCATGAAGGTTATCGTCGGCACCGCAAAGGGGTAAGTCTGTGACTTCGCATCGACACAAAGATTAATGGTGATCGCAATTGTATGGCTTGCAGACTCGCTTATTTGCATGAAGCCGTCGAACCAAAGGTTGTGCACCGCGATATAAAATCAAGTAACATCTTGATCGATGCAGAATATAATGCAAAGATCTCTGACTTCGGATTGGCTAAGCTCTTGGGTTCAGGCAAAAGCCACCTTACTACCAGAGTGATGGGAACATTTGGGTGCATTGACGTCTTCTCTGTGCCTTACTCAGATCCAAAGAACAATCCAAACTTAATATTCTCTTCTCACTTCAGGTATGTGGCTCCTGAATACGCTAATACTGGACTGGTGAACGAGAAGAGCGACGTGTACAGTTTCGGAGTGTTGTTACTGGAAACTGTGAGTGGCAGGGAACCCATAGATCATGGCAGGCCTGCAAATGAGGTAGAGATCTTTCGAATTCCTTGGTGGTGTTGTTTCTCCTGCTCTGATCATGGCAATGTCGTCTCTGTGCATTTTAACAGATGAATCTTGTGGAGTGGCTTAAACAGATGGTCGGGAATAGGAGAACAGAGGAGGTGGTGGATCCAAATCTCGAGGCTAAACCCTCGACACGGGCGCTTAAGCGTGCATTGTTAGTCGCTCTGAGATGTGTTGATCCTGACTCTAGCAAGAGACCCAACATGGGTCAGGTTGTTCGAATGCTAGAAGCAGATGAAGTCAGTTTAAATCTTTCATCTTCTTTCTGTTTAGGTTACATGGCAGAATGAATCACTGATGCCCACTTATGTTCTCCACTGAGCAGGATCGGCAAAGCCGACGGAGCCATTCAAGAAACATGGAGAGTGAATCTCTGAAGAAGAGCAACAGTTTCAGTGATTAAGCATCGAGAAGAAGAGACGTTTCATGAGACAGAGCGACGAGAAGATCCATTATATATGTATATTTTGCTGAGGAGAAAACAGAGAAGGAACATGTAATGTAAGTTTTGGACTCATCAGGCATGAGAACTCGGTCGTTCTTCAGATGTATTCGTAGACGCAGTTACCGAAACCTGCAAAAGCGATGGGTCACACAGGCTTTAGTGCTGCAGATGAAGAAGCTGCTCATGAGAAGAAGACGAGGCGAGCGCACTCACTGGGGTCGGTCGTCACGACGAGGGCCGAGTTCTTGAAGTAGCAGTTCCAGTAGTTCCGGCCCCTGGACTGGTAGTAGAGGTTCATGGCGATGGAGGCGTGGGAGATGAGGTTGTCTGGGTAGAAACATCCGCACCCCCGCTGCAGGATGCTGCAGTCCACTTGAGAGCAGGCGTAGTTCAGGTTCGCGGTGAGGGTGGCTTCGTCGGAAGAAGGCTTCGCCACGCACCATGTTTTCTGCGAACAGCACTAGGAAGTAATCAATCTTGCCGCTGCTAAATGGGTGAACGGTTCCGGAATTTACCTGTCCCTGCGCCCGCGCGAGAGGCACAGAGAGGAGTAGGAGAGCGAGGTAGAGAGCAGGGAGGGAGAGGAAGGTGGATTCTGCTCTCGGAGCCATGGCCAGCGCAGGGGGGAAGGGCTCTTGCTGTTGCTTTGGGTGAGGTGAGGAATAAGAGAGGGGAGGGGATTTAAAGGGGGACGGGGGCGGAAGCGAAACGGTAAGAGTCTGCAACGGCTATATTCTCCACCATTTGTCTCGGCGCGGAGGAGGAACAGGGAAGGCGAAGCGGCGACGTCTCCGAGAGAGACGAGAAACGCGCCGCCATGGCGACGCCATTATGGTGTGAAGACGCCACCATATTTAGTGCAGGAGAAGCTGCAGATTGCGTCATTATGTCACTCGATTCGCACGTTTCCGGTGACATCGGGCGGGACTAATTATATATATTTTGTATAATTAATTATTTTTAATATTTTGATCCTTATATTTTTAAATATTATATTGGGATCTCTATATCATAAAAATAAAATATTTAATTATATTTTATTTTTTTTTCTTACGCTATTGATTCTACTGATAAAAATACTATAGGGTTTATCATTGAACATGTATCGACTCTACCTAATTCGATTTATCATTAAGCTCGTATGATATTTTTATCAACAAAATCGATGACATGAAGAAAAATAAAATTAAATATTTTAAATATAATTAATCGATGACATGAAGAAAAATAAAATTAAATATTTTAAATATAATTTTTTAAAATATAAAGATTAATATATTAAAGATAATTAATTATAAAAATAATATGTAATTAGTCTCGTCGATTAGTAGGTCCAAAGCATTGCTTGGAGTTGAGCTGCAAGCTTCCGAGTGATCGAGCCAACTAGAGCGAGCATGACACCAACCTAACTCGATTGGGAGACCCCAAAAATTTCTAAAACATATATAAAAAAATATTTATAAATAGTATTTGATAGACTAAATTTCTTGATTTAAAAAAAGTTATAAGAAGAAAAAGAAATTGAAGTGGGAGAACATAGTGATCTCTACTGAATTGACCACATAACATTATTTGACTCTCTCTCTCTCTCTCTCTCTCTCTCACTTATGGCAGTCTTTTTGAACGTTGATATTGTAAGAACGTTGGGTTTCTACTGAAACCTAACTTGTTGATGTGTCATCATCGACCATAAGCTCCATTTGTGGTGTCATCTTGTGACTGGTCGTCTACTTCGGGCAGAATAACAATTCACGAAGTGGAATTCTGACCTTCACTCGATCACCAGTACTTTGATTTCCTCCTCTTCTTCTCCTCCTCTGATGCGATCGGTCGACCACCCGTTGGTTGCCACGACGAGTTCGTGACGCTCTCTCTTCCTTTTGAGCTCTTTTTGACCACTTCCTTCCATCCCTCACCTAATCTTCTCACCTCTGCGAATCGCACTCCATCACGTCACCCCACCCGGCACCCATCAGACCATCGAGGTGGACCGAGCTTCCATTCATGGTGAAGAAGAGTCCAAATGACGGTGTTGCCGAGAAATAGAGAGTCCCATAGACAACCGCGTGAGACTACATGTCCATTTCTCATCAGTCTCTCTCTCTCTCTCTCTCTTCTCTCTCTCTCTCTCTCTCTCTCTCTCCTTCCTGTCGCCTTCCATTCGCTGCTGGTATATGAAAGCCTTAGGAAGAGAGACGCAGGCCTTCGTTGAGAGATCGATGGCAGGGAGGAAACGAGAGTGGTTAAGGAAGAGAACGGTGGCGATGACCACCGGGAAAGAGCGTGGGTGGAGGCACAGGGTCCGCGTCTTGTCGGCGGCATGGAGGCGATGGAGGCAGCACCGCCACCCCGCCCCTCGCGTCCTTCTCCTACTCGACGCAGCTGCCTACTACGTTCTCTGGGTCATCGAGGCCATTGCCGTCGTCGCCACGCTCTGCTTCTTCTACCTTCGCTTCGGGTTCCGCCTATGAGTGAGACGCTCGTTCGGTGCATCGCGACATGCGATCGACACGTCGATTACAAGGCGGCGTCGTAGTTGGATTCTGAAGAGAAACCATTTGCTGTTGGTTGCGTTCGTCCTGTATTCGTTGTGCTTCTCTTGGATGCTACAATTGCTGCACATTAAGCTTGTTCCCGAGTTTTTGAGAGATGCAGCTACGGAACAGAGCACATTTGCGTGGGATTGTTGTTTTGATGTTGTCTGGAAGTTTAACTTGGATTCCATATTGCCTCATCCATTTTGGTCCCTCCGCCAACTCTTCATAGTGTTTAATTACGAAACAAGAGCGAGGAGCGAGTATTGGTATCTGTTCTTCGAGTGTTGTCATGTCTGAAGGAGGAAAAGAGATTTGATTGGTTGGGAGGGATACAAAAATGTTTGTATCTTATATCTTAGTATTCCAATTTTATCCAAGGATAGAAAATGTATCTATTTTGTTATGGTTCATTCCTACAAAACAATGATGCACTGATTCCTTTGACAGTTAAATTAGTTTAGGTTTCTTTTTTTAGGTGAAAAATGTCTATAAGCAGAACTTAAATTTAATTCAGTGAACTCAAAATGAAGATGTATATGATGTCAATTATGTAATGTTTGTTTAATAAGAGAATATTCCCTTTAATTATGATGTTGACATGATATATGTAGTATACATTTATTGTACTACATATGTCTGAGTTTAGGGTACAATTGATTTGATTCAGGATAAGGGCTTGTTTGTCGCCGGAGCATAATATTTTTTTTTTTACCTTAACTATTATTTCTTGGATTAAAAAATATTAAGTAGTATCTAGGTTATTTTCTTATTTTCGATTAATGCATCGAAATGTTTTGATCATGTCAAATATATTAGATTTTTTTTGCATTTTAGGCGGCACACAAAAGGGTAAGCTATAGTTGAGTTGAGCACTTTCGATCAATGAGTTCAATCATTGATTTTAACGATGAAAATGAGTTCAATCAATGCTATATTTCTATATATGTGAATCTCGGATTTTAACGATGAAACCAATTGATAAGTGTTTATGATTTGTTCTACGTTTTGAGTAACTCAGGAAGCTTTGATCAGGATGAGATAATTAAAGTAAGAAGAGTCATGTTAGCTAGTGAAAAACATGTCAGAAGATTGGACGTCGAGCCGAAGGATCGGTTGATGTATCGACAGAAGGCTTCGAGCCATAGATTCGGGCATCGGACCAAGAAGAGCAGATATTGCGTCAAGGAAATCGGAGTTGCAGAGTCAACTGACCGATTGGGCAATAGGCCGCAAGAGAGGACATTGCATTGAAGAATCGAACGAAGCGTCGATGGACCAATGACATGCCGAATAACATGATTCATGCTTAGTAATGATTGTCTAGATCGAAGTGTGTTTTATGTATGCAAGATTAACTATAATAGCAAGGCATAAAGCAAAATAAAGTCTCGGAGTCAAGAACGCGATTTTGTTGGGAGTTCGAGAGTTCGTCGGAAGTCCGAACATTCATCGAAAGTACTGCTGGAATTGATCGAGAAGTTCGGGAGCTTGCCAAAGAAGCTCGTCGGAACTCGCCAAGAAGATCGTCGTGAAGTCTAGGAGCTTAATAGGAGTCCGTTGGAACATTGCTGAGAGATCGTCGGAAGTTCACCGGAAGAAACTTGACTAACGGATTTGTATAGCTTAGAAAATATCTTAAATTTCATAGTTAGCACATAGTTGAGATTAGAATTGGGCCAACCCAATTAGGGCCCAATTGGGCCTGTTTAAGGACTATATTGGGCCCAATAAAAGGCCCAAACAGTGACCCAAGAGGTGGAACCGTCGTGGCACAGTCTTTGAGATTATATCAGGCGATGGTCTCGCCCAGACACAGTCTCCGAGAGATAGTCAGGCGGTGGTACCACCCAGTGTAGTGTTAGTGTCAGACTAACACTGACGATGGTACCACCCAACATAAGTGGTGGTACCACTTGTACCCGGGAGACCCGGGATGGGATATTTTTAGGCTCCAAGTTTGAATCAACTTGAAGCCTATAAATACCTCTCAAGTTTGAACCAACTTGAGGCCTATAAATATCCCTGGTTAACATATACAAGCATAGAGAATTTAAAAGTGACAAAATGATGTTGCAATCTCTTGAGAAATTCCCTCATCTACTCTAAGTCTAGAATTCTGTTTAAGAGTGCTTGTAAAGGTTGTCTCCTAAACCTGTAAAAATGAGAAGAGGGGTGTAAAAGGGTAGTTGGTCTTCGCCCATTGAAGGAAGATCGATAGTGGATGGCGATGGCCTCGACGGAAGAGGAATCAATGGCGTGGATGTAGGTCACAATGACCAAACCACTATAAAATATGGTTTGCCTTTATTTTAAGCAATTTAATTTTACAGCAAACTACATCTCCTTCTTATCTTTGCTTTCACTATGCTTACGCTCCCTTATGCTTCCAAGTTAATATCTTTCCGATCGGTTTTCAACGAACGAAAATATTTTTCGAAACTGATGAATTTATCCGCTACACTAATTCACCCCCCCTTCTCTTATTGCCGACTCATTCCTAATAGTTGGTATCAGAGCCTCGTGATTTTTCATTTGGTTTAACACCCAAGAGAAATAGCTCTTTTTGGCTTTCAAGAGGGATTTTCTCTCATTCGTCCTCCCTTGTTCAATAGGACGGACTACATATATTGGAAAACTCGAATGAGAGTTTTCTTACTTTCTTTGGATTTAAATTTATAGAGTATTGTTGAAAATGATTTTGAAATATCTTCTCTTCCAATGAACCATTGGAATGATTTGGAGAAGAAGACTTTCTTTGAATGCTAGAGCTATGAATGCTCTATTTTGTGCCTTAGACAAAACTAAATTTAATCGGGTTTCTACTTGCAAAACGGTTTTTGATATTTGACACATTCTTGAAACCACACATGAAGGTACTAATAGAGTAAAAGTTTCGAAGATTAATCTTTTAATGCATGACTTTGAATTATTTCATATGAAACCATTGGAGACATGTACACCCATTTTACGGATGTCGTCAATGGTTTAAAAGTACTTAGTAGAAGTTTTTCGGACTTTGAACTTATAAACAAAATTTTACGTTCTCTTAATAAGAACTAGGATCTGAAAGTAACTGCAATACAAGAGGCAAAAGATCTTAATAATTTTTCACTTGAAGAACTTGTTGGTTCATTAATGACATATGAAATGACGCACAATGCACAAAACGAACTTGAGAACAACATTCCAAAAAACATGAAGGATTTCAGACTTAGAACAATCGAAGACCACTCGAGCATAAGCTCAAGTGATGGTGAACTTGAACTTCTTATGAAATTTAAAAAGTTCGTGAAACAAAAATTAAAGAATAAAAAGAATGCAACTACTTGCTATGAACGCAAGAAGAGGGAAGCATTTTGAAATGAATCAAACTTATCCGATGACGAGGAGCAAACCGATGAAAACGAAGTGGTGAACTTTGCTTTGGTGACTCTTGTCAACGAGGTAAATAACTCAAACGAAACTCCCTTAGTTTACTTTGAAATTACTTGATATTTTTCGTGAGTTGTTTTTAATTTAGTTTAAAAAAATTATATAAATTTTTTTTGAATTGTATGTTTAAAGATGTAATGAAAATGTTAAAAGTTTTAGGATGATGCTTATCTTTCTAGTAATTTTGAAAAAGATCATGACAATTGTATGTTTTATGATAATACAATAAAATGTTAGATACAAATCTAATGATTATACACCTAAAAAGATTAATTCTATGTATGTTTTAAAGAAGCAATAATGAGTATCTTGATGATTTCCATATTGCTTTTCAATGACGATGCATGGCTTTTGTATAGAAGGCTTGATGATTTTTGTGATGAATTTTGTCTTTGGTTTTCAATTTTAAACATGATGTATGGTTTTGACATAAGAACAAAAATTTGGGCATGCTAATATAAAGTCAATCAAACAAATTGAAACTAAAAATGTTTAGATATCTTTAAAAATCATTCAACATTATAATCAATGAAATCATGCTTGATGTCTTAATGAAAATGTTAAGAGGCTTGATATCATGCTTGTTATTTTAATGAAAGTTTTGGTACAATACTTGATGACTTTATTCTATGCATAAGATTTTAAAATTATGCATGATAATTTTTGTGATTTATTGATCTTGATGATTTTTGTGATAAACCTTGCACTTTGATTTTAAATAATGATATATGTTTTGATTTGATAAAAACTTGAGCATCCTAATATGTTATCAATCACACAAAATGAAACACATAAAAAGAAAATTATATTATCATTGGAATCAAAATGATAAACCAAATCGTTTGTTTAAAGAAACCTTATGTTTAATGTGTTATATTTTTAGTCATGATGAGGAAAAAAAAATTGTTTAAATGGTAATATATGCTTCGATTTGGCATAAATGAAAAAGGCATACTTATATGAAATCAATCACTTAAATTAAAATAACTAAAATGAGAAAAATATTTTTTTTAAAAAAAATCTTTTTCTCTATCTTATTGATTTTGATGAATCTATTTGTATTATTTTTATGAATCTCTTAAAAATAATTTTGTTGATTTAACAAGTTGAATGTTTTAAAGATAAATGATGACTTTTCTTTTGATTATAACTTGTGATATTTTTTTATGAATCATCATCTTGATTTCTCGATATTTAATACATGAAATTTCTCTATAAATAAAGATCTTGTTTTTGAATTTGTATGTTTTTTCTTACCATTTTTCTAAAAAGGAGAGATTAATGAATCTATCTATGTCCATTTTATGAATATTTTGAAAATAATTTTAATTTAATGATTTGAATTTGAATGAGTTTTATCTTGATATTTCGAGATTTATAATTAAAGATTTCTTATGCATCAATCAAGATATTCTATCATTTTTTCTCCTATATTTCCTTTTGCCAATTGCTAAAGAGAAAATAAATGATCAAAATGTTGATTTAATGTTTGGTACCCACAATCATGAACTGATAAATGATTAAAAATGTTAATTTAATATTTGGTATCATGAATGCTTTATTATCATGCACGAGAGTAATGATGAAGGATTTGAACACAAATGTATGTTTGATGATTTTATATTTTGAATTTATGCATGATGAGTTGAAATGATATTGGTTTAAATGTATGAATCAACAATCTTTTTGTCAAATGAATCATGATTTTTTTTTGAATTCTTGAATTATAACTTGAGTTTTTCTTTGAATCAAGATTGTTTCCTATCATACTTTCTATTTAGAAAAAAAAAGAAACTTGTCAAAAATGATATATGATCTTTTGACATTCATTTTTGTTATCTACCTTTGTCATGATTTAGAAATTACTGTAAAGGAAAAAAAATTATAAAATTGTATTCTTCCCTTCTTTTTGACAATAACAAAGGGGGAGAAAAATTGATAGCGTGCACTTCTCAAAAGAGAAGAAAGAACTTGCTATCATAAACATCTCAAAAAGTTGCTAGCTTGCATGTTGTAATATTTGTAAAATTTTGCTAGCTTACGCTTGGCAAAGAAAGCAAAAATTCACATTTCTCAAAAGAGAAGAAAGAACTTGCTATCTTGAACATCACCAAAATTGCTAGCTTGCCTATCTTAAGAAACAAAAATACAAATTTGTAAAATTTGCAATCTTACAAATTTTTAAAAATTAATGTTGATTTGGTGATTATGCATGTTGTAAAGAAATTTGCTAGCTTGTATGTTGTAAAACTTGCATATCATAAAAATTGCTAGTTTGTAATCTAAAGAGAAGCAAATAAGTCGCTATCTCAAGAAAAGCAAATATGCTAAACTTGCACATCTCTAAATTTGCTAGTTTGTATGATGATAAAATTGAAGATTATGTTTATTATGCAACGATTTGAACTTGTATGTCTTTAAAACTTGAGAGTTGTACTTCTTTTTATTGATGACAAAGGGGGAGAAGTATGATGAAGTTTTATCATAAGTTTTATGATAACATGTTGCTTGGATTTTTTGAATCCAAGAGTTCTATCAAATATACATATTGATAGGGAGAGTTTGTTTAAATTTCGGGAGTTTGTTTTAACTCCATCATCAATTGGTTGTCATCATCAAAAAGGGGGAGATTGTTGAATCTCGGATTTTGATGATGAAACCAATTGATAAGTGTTTATGATTTGTTCTATGTTTTGAGTGACACAAGAAGCTTTGATCAGGATGAGATAATTAAAGCAGAAAGAATCATGTTGGGCCAGTGAAAAACATGTCAAAAGATTGGACGTTGAGCCGAAGGATCGGTCGACGTATCGACAGAAGGCTTCGAGCCATGGATTCGAGCATCGGGCCAAGAAGAGCAGATATTGCGCTAAGGAAATCAGAGTTGCAGAGTCAACTGACCGATTGGGCAATAGGCCGCAAAAGAGGACGTTGCGTAGAAGAATCAGACGAGACATCAATGGACCAATGATATGCCGAACAATATGATTCATGCTTAGTAATAATTATCTAGATTGAAGTGTGTTTTACATGTGTAGGATTAACTATGATAGCAAGACATAAAGCAAAATGAAGTCCCTAGAGTTAAGAACATGATTTCGTTGGGAGTTTGAGAGTTCGTCGGAAGTATTGCCGGAATTGATCGAGAAGTTCGGGAGCTTATCAAAGAAGCTCGTTGGAACTCGCCAAGAAGATCGTCGTGAAGTCTAGAAGCTTGATGGGAGTCCGTTGGAACATTACTGAGAGATCATCAGAAGTTCGCCGAAAGCTCGTCGAAAGAAACTTGACTTACGAACTTGTTTAACTTAGAAAATATCTTAAATTTCATAGTTAGCACATAATTGAGATTAGAATTGAGCCAACCTAATTAGGAGCCAATTTGGCCCATGTAAGGATTGTGTTGGGCACAATGAAAGGCCCAAACAGTGACCCAAGAGGTGGCACCGTCATGGCACAGTCTTCGAGATTATATCAGACGGTGGTACTATCGATCTGGGCGGTGGTACCGCCCAGTGCAGTGTTAGTGTCAGACTGACACTAGCCGTGGTACCGCCCAACATAGGCGGTGGTACCACCCATACCCGGGAGACCCGGGATGGGATATTTTTAGGCTTCAAGTTTGAATCAACTTGAGACCTATAAATACCCCTTTCATCCCTAGTTAATATACACAAGCACAGAGAATTTAAAAGTGAGAAAACGATGTTATAATCTCTTGAGAAATTTCCTCCTCTACTCTAAGTCTAGAATTCTGTTTAAGAGAGGAGTGAGTGCTTGTAAATGTTGTTTTCTAAATCTGTGAAAAGAAAAAGAGGGATGTAAAAGGGTAGTTGGTCTTCGCCCATTGACGGAAGACCAATAATAGATGTCGATGGCCTCGACGGAAGAGGAATCGACAGAGTGGATGTAGGTCACGATGACCGAACCACTATAAAATCTGGTTTTACTTTATTTTGAGCAATTTAATTTTACAGCAAACTACATCTCCTTCTTACCTTTGCTTTCACTACGCTTATGCTCTCTTATAAAATTAATATCTTTCCGATCAATTTTCAACGAACGAAAATATTTTTAAAATCGACGAATTTATCTACGGCACTAATTCAACCCCCTCCATTTTATCTCGTATCAAAGTATATCCAACAAAACTCTACTAATGATAGCTTCATCCCTGGAGGTTGTTATATGTAGTGTTAGTTTTTTTATGTTGGTTTAATTATAAAATTATTTTCCTTAAGTCTTATGTTATGTGACATATCCAATAGGCTCTGATTAGGCTTCATGTGTCTAGTCCAAATTGATTGAAAATGATGACTATATTATTTGCTCACCATTACACTACGGGATTATGTATCCGGCACCATGTTTATTTCAGAATTTTGATTATTATAACTCGTATTAGAAAATAATTAAGTAGTATTTTAATTATCATTTTTATCATAGGGGGACAAATCAAGCAAAAGAGGATGCTTTGGCCATGCTGGGTGTAGTTGATATTTTTTCATCCGAATGAATGTATCACATGCAGAAAACATTTTGATCATGTCGAGCGTATCAAATATTTTTTTTTATGTTGAGTAGATGAATCATAGAGGATGCCTTAATCATATTGGACACTTTATGTTTTTTTAATCATAAATGGATGTTTTGATTATGTTGAGTGCTTCATATATTTGTTTAGCTTGGACAAACAACTAAGTCGAGTGCTTCATATCTTTTTTATCCTCGGCAAACACACTATGCACAAAAGATATACTTTGATAGCCTCCTTCAACGCTTCAAAAAATAGTTGACCTAGATGGATCGGGATGTTATAGACTCAAATGGCTGGAGAGATGATTAATTCAGATTCTCGACATGATAGAGGATGAGATTAAGGATATTCATTTTTATCACTTAGTGATATATATACATATATATATTTTTCGACACGAGAGCTTTAGTTATGTATTTCTTTTATCTTTGAAGTTGGTCTAACAAGTTTCTTTGTGACCAAACAAAGAAATATAGATATTCGATGCCTATTGATGAAGGTATGGATTAGTACAAATTGATATGGTTCTATTATTTTTCAACTCTTGTTATTGTTTCTCTTGACATAATCATCATGAACATATACCCTACCTTGTCTACTTTGAATTTCAAACTCTTTCGCTAACTAACTACCCAAAGCATGATTGAGATGGGAAGAAGGTGAGAGTATAGTTCTCAATGTTGTCTGATAGAGTAGTTGAAAAAACTTGATACATGAGGATACTAGAGATGACATATAGGATCATTTATGTCATGAACACAACAACATAATATACACTGAGAGATCAATGATTTCGTCAAACATCTCCCACTTGGACAAACAAAAATTATAAAAAATAGAATATGTTGAGTGAAAAGACACTCATTCTCAAGATTCATTTGGTCCAACTCTCACGTCTAATACCATTAAAATATTTATCCATTTCACAATTACTCATGTGATTTACTACGATATTAGAAATTAGTTTCGACTAAGGCCCAATAGGATCTTGTTGTTGTAGTTAATAACAAGAATTCTTTGTGAGAGGAGAGGAACGATGGGATGGCCCATATCATTCATTCCCATCATAGTTTGAACCTACTGTGTGATTCCAAATAATACTTCTTGCATGCGTCACGGATATATATATATCCATGATCGTGATATTAGTAGCGTGATTCAAACATCTATCCTAATCTCTCCACATAGGAGGAGGTGGAAACCTCCGGTCCACGCAAATGGATCCTTTTTCGCCCTCTTAACGCTACGGATTCATCTCGGGGACCAATCCGATGCCTTAATGGATCCATTCTAACATCCATATATGCACACGCGCACAGGTAGAGAGACTTACCTCACCGTTTTGGAACCCTAGCCGATCGATTTGGGCAGCGGCGGAAAGGCGCAAGCGGATATGAAGCTGGTCGCTGCTTTTCTCCTCGCCGCCCTCGGCGGCAACTCTCAGCCGTCTGCCGGCGATCTCAGATCCATCCTTGAATCCGGTTCGCTCGCTCTTCTAAGTTTCGCATTTGATCCCCCTTTCGCTTCTCTCTTTTAGGCTTTGATACGATCACTTTTGTGTTTCTTGCTTGTTAGTTGGGGCGGAAGCGGAGAAGGAGAGGATAGATCACCTGCTGTCCGAGGTTAAGGGGAAGGATGTCGCGGAGCTCATCGCCGCCGGGAGGGAGAAGTTCGCTTCGGTCCCTTCGGGAGGAGCCGTCGCGGCCGCCCCGCTCGCATATTCCGTCGGAGGTGCCGCCGCCAGCGCGCCGGCCGCCGCGGAGCCGAAGAAGGAGGAGAAGGTCGAGGAGAAGGAAGAATCCGACGAGGTGGGGCTCCCTCCCATCGTTGTTGTTCCACAAGCCAAGCAAAAGATGGGTTCCTTTTTCCTCGCCTGCTAACTGTTTGCTCATTTGTCGTGGGTTTTTTTTTGTGTTTGTGATGGCAGGATATGGGCTTCAGCTTGTTCGATTAGAGAGGCAGTTGGGTGTTCAGCATTTCTTGGATCAGGTTAACCGGAACAGCGTGGCTCTTGGGCTTCGATGTGACCGTTTCTTTCTCTCTTTTTTTTTTTTCTCCGTGATCGGATTTTGTTCATGGTGCAATGAGTTCGGACTTCATGAAAAGTAGATTTCATTCGTTTCTTATAAAAAATTGGGAATTTTTCTGTGCCTGTTGGTTGGACTTAGGCTAACTAGAGTTAGCTACCTTTAGTGTCTTCGTACTTGAAAAAAAAATTACATTGATAACATTGATAAGTACGAAAGAAATTAAAACGATTAGATTCATTTATTCTAATGATATCAATTTTTATCGATAAAAATATAAAAATAAAAGTTAAAAAAATAATTTGAAGTTTGGTGGTAGACGACGTTGATGGCAGATAATAGCATCGATGGCGTTGGTGGTGAACACTTATTGCTACCCATTTGTCCTTCCCTTCTTCTCCATCTTCACCCATTTGTCCTTCCCTTCTTCTCCATCTTCACTCTCGACATTGAGCATGTCCGTCACCTTTCCCACGATAACTCTATTCTCTATCCTCACCCAAGGAGCATGAAGTGCGATCAAGAATCGGAAACGACCCAAGGAGCATGAAGTGCGACCAAGAATCGGAAGCGTGATCAGTCAAGGTTGGTCCTCGACTCGATAACTCTATTGGGTGGAAACCTCGATAATTTTTGGGCGATATATGTCAACACATCCATCAAATTTGACACCACTAGTAGCGTCCCCGGTGAGTACCTCGCCATCTCTGACACGATCTCCTTGAATAGTGTCAGATTGCGCTGCAACAGGTTCGGTTACATCTCTCCCGGGATCTGTCGAGCACTGACCATGATGATGTAGATGTTTGAGTTCGTCATCATCGTATAGTCCAGAGATGTCAAGATTTGAGTGCGCAAGAGAAAGGCCGCGATGTGCTACAGGTCTAGCATCTCCTCTTATAGCCTGTTGAGTTTGGCATCCACCAGCTCGTCCGTCAGGATCGTTTGGGTGATGGTCATGCTTATATTCCCGACATCAATCATAGATATCTTGATGTGACGTTAAGTGGGAAACAACGACAACGTCGCCTGTTGGATGGGGCGGAACAAGATCATGTACATGTCATCAACGAAGCTAAGCTCTAAGAAAGATGACATCTTTATCTTCTCAAGCCAAAGCTATGAATTGAATTATAGCAGGAAAGGTGACAAATGTACTCAATGTCAAAGGTGAGGGTGGAGGAGAAGGGGAGGACGAGGGAGAAAAGCAAAGGGAGTAACCATGAGGAAATGGTCAAGGAGGCAAAGGGCGATAGTCACTCAACACTGAGGACAAAAGGAGAGGGGGAGGGGTCCATCACCACCAAAGCCAGCGACATCATCCACCACCATCAACGCCAGTGATGTCATCATCGACCATCAACACTATCCACTATCGAACTTAAAATTATTTTTTTATCTTTTATTTTCATATTTTTATTGATAAGAATTAACGTCATTAATGTAAATAGACATAATCGTTTTACTTTTGTAATTATAAAAATGTCAATATAATTTTTTAATATATAAAGACAAACTAGTTAGATATGACAATATGTAATTATCCCTTTGACTTGACATGATAACAAATCAAACAGATAGACTATACTGTGAAATTTCATTACACTAATATCAAATCAGGAGATTTCTACTATTTTCTGTATTATGCTCATGGGAAAATACGATTGAAAACAGGAAGGTGAGCAAGGTGGGGGTGTTGTGTTCTTGGACTCCCTCTTCATCGGGTTACTTGAAACCAGGGCCCAGTGTGTTAAGCAACCCCATAACCTAATACAAGCATGAAGAATTAACTGGCGAGTTGATATCGAGCGCCTTCTCGGAGAAGAAACGTGCATGAGCAGCAGCTCAGACCACATGAAATTGATGTTGCACGCCTGAACCATTGTTGCTCCTACCGAAACAGAAACAGAAAACAGGTAATTGTTGCTCCTACCGAAACAGAAACAAAAAAAGGGTAAGGAAACCATGAGCACTATGGTATTAGTATATCAGTGATACCGTGAGGCATATATCTGATATTAGTAGTAGTTGACATGCTAATTGTCCACCCAGCGTCACTGAAAAAATAATTCAAATTAGTGTGTGACCCTGATCAAATTAAATAAATGTTTGATGTCAAAGTACTAATTATCTGTCTGAAAATATTCATCAAGATGGCCCTAGGAATTCTATTTTCCTTTTTTTTCCAGTTAGTAACCATCTGACTTCACAGATTTCTTAATTATATCATTTAATGGAATGCCGGTCTATTTACCTTAAGATCCTTTCTAAATGATCATTTTAACTTGTCTATTGATGCATGTATGCTACAATGAAAATATAGTTAATAACAACCATAACTACAATCTTATAGTTATGAGAATTGGCAAGTTTAAATTGGAGATCTTGATAGTCACTTCAATGAGGTAATTCTAGGTACAAAACTCATTTAGCATGGATAACCTCTTGAACGTTCTCCATGCTCATTAAAGACGAGGTCCACACCTTTGCATCATATGTCAAAATCAGGAGAAAGAGAAGCCAACAAGAACCAAAAAATTATGAAGATTGTCATAGCTTTGACTGACGACATACCTACATAGGTTTAAACTCTAGCATGAAAAGCAGCAGTTCGATGAAATACTATCATTATGAAAGAATATATCAAATTCGTTCTAGAATTTATTGTTATATCAAAAGAACAAAGAAATTCGTCAAGCAGCAGAAATGATATGATGAATACTCCCCCAAGCAGCAGAAATGATATGATGAATACTCCCCGCCCCCCCCCCCCCCCAAAAAAAAAGCAACACGCACCTGCGCTCAACTTTTGTCTTGAGTGTGGCATCGTGAAAGATAATCAATCACTTCATTCAAAGCTGCAATTGCGCATTTATTAACCATTGGATTATTGTATTGTCTTTTTCTATGGTCAAATAAATTGGTTACCTGGGAGGCGTTGGAAATCAGGTTCTATTCCATCTCCATTAATGTCCTTGTAATTTGGTGTGACATATTTTCCAATAGTGACAACCACACCAGATCCATCATCAAGCTCATAAACAGATTGTATTAAGCCCTGCATGTCATTGGTTGAGTGCACATCCTGATATGTGGAAATAGACATAGAGAAGGAAGGCTTGTCCAAACCTTGCCAAAAGTCCTTTCTCCCACAAGAACAGCTTTGCAATTATCATGAAGTGCTGTAGCAACCTATAAAACAAGTTGTTTCATTGCACCGATGCACTTTATGCATGAGATCTTTATCATCATAGGGAGTAGGAGATTTGGACAACTTACTATTTCACTTGCACTTGCAGTCCTGTTATTTACCAGAACCTGCATGAAAACTATCATTGATTAGCTTCCATGCATGTCATCGTTGAGCTCCTAAAAATCAAGGAGAAAAAGAAGTATGCAATAGCTTATTTCTCAAACAACTCATACAACATGATGAGGAGCACACCCAAGCTTTGAGTCTTATTCATTGCCTCATTTATCTCGTGGATGTAGAACGTAATCTAAGCTAAAAATTATTGCATGGTAAGCATTCTATGCAGTCACAAAAAAGAAAGTTGGATAGGGATATATGTACATTTCACCATACAAAAAATTCAAGAGATCAGTAAGTTTGGGTATGTAATTGTTCAGAATGATGAGAAAATTTAGTTTGGGCATGCAATGACAAGTTTATAGGAGCCACTGTGCAACTTATGGATTTTGTAGGAGATTAGAATGTTCTAAAGTCAATGAATGGGTTCACAAGACTTATCACTATGCTCTTAACAGAGAGAACAATTCATTCTTCTAAGAGTAACTTTCAAGTACCCCATGAATTTGTTCAATTTATAAAAAAGATGTTCTATGTTTCACCATGGAAGTCAAATATTGGCACATGATTAAACCATCCCAAGGAGTATGATGACCTCACCAAGCTAATATCACCTAATAAAGAAATCAAAATTTGCACATGCAAAGACAATCAACAATTGAAGGAAGAACTACAATACTCACCCATGAGGCTCTCACCTTAGCAAGAATGGGCATTGTAACAACTTTTAATTAGATTCTCATAAGAGTCTTCCAAGAATGTTGCATATCCTATATCGTGTTAGCTTAGTCAATCTTTATAACAATGTATTTCAAGTTTCCTTCAATGGTAATGCAGTCATCTCATCTGAAAAAAAGCTAAGTTGCATCCTATATGACAAGTTTCAATCTATAGTATATACTCAAAAAGCCAGAACTGTAAAAATGTTCAATACCAAAGAATAGTGAAGGTTCATAGCAATAAGAAAGTCAGTCAGTGTATCTCACTTGTCAAACTATGACATTACATACTTCACTAGGATTGTTACAAAAATTAGTCTATGGAGTACTGTTCAACTATGGCTTTAGAGTTCATGGTATCACACGAACAAAAAAAATGGCTAACATTAAACTATGTTGATTAAAACCAAAGAAACAAGACTGAAAAGAAAAACATACAATCAGAGGACTGGTAATGAAGGGAGCACTTTCTGCAACAATACTTTTCTGGACTTGAGGATCCCTACCGACTGTATGGATAACCTGAAATAAGCCCAAGACAGTAAATCATATTGTACGTACAACAAGAATAGCAATTTAATTTAAACCTTCCAAAATGTAGAAATATTAATATTTAAAATCATAATATAAATTTCATCTTGAAACTACTGTATAACCAATCTAAGATTTGTTCAAACAAAGCTGAGAAAAGTATGACAGAAATGCATGTTCTTTTTAAAAAAAAAAAAAACTTAAATCATTTTTCCTCTGACATCGACCAAGATATTAACCTTTTGCAAGTTCTTTTTTCCATTAGTGCAATAGGGTTGTTATAGAACCAAGATCTATCATTTTGATCAGAGGTTAAATAAATCGTCAAAACAAGAATTAGCCTAAAAAGATTAGGACATTTCTTAGAAAATGGAATCTCCATGGATGTGAATAAAATGAAACACTTTCTTTCATATATTCGTACAATTGAGAATTAATTTTTTTTGTTGGAAGAAAGAAGAATTAAAGAAGCAAAATATTTAAAATTTGTATCTTATTTAATTACAACCAATCCAAATAGTCAATCAATAGTCCTAATTGCTTTACTTCCTTGGCTCATACCAGAAGCCATGAACAAAAATATAAATAAAAAGATATAATTTTCCTCAATATAAATGCTCTTATTGACCCATTCACTTCCCCGCTGCCTAATCCAGTATATTGGACAACAATCAAGCATCCAACTTCTAAGTTTAAAACACTACGGCAATTTTGGGAATTCAGGTTAGGAAGCATGGTGATGAATGAAGATGACAAATGCTATATATAACAACAACAATCACACAAAAATTTGTGACAACAAGGTATAGGCAAACAGAGCTACTCTCATGAACTTACTGATTACAGCAACATAGTCACTTAAGTGCAATGTAGTGATAAACTGATTAAAAACACTTGTAAGATTATTTGTTTTGTAATAAATTAAAGTAGGCAAAGCTTGCAAATTTTATGTTGGACATGAATTAAATGGATTTGCAATATTAACCTGGATGTGGTCAATCCCAACCACTATGGACCAAAATTGGTAACATTCAACCCAAATGCACCAAATTGCCACGGATTTGAGATCTAGGCCTCAAAAACAGTCAAAATCGGGCCACGCTGATTAGATCAGCAGACACATCGATTCCTGGTGATCCCAGTTGGATATGCCAAAAACAAGGGCTTGAAAGAGACCAAGGTAAGAATGGACATATTTAAGAACTAGCTCAAGAGACCATTTCAAACCCACAAGTCCAAACTTCTTTTGTCACACCCTAAGTATCCCACATTGCATTTTGGGCTTAAGTTTGTGATAGTATATGTCACTAATCACCCCCCAAAGAGCAACCTTTGATTAAACCTTTTTGGGCTTAGCCAACATGGTAACTGAAGCTTTGTCACTATCCAGTATAAGATTCATAACCATTCATGGTTTGTGGGACATATTGGAAAATTTTGCATATTCAGTGAAATTTTGGTTTGACAGAGACGAGTATCAGGTAGGATAGCAGTGGTGTCATGGATCATAGTGCCTCTGGACCCCACATCACCTACAAGAGAACCTATTAGTCCACGCACCCCTGCTTCACCTACAGGAATTTTTGACAGACTGTGATGTGATAGAATGTGGCATGTGTTTGACTTGATGAAAGCATTAGGATCTAGTTAAAAAGATTGTAACATCTCAAAATAGTCCCATCTTGCCTATATGCTAAGGATTTTGCAATGAAATTAGAGTCACCACTCACCTCAAAAAACAACCTTCGGTGTATTCCTTTGGGGGGCTTTTTGAGTTGCGACATCTTTAGGGATCAAATCCAACTAAACTAAAGCTTAAGCCAGATCAGGCCCCACTGGAAGCAAGGAGTCAAGATTCTAGCAGTCATCTATTGGTAGTCTTTCCTAGCAAGTAGGGGCATTTCTATTAGATGGACTTCCTATCAGATAACATCAGTTTGAGAAAACCACCTAAGAATTCAGCAACTAAAAATCATAATCAGGAAGAATTAAAGGATTTATGGGAAAGAGAGACAACTTGCCTTGCTCCCAAGCTTCTTAATGAACCTACCATCCAAATGAACCTCAAGTTACATTGTCATGGTCTGTGAAACCATGCCAGCAAGAAAAAGATAGTATGAGCTTGAGGAAACTACCATCGAAGACATAGAAAAAGAAAAGAAAGCAAGAACAATAACAAAAAAGTGTTTCTATTTTAATGATGATAAAAATATTATAAAATATATTAGCAGAACAATTTGGTTACCTACCGTTTCTCCTTTGTTCAAGAAAAGCTTAGAAACCTCAATTCCAGCCTAGGAAAACAACTACACTGTTAGGTTTGAGAAACCAAAAAACATCAGTTCCACTGTCTTTCAAGACCAATATGCTGATAAAATGGCATGTGACAATTAACAACATACAAGTTGCTAGGACATGTAAAATAAGTTTCTATAGAATACAAGATACTGAAAACATTCTGATTTTCACTTATTATTTCTTAAATGATACACAAATCAGGCAGGAATTAAGAAAAGCATAAAAAATTAATGATCAGAAGCAAATTTTACAGTACTGACAAGGAACTGTAGTATAATGAAAAATTGCATTCCATGAAGCATATTGATTATGCTGTAGTTCTTATACTTATATGCCATCAGTGCATTTGTTCTTCACACTCAAAAGTCACACCATAGAGATTACATGGAAACATAATACTCGACATAAAAGGATGGTTATCTATCTAAAGGAAGGCTTATGACCAATAGAATCAATGAATTTTTTCTTTATTTTCCTTTCAGTTCTCCATTAATTTTTTTTCCTTAAGGTGCAGCTACACGTGACCACTTCAACTGTAACATAACCTTTTACACCAACAATCAATAAGTTGACTGTAGAAGGGTGATGATAACAATTTGTAAGAAAGTTTACAGTGTTCAACCAAGATCCCTATTGCAATGACAACAGCATAAGGGCCCCTTTTCTTTCCTTTTGCTCCCAAGTTTGACCAACTAAACTAGTAAACTTCAACTTTTTGGTAACTTCTACATTCTAAAATTTACACAGTTAGATTACTCTAGGTTTTAGATTAAGTAGGACTAAAATTGAATATATGAGATGCAATTTTAGTAATACTAGGAATAGGCAAAAGAATACAGTTAAGTTGAATGGGAAAGATATTCCTTTAAGTAGAAACTTTAGGTATCTTGAATTAATTATTCAACAAAATAAAAAAATTAATTATAATAACAAGATGGTTAAAATGATGAGGGAGCGTCAAGAGTTTTGTGTGATCACCGGATACCTTTGAGACCAAGGTATGTAATTTCGAATAATACCGTCCGGTACGGGCGGTACGTACCGGTCCATCAGCTTATCGGTACACGGATAGCTCATTACCGGACAAAACCATATATATATATAATATATATATATATATATATATATATATATAAGGCGACGTCGCGTCGCCTTTTTCGACGATGCGACGTTGCCTTTTATAAGAATATTTATATATAAATATATATAATCTTATATATATATATATAAACGAGGCGACGTTGCCCCGCGTGAGAGAAGGAAAAGGGGACGTCGCCTTTTATAAAAATATTATATATATATATATATATATATATATATATATATATATATATATATATATATATATATGAGGCGACGTTGCCCCGCGTGGGAGAAGGAAAAGGCGACATCCCCTTTTATAAAAAAATATAAATATATATATATAATCTTTTATATATAAATATATATTTATTAATTTACATATATATATATAAACGAAGCGACATCGCCCCACCTGGGAGAAGAGAGAGACGACGTTGTCGAATTTTATATATATATATATATACACCGAGCGGTATACCGCTCGGTATACAGTATCGTACCGTACCGACCGAACGTCGAAACTCCGGTCCGGTACGAAATTACATACCTTGTTTGAGACTAAAAATAAATTATAAGATAGTTGTGAAACCAACTGTGTTTATGACTCTGAATGTTAGATAATTAAAAAATAATATATATAAAAAGTTTGTGTTGTTGAGATGAGAATTTTGAGATGGATGTATGAAGTTACTAGAAAAGATAGAAGAAGAATATTTTAATTCGTGAACAACTGGGTATCGCTTTAATAGATGATAAGATGAGAGAGAATAATTTAAAATGATATGAGCATGTGCTTAAAAGACATAAGTCTTTTAAAGTTACGGATGCGGTAGTTAGAAGAAACAAAATGATTGAAGTTAGTGGTAACAGGAGAGGTAGGGGAAGATCTAAAAAAACCTTAATAGAAACTATAAATAAATATTTAAATACTCTAAACTTAATTAAATATATGATTTTTTACATATCTCAATAGCGATAAAAGATCCATGTAGCCAGCCCCAAATAGTTGGGACTTACGACTTTATTATTATTGTATGGTCTTAGCCATATTCTACATTTTAAAGGTTTCCTTTAGAAGAGGTCCATGTTCAGCCAAAAATCCCAATAAGAAAGAACTACCAAAGGGTAACTATCTTATTACCTTGCCTAAGGAAAACTTAGTCAACTTTTCTGAAATTATCACTCTCTGAGTATTTATATTGTGCTAAGTAACTATCTTATTACCTTGCCTAAGGAAAACTTGGTCAACTTTTCTGAAATTATCACTCTCTGAGTCTTTATATTGTGCTAAGATTTAAAGAACATTTTTAAATACAAAAATATTAAATGAAGAAGAGTGGGAAATATCAAATTTGATATTCAAGAAATTTCCATAAGAAAACAATGAGTTCAAGGAAAGAATCAATTTCCCAAAAACTTTAAAGATAATATAACAGCTCAAGAAACCAAGTTGACAAGGACATACAGGGAGAAAAAAAATCACTTCTATGAATTGTCAAGTATAATGGTAAATTTTTCATTGTTACTTCAAATATAGGGGATCTTTTAACCAAGATATGTAATATCGTACGGTACCGGTGTTTCGAGGTTGGCTCGGTACAGTACGGTACCAGCGTACCGAGCGATACACTAGGATATACCGAACAGTTTTATATATTTTTTGCATTTACTGTGCATTGTAGTGGTGCTACAGTGTAGCATTGTAGCACTGTAGCACGTTCTGTCTGATACCAAGCAATCTGTGTACCGGTATGCCGTCAGACCGGTACATACCACCCGTACCGGGCGGTACCATTCGATATGGCATACCATGCTTTTAACACCAGAGCACTGACAACAGAGATAAAAGTCTCATTCAAGTGGGGTAAAAGGAAGTTTATATAATATTTCTAAAACAATCTAACTTCTATACCAGTATTGACACACGCTTCGATGGCCAGTGACATAAATCACCAAAGATGAGTCTCATACATGTAATGTAACACATATAAGATACATCCTATTCAACCTATTTAAATGTGTTGTCTGTTTGCAGACAATTGAACCCAATCTAAATTGGACAATCCTAGCTAATCTAAACTGATCTTACACATGAGAGAGGACAAACCAGGCATGTTAGGGGAAAACCAGGATACTTTGGTCAATCATGATGTGGAACAGTAACAGTGAATTTGTTTCAACTTTCAATCCTCTCGGCAATAATCCAGTCAATAAGAGTTGCCAACAAAGATATGAAATGATAAAATCAAAAATCAAGTAATCCATCACTTCAAGAATGATAAAGTTTAATAGTTTAGTTATTAGCACTGACTTTACTGATTAAAGTAATTGGCTGAGTGACCACAAAGACTAGGAAACTGGTATACCTGCACAAGACCACCAAGATTATCCTTAAGATCCAAAATAAAGTACGATGCCCCAGCAGTTTGAAGACGTTTTAATGCTGCATATGGAGAAGTAAATAAATCACAACTCCAAATCCCTATATAAACTAGGTGAAGTTGAAATTGTATAAACGACTTTTACTGGAAAATCCTATATATGAATGCATGACTTTCCCAATCAATTTGAGGAAATACTAAAAACATAATAAATTCATTATTATACTTTTCTGAAATTATTAAAAGCAGGGATCTGGCATACCAATAACCAAATCTTTTTTTGCCAATGCATTGAATTCTTTTATATGTATGTATCCAACTGAGATGTCTCCATCATCAATTTTTTCCAGACGATAGAAAACAGGAGAACGAGCAACAAGTTGTCTTTCAACCTTCATAGACTGGATAGGGCCACAATTTCCATGTTTAACCTACAAGTAAGGTCAGATGAGTTTGCAATTTATAATAATTCCATCGCATTAATCATATGCATTGATTGTAGCACAACCTCAATTGTAACAAATGTTTCGTGTGGACCTTGTAGCAGAGAGGAAACATCAAATGCCGACCTCCCTCTTACATCTACACCGTTAACTGACAAGAGCTCATCACCCTTTACAAAAACACATAAAATTGAATGAGCAACAATAGTCAACTAACGCTGGAAGAAGCACCTGCTTTCATCATAATAAGATAACCTAAAGATCAACATAATCCGTGATAACTAGATGAATACTTGTAAGACAAACAATACTGTAACGTGAGACTCTAAATCAAGATCACGTGTGTCAAAAGGAACACATAAAACTAACAAAAAGTTAGGATCTTCCACAGACCACAGTTTAGCTCTCTGAATATATCCATAGGTAAAACTATAACACATTTTGCATACTTCTACCTAATATTGTTCAAATATGATTCCATTGAGATTATTTTGTATACAAAAGTGTGAATTTCAATATCCTGCAAGACATCACATGCAAATAGCCAGTCCTACGACTTCCATCATGCCATTTCTCACTAAAACAATGAGAAGAAGATGAGTTTTCAAGAGATGCAAACATGTACTTCAATTTTTAATAAATATCTCCAAAACTGGAGAAAAAACATATAGAAGTTAAATCAAACAAAATAATAGATGTAATTTTTAAGTAGGAATATCTTAATTCTCTATGATTACTTTCTCTTTAGAATGTAAAATAGAACATATGCAAAAGACTGTCTGCTTCTCATTCTATTCTTTATATGAGAAGTCACACATTTGTCACATTGATAACCAGATCTATAGTAAATTGCATAGCTGTAATTGGAAGAAAGAGGTTGTCATATACAACATTTTCAACAACAATTTTCTACTAATGCAGACAAAGAGCAGTGGAATCTTTGTTATGAATCGCCATGTATTGCTACTCAGTACTTAGTAATCAAAGCAATATACAAGGACTAAGTCACAAACTGGAAAAAGATCAATTGCTAAATTTAACTGTAAAACAAAGTGATATAAACATAATGACTCCTGGTCCAAATTATTGCAAAAAATATATCAGTGTACTCAATCCCCCCAGTGAAATTAAGAGGAAACACTGAGGAATTAGAAGTCAAAATAAACAACACCTTGGGAGAGGTAGGTTATATGTTTCAACCATATGGCATGATCCTTTAACTGGTATCAATTTCTGATGAGTAATAATCAAAAGTACTTGGGGAATTAATTAATAGTTATATGTATTATATTGTCAAATGACAAGGATATCTAGAAGAGGATTATGTTTCACCAAGGTAACTCTCTGTTTGCCTGTCTAGAACTACACATTACATTGACCATATAGGTGCAGTGATTTAAAAAGCGCTAGGTGCCAAAAGGCGCCAAGGTCCAAAAACGCCCGAGGCATTAGGCGCTCACCCGAGCGAAGCGAGGCGCTAAAATATAAAAATATATAATATAATTAATAAAAATATAAAAATATATAATATAATTAATAAAAATATAAAAATATATAATATAATTAATAAAAATATAAAAATATATAATATAATTAATAAAAAAATAAAAATATATAATATAATTAATAAAAATATAAAAATATAATTAATAAAAATATAAAAAATATAATTAATAAAAATATAAAAATATATTGAAAATTAATCATTTCAAAATTCAAATAAACTTAATATTAACAGTATAAGCCTGCTGACGGAGAAACGAGGAAGCAGCGGCGAGCGGTAGCGGTAGTGGGAAAGGGAGCGGGAGGGCTCGCGGGAGGCGCGAGCAGCGGGAGGCGCGAGCAGCGACAGCGGCAGCGGGAGCAGGAGCAATGAGCAGCGGGAGGCACGAGCGGCAATAGAGGCAGCGTTTGCGAGTAGCGAGATCGGGATCGGGAGCGGCAACGGCAGCGGATTAGGGTTGGGTAAGGGTTATATCGGTTTAGTTGGTTCGATTGAACCAACTAACAACCGAACCAGGACCGAACCAGACCTAAAATCCTGGTTCGGTCGCCTTAGTTTACCCAGGCGCTCGCCCGAAGCGCCCAGCGCCTGGGCTCGGGCGAGCGCCCAGGCGGCGCCTGTTTGAAGCGCGCCGCCTGGGAGATTAGCGAGGCGCTCGGACCTCGCCTCGCCCGAGTGCCTAGGCGAGCGCCCAAGCGCCTTTTGCAATCACTGTACAAGTGAATGACAAACATATGCAGCATGCTCGACTGACCTAGAAAGCATAAATAGAATGAAAAATTACCTGTCTCACTCCAGCAGAATAAGCAGGGCCATCTAGTATAATCCCCAGAACCTTCATCTTTACAGTACCTTTATCATCAGGAACTTCCCTCAGATTTATTCCAATCCCAGTAACATCATACTTTGCCATCTTTGAGAACTTTGATCAACGATAAAAGTACCATATGCCAACAAACATGAAAATTGCAATCCTTGTCATTATACACAGAAATGAGATTGTCATGAGTTAGTCAAAAATAAAGTACAATTTAAATGGATACAAAGCAACCAGAGAATTCATTCAAAAGCACATATGAACAGGTAGATAATGTTGCTCAGTCACAAGTTTGACAATCAATGAATAATTCAACTAGAATAGTAAAACAAAAGAAAATTGGAAAATAAAATAAAATGATAAATCAAGCAAAAGTTTAGCAAAGATTCGTTAAAAATATAAAAAGAGTGATTACAAAAAGAAATTTATTTGATAATTTTTTTATGAATATTCCTATAAATGAAAAAAAAAGAAGAAAAAGACCAACAATGAAATACCTCCATTGAGATATGAATTGACAGTTCCCATAGATTTATTTAGTTGGACATATCACAAATTTAGTGCTAATTTACATAGTATTGAACTGACAGAAATAATAGTCTTCAAAAGAAATCCATTTTCAAGAGACAAGGAGCATGAAGTGCAAAGAAAAATGATAACATTGTTTGGACACTAGAACCAATTTGTATCTCTGAGCCCTATTACAAGTGCAACCTTGAAGAACAGACTATGCAAAGTAAAAGTGCATTATACAAAACACCAAGCATGAACCGGAAATATTCGCATTAAAGCAATGAATCTACCATAGAGTAAGATTCTAAGCACTCATCTAATGGAAAAGATACTCACAGAAGTGCATAATTAATAATTTTCAGATAAAGATTTGTTGATCTTGATTAAGTCTCAACATTTCCCTCCTGAACTCTCTATTCTAGGTGTTAAAAGTTATAAGACACCTAAATTTTGGGCAAAATTAGGTAATTATTCACTTTTTATGATGAATTTTTCTTAATGACAACAAATTCATGATCAAAATAACAAAGAAAAGAAACCCGTGGACTATAGAATGACAGATATGCTACGTGCTTATTAGCATCACTTACTTCTGCAGGAGAAAGAAACCGGGTATAGGGATCACCCAGACTAGCCAGCATCTTCTTGATTACATCATGAGCCCTGGATCTTGTTTGTATTTTGCTATCAAGGATGTCTTGTTTCTTTTGCTATGTCAGCAAAAATAGTATTTAGAAAACATTGAAGATGCTTGTATTTATAAGTAGAAATGAAAAAAAGAAAATGGACTTTTGTCATATAAGCATAGTAACTAATTGAAGACTTCAAGTGTCAGATGTTCAAAAGAAGTCTGAGGATTTGATATGCTAAGCAAAACAAGAAAGGGTAATGCCATGGATGAGACTCGCATCAATATGAGGTCTTGGAGTGATCAATGTATATAGTATTACCCCAAGTAGAGAGCCTAACTTTGTACCTCAAAATCCGATCATCCTGGCTGCAGGATAGCAACCTTACCATGGTGACAAGACCCACCCTCTTATAAGTTGAGCGACAAATTAATATTGCAGCAAGCTTGCTCACTCGATCACACAGAAAATAAGAAATTTATTTGGTTAGCTTACCGATTAAATCACCACAAACTTCTTCTGCTTGAATCATGTCATTCTAACCAAGTCCCTTCTGATTTTTTTCTTTATACTTTCTTTCATTCTCTTTGTTACTCACCATCCATTTGCAAGTGCTATGATCATTCACAAATATAATTATTTCTATCTAAATTATTTCTAAGTATTCCTATCTTCTAGTTCTCTTTTTTGTCTCTCAAAACAAACCTTGAGTTTTGCTGAATAAACCACTTAAATTTGCTAATGGCGATATTATATTAGCCAGTTCCTATTGCTATGTCTTCAATTATGGCATCCAGTATACCTCCTCTAAGACCTCTGAATGGTCAAGCCATTCTTCATGACATTTCTTACTAACTTGGAAGAAGTTGAAAGCAGAATAGATAGCTTGAATAATTGAAAATATATGGAGATAATTGTGTCCTTAATGGAAACTTATGTTAAGCTTTCTGATTTACCTCTTTCTTTCCTCAGTTAGCAAATCCAATTTGCATAGCAGACATCTACTGGATAGGATGACAAGATACCCAAACTTAGCTGCGCATTCTTTCTTCCAAACAGGGTGATCAATAGTGCCAATTAATCAGCAATGGAATCATAAATGTTGTTCCTCGTTTCTGTCACATACCGTATACATAACACTTGAATAACTCACCCATCTCATTGTCCACAAAAACTTTCTTCAAATGTCTCTTCTCCACTTACAATCTCTTCATTTCTCTCACTAATATATTGTATTAATATTAAAAGAATTACTACTACGCCCGACCATAGTAATTAACGATATGACTCAGAACTACTCAAGAATACATGCCTACCACTGACTTGATGATTCTGCATCAGATTACATCAAGATCAAGAAAACCAAGAAACAAATGCATCTACGTTAGCCCTGAAATATTTCTTCCCCTTAACCAAAAAATCTTAGAGAGAGAGACGATAGTTCAAATATTACCATCCACTTCTCTGGGGACCAAGAGCGGCTCCCGGCGTCCGGAAGGAAGCTCTCGTTGACGACCTCCCACGCCTCCTCGACAAGGCCCTCGTTCGTGATCGATTCCGGCAGCACATCAGTGGAGGCCATCTCGCCATCATCTTCTCGACAGAGGTCAGAGGTGGGCGGCGGGAGATCAACCTGTGACGGAATCTCGACGGCCGCGGCGTCAAAGAGGGAAAGCGAGGCGGCGAGGGAGAATGAGAGGGCACCGGCAACCACCCGGAGAAGAATATTCTGGAAGCATCGCGAGATTCCCTTGCCGGGATCGTCGACCTGCTGTTTGCGACACTTGATACCGAGAGTGCAATTAATGGAGTAGGGGGAGGAGGCCATCGATAGGGGCTGGGTTCTCGGTGGAGTTCGCGGTGCCGGTGGCGGCAGGGGGAGTGAGCAAGAAGAGATCGACCTCATCGTTATGTTGTCCCGAGATGATTGGTTTCCTTCCGATCACTCGTATCAGTGGAGTCGCGAAAAAAAAGAAAATGCCAGGGAAAAAAATTGGGGAATTTCTTAAAAGAAAATAAAAACTATTGTTTTTTTCTAAGAGATATACTTTAGTAAATCAGTTCATCGATTTTAATCAATAATAAGGAGAATATCATCGGTTAATCTTTGCACGACATGCGATAAAGGTCACTCTCCTTCTGTTTGTCCTCTCCTTCTATTTATTTATTTAGATAAAAGTCAAAATTAAAAATAAACAGTTATAAGTTTTATCTAGAAGGTTAAGGGGCGATTATTAAAGATAATTAAAGATTATCTTTCCATAAAATATTTTATTGATCAAATATAAAAGTTCATATTCAACGTAATAAAAAAAGATCACTTTTTTACCACTCACACACTTAAGTTATCAACTTGAATATCAAAGGGATCGAATTAGAAAATCTCTATCAATCTCGATTTTCGTGTATGTGATACCTTAAGAGCTCGATGTTTTTACTTTGGAAGCATCCTAAATAACCTTGCACATATAGGTTTGGACCTCATCGGATTGAATAGGATGTCAATAAATTCTTTTTGTAACATTTTTGGTATTAGAATGAGGGTCCAATGTCGTAGGAGCACCCGCCTATAGGCCATTATTTCTGCACGTAAGTGTATCTACATCGATACAGATATTGATGCGATATTGGCATCTATTCAACAACTCAAGTCTCTCACCCTCGGGGATGACCCTGAACAACCTACTTGTCTTTGATGTGGTTTTCTTAAATCTTATTCGAGGAAGTGCAGACACTAATAGGCATGATGCAGGTCATCGCTTTGATTTTTCCCCAATTAGCCTAAGAAGTGATACCACCAGCTCAACCATAATCACCGATTCAACCGCCACCGACACCAACACTCATCGACTTTGAAATTTAATAGATCGCACCACCACTCTACCCTACTTAAATCTGAGGCATAGTCAGTAGAGTCGATGAAGGATTTCGTATGGGTCCAACTATAGCAGATGGACCAATGTCTGAAGAAGATACAATGATAATTACAACAATAAAAAGGGGAAGTGTTGATCGACCCCATCTCGGGTTGATCACTATTCATCCAAAAAATCCAAAAGAACCAATTCCAATGAACTTTTACCTCTTGTCTTTGGAGGCGCTCGATAGCAGTGTTGACTCGATGGAGCACATTGTAGCTTTTCATGCCTAAATATCATTGTATAATACTTCAGATACTCTAATGTGTTATACCTTCCCAATCACATTAAGAGGCTTAGCAAATGAATGGTATGCCTGAAGTCGCTTTCCATCGGTTTTTTTGCTTAGCTTGTAAGAGAATTTGAACTTCACTTGCTCATGAATGTACACCTGTAGTTATCAATAGCAATGCTCCTTAAACTCAGGTAAAAGGAGGAAACACTCACAGTCTTTATTACTCAGCGAGATTTGAGGCATGCTAGACTTTATCATTCATAATACAAACATTTATAATGAGGCTAAAGCCCTCTCACTTTTTTTGGTTTTTGATATAGAGACCATCGATAATTGCACCAAAGGCGCTTTAAAGGGTCAATCAATATATTACCATCGAGGCAATAGTCTTAGGCAAACATGGAGTCACGCAAGAGGCCGAAACAGGAGTGGCCATAATTAACCCCGACTCCAAGATCACTTCAGCGAAAGAGAAACAAATAACCCTAGTAACCTCGCCCAAGGTCCAAGCTGACCCCTCTATGATTAGAATTGAAGGTTTTCTATAAACAAAAGAGAAAGTATTCGTAAAAGACCATTACCCAATGAAGACCCTATTGGCAAAAAGAGACAAGTATAAATACTATCGATTCCATCGAATTACAGTCACGACATAAAGGATTGTCACTACTTGAAAGAGTATATCAAGGAGTTGATCCGTTGAGGACACCTTAGATGGTTCATTCAAAAGCACCGAGAACCCTCACTGACCTTAGGGGCCAATGGAGAGGTAGATTAATGTCATAATTAGTAAACCTATCCCAAGGGGGACAACTCCTCGGATCGTAAGGCTTATGCATGAGCTATCATAAAAAAGTACCCAAGGACGAAGACCTACCCGGAGAAAACCTTTAAGAGGAAAGAGATAAAGCACCTCGACTTGAATCATGATGACGCCTTGGTGGTTTTATATAAGGATGATTACTACTCAACTAAATAGAGTCACAATTGATATAAAGACAATCCATACTCCAAAATAATACTGACTAAATTTATGATAGCAGATATCGCTTTGATGCACAACGTGATCATACCCCAACCCACACTAAACAAACCGAGGGTGGTGGTGTCGACCTATCATATGATGATAAAAAAATTTATAAGAGAGATGTTAGAACTTATCGCCTCAGAACGATAAAAGGGATTGTGCTATCAAGGACATGACACATTACAAATTTAAAGAAGTTATACTCTTAAAGCATCCCTCGGGGTCAGATCGGGATGACTATATCTCGAGCATTAAGCCTTAGTCTACTATGTCTTCGATGCCAATTGTAAAAAAAAAAATTATATTTTTATATTATAGGTGTTATAAGATGAGAAAAAAAAATTTATTACTTAAAAAGACTACACCAACTCAGTCGAGCCTCTATATCCAAATGAGATCCTAACCTACCGAGGTTTGCATAATAAGAAACCTGTCGTGACGAGATATATAAGATAAAATATGCCCGAAGCGTATTGGTAAAAAACACTCGATCCATGTAAGAAGAAAACTCGCTACGATGAGAGACACAGGATAAAATGTGCCCGAGACGTATAAGTCGAGAAAACTCGACATATGCAATAAAAAATTCATCACTATGGGAGGCTCAAAACAAAATGTAACTGAGGTACATGAGTTGGAAAAACCCAACCCACATAATATGAAACATACCATAGTGAGAGGCACAATATCAAATGTGCTCAAGGCGAGTGAGTCCAAAAAACCTGACCTATATAAAAAGAAATATGTCATGGTAGAAAGCATAATGCAAGATGTATTCAAGGCACGTGAGTCAGGAAAACTTGACCCACATGAGAGTAAATACATCGTGATAGAAGACATAAGAGAAAAAATGTTCAAAGCAAGAAAGTCGAGCGTTGACCCACTTCTTTACTCAAAGTGCATAGCTCACTACCCAACATAACCCATCATCCTAGAGGCTAAAAAAAAAATGCAAGCACCTCGGACAAAGACGACCTCCCTCCGCCCAAGGTAGGTCCCTCGATGATGGGAGGGGCAAATCGATGATGTAGAGCTTCATAGCATCCCTGTTGTGGACCTATTGCCTGCACAACGTGGTTCCCTCAATAATGAGTAGAAGAGGAGCCCACCTTAACACCTCCTATAGCATATCTTAACTCCTCTCATAACTCACCTTGATGACAAGCAGAAGAAGAGGGGTAGGTCATCGACATGGGGCTTCACAACATCCATGTTATGGACCCGTTGCTCGACGTGGGTCCCTCAAGGACAAATCGAGGAGGAGTCCACTTTACACTGTTTGCCACTCCCCTCAATTCCTCTCATAGCCACCTCGATGATGAGCAGAAAAAGAGAGGCAAGTCAGTGATGGACCATCGTCAGTAGCACCTCACCTGCGATCCTCATTGAGCCAAGGAGGTCAAGAAACTTGACGATGAGCAGAAAAAGAGGGGTAGGTTTACGATGGATCATCTCTAACAATGCTCGCACCCCTTGGCTATAATCCTCACTGAGCCAGGGAGGTCAGGAAACCTGACCCCCTCCTCCGCCCGAGGCATGGTGGTCGGTAAACCCAACTAGGTCGAGCAAAGGTGGGTCCCCTCCGCCCAAGGTGGGTCCCTCGACAATGTGAGAGGTAGGTCGATGATGGATTATCGATCAACAACGCTCGCACATTTCACCTGTGATCCTCATCAAGCCAGAGAGGTCAGGAAATTCGACCCCCTCCTTTGCTCGAAGCAAAGAGATTGAGCACCTGACACTCCATTTTCATCATCATCGAGCCACGAAGGTCGAAGAACCAACCCTTATCATTGTCGTCCTCCATACTTGGAGGGTCGAGTTCACTTCGAATCCCTCTTGCCAGAGTCATCAAAGCACATCTTAAAGAATGGACAAATGATAAGGAGAGCATCGCCAGTTAGTCTTCACCTAACACATGACCTTCACATGGTATCTAAGGTGGAAAAAAAGTCAAAGGTTATCCTCCGTCTCTCTACCCACGTGGACAAGGTCCAAGATAAACAAATATAGGCTATCCCCCTCTTGTTACCCATGTAGATAAAAGGTCAAAGGGAGATTGTTGGAGGCAATTAAAGGTTGCCTCCTGGAAGAATATTCTATATAATATTTTATCTCTTTACAACTAGGCATAAAAGTTCATCTTCAATACAAGGAAAGAAGGGGGATCACTTTTTGACCACTCTGCGTCTACACTCATCTACCTTGAGCTACTAACTTGGGGGTTAGAGGGATCATATCAAAAAACCTCTTCCGACCTTGATCTTCATGTAGCTGATACCTCAAGAGCTTGATGTTTTCATAATCGGAGGCACCCTAAACAATCTTACATACTTGATATTTATAGGTCCAAACCACATCAAATTGACTAGGATATCAACGACTTCTTCCCATAACAATTTATATAATGAATCAATCTCTTTTTTAACTATAATATTTTTAAATAGATTTATAATATTTTTTAAAATATTATAAATCTATTTAAAAACATTATAACTTATATGAAAATCTATCTTTTATTTCTAAACTAATAAAAATAAAAAATATTTTAAATATATAAACTAGTTTTTATTGGATTTTTAAAAATTCATTTGCTTCAATTATAATATTCTTGAATATACTTATTTGGTGAAGGTGTAAAAAACATAATTAATATAGAAGTCCTAAAATCAATAATGATAATTATTTAAAATTATATTTTTATATATTAATTAGTTTTATATTAGATTTTGAGTTAATTTATCTCGTTCGTAATGTTTTTAATAAATTTGCAATGTCTTTTAAAGAATTATAATATTTTCAATAATAATTGGACAGAAGACATTGAAATAATTGAAGGAGGATATATATATATATATATATATATATATATATATATATATATATATATATATATATATATATATATATATATATATATATATAAGATAATAAAACGAAGGAGGTGAATGAGAAAGGAGATTGAGGAGGAGGAATGAGATAAGGCAAAAGTGGACGAAAAGAAGAGGAAGATAGAGATGGCGAAGACAACAAGAATAGGAGAAAAACTAGATTAGGATAACAGATAGAGATTGATAGGGAGGATGAGGAGGAAGAGTAGGAGGAGGTAAAATAATGAGGAGAAAAAAAATAAGTTAGAGGTTAAGAATTTTCATTCGAATCGAATCAGTTTAATCAAAAAAAAATTATGAATTACTTTTAATTTTGACATCATTAGATATAAACTGTAATGATATTTCTGTTCAAATTAGAAAAAATGGCACCAAAATAAAACATAATTAGGAGGGCATCATCTTAAAAAAGCAAATAGTTGGCTTTTTTTTATAAATTATCCAAAAATAAAAGAGATTAACATATCCTCCACAAAATAAAAATAACAAATATAATCTTCCAACATCTTTAAATTACTTAAATGTTCCTGTAAAACCGTTAAATCTTATATTGTGGTTAACATTAATTAGTTTTGATCAGAACTCGCATATATAAATGAGAATAAATTGTTAAAATAGTATAAATATCAATTATAATTTAAACTAACATCAAATGCTAGTCTGCCAACGAAAATTTATTTATAAGCGCATTACATACAAAACCGGCTGACAAAGGAAAGACTCGAACAAAAAGGATTAAACCGGGAACCGGTTTGGCTCCGGTTCATGGTTTCAGTAAACTTTCAATAAACGGTTTTCCACCCTTCGACAACGTTCCACAGAAGACACCCGCCCTGTTTCTGGGAGAGGCGGTGGCCCCTACTGGGACGTGGCTTCCGTCACATTTGAGGTATGTGTGGCACCGCGTACGATAGGTATTACCGCTATAAGTTTTGGTTTTATATAGACCCCAAAAAAGAACCGGCGTTTGACGACAGTCTGTGAGCCGGTTCAGTTATAGACCGAACTAATTATATGTTCTTCGTTTTCTATAAATATTCTTCCGCGCCCTAAACCGGCCCAATCCGGTCGTTCTTTTATCTTCGGGGTTTACCTTTTGCCCTTTACGTTTCGATGCCCTAATTCCTGACGAGCGACGCTACCCCGCGATCGCTCTCTCGCCCCCGAGATCACACCTTTGTCGTCGATATTACCTCTCCGTGGTGGCGAGCCCTCCATTGCCGTCGCTTGCCAAGTGGTTCCTGTCTCTCTAGTGCGATTAGCTTGTGGTGCGTTTTCTTTTTCTCGATCTTTTTTCTTCTTACTCTAATCTGATATACTCGACATCATCAAACGTTATCGATTCAATGAGTCATTTAGGGTTTTGTGATTCCTGTGCCTCCAATTCATGGATCTCTTATTCCTTGGGTGATTTGTTGATGCCGGAACGGCGCGAGTTCTGTGCTTGGAAATTTTGGTTAGCTGCTCCAATTTAACTCAATATTAGTCTCTCAATTTTTTTTGGATGTTTGATAAATTATTTCGGTTTTAGACCATTACAAAAGGAACAACTTTTAAAGTGCAAAACGACATTGCTGGCTTTTTGCCTTCTCTTCTGTATATCTATGTTGATTGGTGCTTCTATGTTGTTTAGCAGCCGCTATTCGATTGCAGAGAAGATACAATCTAGTAGGTCCACCTTATGTATTTCATAAATTCGCTTATCACCTTTGGTATTCATAGAATAACAGATCGCCTGCCGTATTTCATAGATTAGCATTTGCTGTGTTGTAACCAGAGAGTTCTGTGTCAGTTTGCATCAGCATCGGTGGATTGCATATGCTTATCGAAAGTATTATGAAACTTAATGATACATGTTGGCTTGGGAATCTATTACATTCGTGCAAGTTATTTAGGCTTTCTGGATCTTCTGGTTGGCAGCATTCATGGAGATTGATCTCCTAAGAAAGATCCTAAAAAGGAATATTTGATTGTTGCATTCCGGGACACACATGAGATACACAACTTATACATTTTTGCACTGGACTTATTGGTTGTTATTTATTGTTTAGCTCACGCATAGGTTCTTTTATAGCTATCTTTTGTATGAACTGAGATTCTGGGTACTGCATTTTTTAACTAATGAATTATAAGATGTTTGATTCCCTGCAAAATGACTTTATATCAAAATGTTGAAGCTTTGATTTGGTGCCAATAAGAATATTGTTGCGATTTCAGATATCCTAAGTAGGAGGCAGATTAATTAAAAAATTCTTGCAAAACTCCTTAGAGCTGTGCATGCTTGAGGAGTTGAAAGTTTACTTGATTGTTTTGGATATGTGGACCTAATTGTAAATTTATGGCCATGTATTATCTGAACATTATCTCATTAGCTTTTTCCAAAATGTTAAATGACAATGCTTCAATCTTGACCTAGCTTTATTTCTGTTTTTTTGGGTTCTAATACCTGAGGCCTCACTAGATTTCTTTTTTCCTTTTAACAGATTCCATTCCTAGTAATGGCAAGTTACTCAGGGAGAGGTGGGCCATTAAATGGCTCTGTCTATGTGTGTAAGTTGCCTCTTGGAACTGATGAGACTATGCTGGCCGAGTATTTTGGCACCATAGGGTTGCTAAAGGTATAGGTCTTGCCAGATATCCTTTTGAATCATCTTCCATTATTTTCAACTATTTGTTGTGTGTAACAGAGACACTGTTTTATGATTTCCATCTATAATTATATAATATGGCTGCTCAAAATTTGACAGAAGGATAAAAGGACTGGTCGACCAAAAATTTGGTTGTATAGGGATAAAACTACCAATGAACCTAAGGGCGATGCAACAGTTACATATGAGGACCCACATGCAGCTCTTGCTGCTGTTGAATGGTTCCACAACAAGGATTTTCACGGAGCTCCCATTGAAGTATATATAGCAGAGTCAAAAACTAAAGATTCAATTGATAATTCAACTCAGCAGGATGGTTTTGGAGAAAATCCAATTATGGCAGTTGGAGGGCATGATGATCTGGATGGTGCCGGAGGTAGAGGTAGAGGTCGTGCTGGTGCATCAGGAAAATCATGGCAACAAGATGGAGACTGGATGTGTCCCAATACAAGGTCTGTGGTATGATATTGGTGAGCAACTCATTCTTGCACTATTAGATAATTTTTCTACTTTGAATATGTTCCAGATGATGCAACTTGTTTTATCATTCTTTCTTTTGCTGGCAGTTGTTCCAATGTGAACTTTGCATTCCGTGGTGTCTGTAACCGGTGTGGGACAGCTCGTCCTGCTGGTGTTGGTGGAACAGGTGCTGGTGGCGGTGGTCGAGGAAGGGGCCGAGGTAGTGGTGATGCTGGAGGAGTTGCCCGTTCTGTTGGTGGTCCCACAGGGCTTTTTGGTCCAAATGACTGGCCCTGTCCGATGTAAGTAACCTTTCTTCTTTAGAAGGTAGTTTTGTCCCATTTGAAATGCTTTGTTATCACTTAATGTGGAGAGTATCTAATTTCTTGCTGAATAAAATCCAACTTTTTGATATGATTCATGGTGTTTGCTAGAACAAAATACCTTTTTTTTAGGCAAAAGGTGACGTTCTGTTTTCTTTAAGCAGCATAATTTTATAAAAAAAATTCTGTGAGAAACTCATTTATTTATTGCGGCTATTTGTTAAGCTTAGTTTGACCCAATGGTTGTTTGCTTTAGCAAAGGATGTTACCACTTGACTTGGTTTGTGAGCATTCAGCAATGATATGTAATAAACTATTCCAGTTGCACCATAATTATATAGCTAGCATTTATCAATGATTTATTTTGACCCTTTCCAGATATTACACATTTCCTAGTGCCAAAAATAATCAAGGAATACACCAGAGAATAGAAAACATATGCTTTTCCCCAAGCCTAAAACATTCCATCAGTTTCATTTAGTTATTTTACTGTTTGATTTCTTACTCTATGCACTGGGAAACTACATATTATGGCAATGTTTTTTTGTTCTTTTTTCTTTTACATCTTTTGAGGTTTTACCAACTCTGATTTTTGCAGACTAGTAAGTTCTAATTATATTTAACACACACACCCAACAGAAAGCAAATATGGGTTAGATATTCTTTGTTGCACCTTTTATGTTGGTCAACTGAATTCAACACATGAGAAGACATCTTTATTAACACTTCTCTGCTTAGAGATTTTTTTGTTGTTGTGCATGATATGTCATAGTTGAAAGCTGTATCTTGTATGCACTTACTGTATGGTGTGTTTGTTGCTTTTTTGGCTACAATGAAGTTATCATTGAAACCTTTTCATAGTACACTGCTCATTAATTTTTATATAGGTTACTGCTTGAGCAAGTGTTTTTTCCTTTCTACATAAGAAACATTAAACCCCTGCTAAATTGGAGCAAACATCTCATATTGTTGGTTCACTGCTTGGAGATTATCACACTGTCCTATTTGCCATGTGAATAAATCATGAATGGATCAGTAGCACACTATGTTGTAGAAGACAACTCTTCTCTCTTTCTCTCTCTCTCTCTCTCTCTCTCTCTCACACACACACACACACACACACACACATGCACGCACACTCACACTGTTCATCAAACAAATACGTAACTCTGAAGGTTATGGATTCTCTACATGTTTTGCCTCTCTCACTGAGTTTCCGTGGCCGTCAACCTATCACTCAGTGAAATGTTGCTTTATCTGACCCACTTACTATGTCATCATGACAAGGCTGATGTTCCATTGTTCAAATAAATGTTTCAGGTGTGGCAACATTAATTGGGCAAAGCGCACAAAGTGCAATATATGTAACACCAACAAGCCAGGTCACAATGAGGGTGGTGTGAGGTAATATGAATCATGCATAGAATGGCCATTTTGTAAGAACATTTGAAACTTATTATTATGGATATTAAATTATTTTTACAATTTTTATGTGTATCTTTTACCCAACTGTTTAGCATGTTGGATAAGTTTATAAACTGAATTATTCCTTGTTTGATTTGTGTTATAATTCTTCATATCATGTGCTTGCTAAGCATAACAGAACTGGAGTTGATAATGATAAGCATGCAAGCATTGTTTTTCAGTTTGGCTTTAGTTATGTTCCACTGATAGTAATAGTGACACATGGAGATAGTCATCTTTTCTTCTGATGCCTGGGCATTTATGCCATGCTTATTTCTGGACCTGAATGTAGATGTTGTTGTAGCTTAATTGAGAACCACTTATGTAATCTTGTTGAAGCATTTTCTTGGTTCCATTGCTTTATTTGATAGAGGAGGCCGTGCTGGAGGTTACAAAGAACTTGATGAAGAAGAAATAGAAGAAACAAGGCGACGGAGAAGAGAAGCTGAAGAGGTTGATGAACCTGTAACTTTTGTTGGTGAATTTTCTTTTCCTTTTTAACATGTGTACAAATATTTCATGTGTGTGTCCTGCAGGATGATGGAGAGATATATGATGAATTTGGAAACCTTAAAAAGAAATTTCGTGCAAAAACACAACAAGCTGAAGCTGGGCAAATGGTTCCTGGCTCTGGCCGTGCTGGATGGGAGGTTGAGGAGATAGGTAACTTACACCTTATTGACTATGTATCATTTATAATGTCATTTATTACTTTTTAAATATGTAATAAATGTTAATGCATGCTATATGCGATGCTGTTTAATTAAAATGCTTTGTTGACCATCATATTGCATCTTATTTCGTGAAGATTTGGATGTATCAGCTTATTTTTATGATCTGTCTATATCCATGCTTTGAAGATGTCTTTTTCCTTTTTTTTATCACCTTTATAAGGTGATACTTCTACTTTCTGTGCTTGTTGTACATGTTTAAAGAATATTCGATTCTACAAAGTCGATGCTATAATATCTTTCAGTAACTTGTAATATGCTTCTTATGACTTGCCACACGGTGAAGTACCAAGTTCTCAGAATGTAAATGTAAAGAGATTATATTTACTTGTATGTTGCTAAACGACGATGCTACATTTAGTCCCACACTTGCTAGAGAGTTGAAGAGACAACACCTTTTGTAGAATTAGGTCTTTTGCTCATACATGTGTTTCAATAATATATTAACATATTTTAGCATTTGATGCTAATGGGGTTCTAGGAAAATAACAAATAGAAAACTGCAAAATCTGATGTGCTGGTTTGCATAATAATTTTACAATTTTATAATGACATTTGCAGGTGTCTCCGAGAGACACGGTGGAGAGAAAAGCAAAGACCGTTACAGAGATTTCAATGAACGGGGAAAGCAGCAAGAACCGGGAAAGAGATGGTTCTGAGAGGGAGAGACGCAGGAGCCGAAGCAGAGAAAGGGAGAGGGAGCGTGAGAAGGAACGAGGGAGAGTCTCAGATAGAGATTATGGATATGAAAGAGGTCGGGAACGTGGTAGGGACCGCCACCGAGACTGGTAGTGCTTTTGCCAAGGCTAGGTTTCTACTTTTGCGCATGCTTCTAGTTTATTGAAACTGTTTTGTGTCATCTGTAGCTGGAAGCTTTGTTAAATTTTCTTGCTTGAACATCCACTTTCTTCTTTCTGTTCCCCCGCACCCCCCCTCCCACCCTTCCTTTTTTTCATTTTACCAACTGATGACATCCTTTCGTATCATTTTTTTCCTAACAGTTTGATTAAGAAATAAATTATTTTGTTGGCTAGAAAGAAGTCCTCTAATGGTATCTATTGGCCTACTACGTTGATAAACAGTGTCGTTTAGAGGATGTGTCATTGATGAGGGGATGTCCGAGACAATCGGTTAAGAGTCTTACGATAAAGACAAGCAGTGCATGTTGTTTTTGAGTTAGATATCAAGAGAATATATGTCCCTTCAATAGGGTTATTTTGGTGTAGTTAAGACGTTTGGAGGGCAAAAAGGCAGACATGAGTTAGGCAATGGAATCCAATCATAGGATGTTGGCTTGCCCAAGACAAGTCATAGTTTCTTTGCTGCTTGTTCTCTTTTCTGTGATGGCACATACGAACTTTAGATTGTTATCCAAGTGTACCAAATTGAACTTTCTTCCCCCCCCCCAGTATGCCTGAAAGATACTGGTGTTGTCAGTTCACTTAAAAGAGACCTTCCTTGCAAACTGGCATTTCATCTTGTCCTGCATTTGTTTCATTTCGTGAGTTAATCTTTTGTTTATGTTAAGCTTGCCATAAACATGGACTGCACTATGTACATGGGACATGTATATTCTTCTGGATACCAAACTAGATAAATCTTGATGAGTCCAAAACAAAGTGGTCAAAAGGTAAAAGAAGGATCAAGGCCAAGAGACTGGTCAGCTAAGAAAAGGTCCTTGGACTCGGGCAATGGGGCCCTGATAACAGTAACGTTGATTACATCAATGCAGGCAATGTGGGATGTGTTATTAGGTCGAGACAGTTGATGACAAGGGTGAGGAGTTTGGAAGAACAAATGTTTTCATCTTATTAGGGGATGCAGAAACATCTTGTTTCTATAGGATGACAGAAACCCAACATATGCCAGAGAGTCGTGGCACCACAACTTAATGATCTGGAGGAACTCATCTGTTGAGAACCAAGAGGGAGACAAAGGCAACATAATAATAGGAGCCTGTTGGATGTTGTTTGTTGCTTCAGCATCTAATATGTTTGAATCCCTGTCCCCTAATTAAGACGAGCTCGGGAGTTAGAACATTGCTTTCCACAGGATATGTTGTTTTATAGAGTGACAGTCCAGTATTAATGATGTGGGTGTGTTGAGACCTGAACGATAAAAGACTGAAGACAGACGTAGATGAAGAATGCATGACAAAAGATTAGTTTAGTAAGAGCCATGCTACGTAGAAAAGGAAGTAATCTTATGCTTGGGTAGAAGACAAATGGAGCCGAAGGCAAAGACAAATCCTGCATATGTTATCATTTGCATGAAGCACTTAGCAGTGCAATAGGCCAAAGCTATTTTATGTTCATCGATTATAGAACTATAAGATGCACTAAGGATGGGTCAGAGGGCTTTTCGAAAAGAGAACAAAGGTGATGTGTTGGCTTGGGTAATAAATAAGAAGATCCATGAGTGGACAACAACATCACAAGGCAAGGCAGTCTCCCAGTGGAGACAATGATACAAGTAAAGAAGGTAGTAGAATCCTCTTTAGTGTTGAATGCAAAGTTGGCTTTATCCAAGTGATTTGTTGATTTCTGCTAGTGATTGAGTAATTATCAGACAGATTAATGGAGGCTGTCATGATTGTGCTGGTGATTATTATTATTATTGCCCAGTTTTTTTTTTGTTCCTGCTCGTTATTGCTCCAATACTGATGAATTTTGTGGCATCTAATGAGGCAAGTTTTTAGACAAACCAATGTTATTTTATGTGGTGTTAGAGTGGGTAATGATGCTTTTTTCATGTGATCATTAAACAATGAGCAAGTGGACGACTAGTGTTGTTTAAGATAAAAAAGGAAAATATAGTGCTGACAATGGCACTGGAGAACTTAAAAGCCGTCTCAGTACTACGTTTAAGGATAAATAAGTTCCTTCTTTTGGGGGGCTGTGGATAATGTGTGGGATATCTGTTAGTTTTAATTTGAATTAATTACTTTCGAATTATTTGAATTCGAATTCTAATCAGTAATTATTTCTTACAACAAAATCTGAGTACTAAAAATTGCAGATTTATCAGAGAGAGAGAGAGAGAGAGAGAGAAAAGAAGAAGCTTTTTTTTCTGCCTTCTTGAGATATAGAAACGCTAAATTCGAACAAAGTAGTGATCACTTCTCGCACGGATTTTAAAGCATTTCAGTGGTCTGTTAGTGCTGCGGAGCAGATTAAGAAGGGCGGGGAGGCGATGGACATGCGCTCCTCGCGATGGAACTTGGTTTGCTTCGCAATGAAGGCCTCCACCGCACGCCGGAACTCCTCCGCGTCTTCCGCCTGCACCTCCTCTTCGGATGCCTCCGTTGTTGCCGGTGGAAACATGTCCCTTTTCCGGCCTGCCACCACCGTCTCCGCGCGACGAAGCTCGGGCGGCGGCCCGCGCCGCCGCTCCATCCTCTGTGAACGGCTCTTCCGGAATGCTCGCGTCTCGACGCACACCGCCTTGTCCTCGTACACCACCTCCTCCAGTGGCGGCTGAAGAGAGAAGGAGAACCGGAGGCCGCGGCTCTCGAGGAACTCGTCGAAGAGGTCGCCCACGGCCGCGGAGGAGGATGATGAGGAGGAGGCAGAAGAAGTGGTGGTGGCTGAGGAGGAGGAGGAGGAGGAGGAGGAGGAGGAGGGAGAGGGGTATAGGTGGCCGGACTTGGCGAAGAGGAGGAGGACGATGGCGTTGCCGAGGAGGAAGACGAAGCGGGGGCTGAGGAGGACCGCGGCGAGTCGGCGGAGGAAGTCGACGGAGATGCGGGCGGCTGCCGGAAGGCGGGCGGATAACCAGGAGAATAGGAGGAGGCCAGCGACGGCCTCGAGGTAGCGGAGCAGCGTCCCGATCTTTTGGAGGCGACGGTACCGCCTCATCGCGGTCTCCTTCTCCGCTTGGATCGCGTCCATTCCCGGATCGGACGGTCCAGAATCAATCACGACGAGGAGAACTTCCCCAGAAGCGGAGTATGACTGTAAGACTGAGCTCTTCGGGAAAGGAAAGCTCGACGGGCCGTCTTATAGGGATGAGTGGCCTTTTGCCACGTCACCACTATATACATATATATATATATATATATATATATATATATATATATATATATATATGATTGAAGAAAATATTTAATTATCGAAAGCATAATTAATTGACTATTATTTTAGACAAGATTTTTAATTTATGAAAACAACCGATTAGGGGGTGCAATTAAAAATAAATTAAGTTCTAATAAAGAGTCAAAGATGAATCTACTCCAACATAATTGCATGCGACCCATTTAAAATGGACAAACTACTCGTAGCTCAAACAGCTCACACCATATCAAGCTTCATATGCTTTAGACAGAATATATTTTAATTTTTTTCTTATTTTCATCAACAATATTTTACACATCTCGGATCAAAATGTAACTCTCGATAAGATACGATGCTTTTTTAGCATCGACATAAATGAGATCCCATCTACAACTAAAAAAGAAGAACTCGAGTATACTTTGATCTTTACAAGTTTAATTTAATGTTGGGTGAGTTTATTATGTTCGATTGACCCAAAGCTGGATTCCGGTGCCTCTCATCGGTAAAACGAGTTGGAGTAGCTTGTACATTTCATAGACTTGAGCCACAATTTATGATTCGGGAATAGCTTTGTATGAGAAGCAATCATTTAGCATATCAGGCCAAGTAGAGAATTATCTTTTGCTCCTACGTTGAAGTTGAATCCAATAGTTTGCATGGTTGGACTACAGAAAACGAGGTATTCTAACATATCAGCCCAAGTTTGATCAAGATAGAATCCATGAATCAGTGAATTTATTTCTTTCTTGTTTCTTATTTAGATTATGAAAGGAAGAATGGATAGGGCTTTTAATTCAGGAAAAAAGCTTGATCATCGGAGTCACAGACAGTGGTTCCGAGGAAGGAGTCGGCTGGGCTCTAAAACGCATTAAAGACCCTCACCAAAGCCAAATCTCAAACCAAGGAGGCAGCAGCTGTATTAACTTTCATCAGGATCTTATGAGGAACTGTTGCTGTAGATTTAGTGTAGGTATGTCGGGTGGAAATCTAAAACCAACCCTAAGAGAGAGGAGCCCCATCCCGTTCTGAATTTCTTATAGTTCCCGGTCAAAGACTAGAGCTTGATTGATGCCAGAAATCTGCACCACCTCTACGTATACGTTTGCATGGAAGAGGAGACCATACTAGTGTTGGAAATGGTGGTGTTCACTCTCTCGGAGCTGTGCACACGAGTGCAGTATTGGAAATGTATTCTCAGATGCGACTTGTCAAAGCAACCCTCTCTCTCTCTCTCTCTCTCTCTCTCTCTCTCTACCTAAACCCCTGCGGTGGGTAACGTATAAACAACCGCCTCCCGGCCGAAACAGTGCGAAGAAATGAGTAAAGAATGCAACATCATGACTCCCAGCGTCAGAGTTGAGGGGACCGGAGCTCGAGGCTGCCAACTCGAACACTGCAGTATTGACGCAGGTGGCAGCGGATGTCCGGAAGCCAACCACCACCACCACCACCTTCCACCCCTCACCCGCAAGGAGGGCCGCCACCGCCGCGGCCAGGCGACAACTTTTGGCGCCTCAGGACGGGCGATGTGGAGGGAAGAGCGAGATTAGGTGGAGTGGAAGGTGGCATTCTTTGTGCCAGTGGGTACTGCCGCCTGTGGTGTGGTCATTGTGTTGACTTGTCTAAAGATCATATATTTTTTCTTTGTTCATATTTAATGCTATTATTTTTTGATCGATTTTCTTACAAAATATTTTCTTCCCTTTTTTCTTTTTCAAATCCATCATGTCCTATTTTCAATCTCTCAAAAATATTCTTTTTCTGCCTATTTATAATCCATCCTATTGATCCATCCATAGATGGATTGTTCCTATTCCTAGTGTTATTTAAAAATACTTTAAAGATTGAAGAAAATTATTACAAATTATTCTAATGATTCCTAATGTAAATCAAAATAATTAAAAAATCCTACAATTATAACCATCTAATATTTACAGTATTTTTCATAAGTTTAGATGATCATATCAATTATAGTATTTTTCAAAAGCTATATATAGTATTTTCAAATAATTATATAATATTTTTGATACCTCATAACAAAATATTATAAAGAGTAAAAGAAAACAACGTAAATTACTCTAATAACTCTTAATCTCAGTTAAAACAAACTATAAGCTTATAAATATATGTTAATTGTAATATTTTTTTGAATATCTATATAATGTTTTAGATTATCTTGTTTTGAACATCTTATCAAAACCACTATAAAGTTGAAAGTAAAACACCTCATAATCTCAGTCAAAATAAATTGTAAATCTATAAATATGATCTTATAATATTCTACGGCCTACAATATCGTAAGAGACAGACTATTATATCAATAATAATTTTTAATTTATATAATATTTTTGAATAACATTTGTATCGATCATAAATGAGCGAAAAAAAAATGTCTTCTCTATATGTCTTCTCAAATCAGGAGAGATGGATGGATTGGCTTCGTCAACGTAGGTTGCAGAGGCAGAAGAAGAATCCCACTTCATGGCAGGCTTTGGATTAACATGGCGTTGATGCGTAATATATGACGTTTCTGCCACCCCATGTAGGTGACAGTAAAAAGCTTTCCGTTGACCGAGGGTACGGCCTGGGCTCACCATCACGGGTTTTATTACCCTAAATGGAAACTACTAACCAACGGCTGATATCGTCTTGGAAGGACACAAAGGATTTGGTCTATTTACCCCAAAGCCCTTCATCTTTTCAAAAATTACCAACGATGACTGACGGCGGCTATGGTTCCATGAGACTGGGCCGTTCTGCTACTTCAGTAGGCCCAATACGGCCCAATTAGTTGTAATGAATGGGTTTGGCTCGGTGCCTTTGATCAAAGCGAGAGAGAGAGAAGATGTGTTGGTGGAGGAGGAGGAGGAGGAGGAGGAGGTATAAGAGGATGGGCAGCCATGCTTGCTTTCACCATCGATGACCTCCATGTGATCGTAAAAACAAATCGAGAGCTTATTATAGAGAAGAAGAGAGTAAGATATTCGAGCAGTTTGCAATGATACCGAAACAAGCAAGAACAGTCTCATGAACAGCGTATAGAGCTGCTGTTTGGTCCGAAGGGCAGGGAAGAAAACATGTATCCTTTCTCCCGTGATCATCAGTCCATTCGCCTGCGATGCTCCCTCGCGCAACAATCCAAACGACTGCCTTCATTTCATATACATGCAAGGAAAACGAGGATCCTTGGTGTTGCCGCTCGAAACAGTGCTACCGTGCGATGGAACCTCGGTGCACATACGTGCTTGGCCGCACTCGTCTCCGGGGACAAGTCCCATGTGTGTGATCTCTGCGTCTTGTATCCTCGCCTCTTGTCCTCTTGCGTGATTTGATGGGCTGCCTCACCGCGGCCGCAGCTTTCCGGCGCAAAACTTCGGGTTACAGTGCCCCCATTCTTGTCCTCGGCATCTACGCCAGTGATAGCTTAACGAGAGGGAGCTCTCCAGATTGGTGTGTCGACTTGGGTAGTGACCTGAGCTCGGTTCGGTAGGGACAAACAGATTTGCAGTTATTCTCATGATCATGATGAGGATGTGTGCGATGGAGAAGGAATGTTGAACTGTCAAGTATTAATTGCAGCACCAATAAACTCGATGACTAATTTGAACGTTTGGAGTTATCGAATGTGAATGACACATGGACTATGAGTGAGTGAGTTGAGTGTCACAGGATACGATCATCTGGTGATTGATTAGCCAACACTTTTATTGCCGACCACGTGTGCCGCTCAGAACGACCTGCACTAGGATCTGCCGGATCCGCCGTGAGGCGTCGTCGACGTGGGGACGTACGGGTCCATCCTCTCAGATCGCCATCGCGGCCGTGCATCCGCCAGTCTGGCGTCTTCCCCCTCCTCGTCTCTAGCGCACCTAATAGCGATAGCAGCCGTCGATCTACGGATCATCCGTCAACCACGAATCCACGATCAGAATATTCCTAAGATTTGATTTTGAAATCTATAAATGCTAAGATTTGATGATATTTGTAGTAAATAATATCTACGGCTGGAAGGCAACACTGTACTTGATTGGGGCATTACCAACGTGCACAGTGACCGACGTATCGAGGACACCTTATCGAGGCATTGGGCGACTCCACGAGTGCGTGCAAGCTTTTACACCACGCTCGAGTGCATGCTGGTGCGTGTAATAAATCGGCACGGGAAGCCTGAGATCGTTAATTGCTGCCGCATGCGAAGAGATGGTTGGATAGAGGACAAGAATTAGAGGTCTCATACTACATTAGAAATCGTAGTGGTAATAAGAAGGATTCAAAGGGCACGGAGATTATGAGAGGTGGTTGAGGGAGTGCCGTGATGCATGGGATGATGGGATAATTGTTTCGGGGATCTGTGTGACATGGGAAGTCTAGAATAAGTCGCCGGATTCCAAAACAAACAAAAGAGCCACAGGAGCCGATTTTAACGTGACCGATCACATGCCAAACGCCATCGCCGCTAACTGCAGTTACACCTTTTGCTCCTCTCCCTCCCCTCTCTAAGTAGTAGTAGACCCGCACCAAAGCGGCTCATTGCGTGCCCACACACTCGCTCTAGATTTCTCTTCAGCTCTCTCCCTCTCCTCTGCTCTTGTGACAACCCCTTGTATCTGTTCTTAAGGTGTGGGGAGTGGACGTTGCGTTTGTTGTTGTTGTTCTGCAGTTTTAATTTACATCTCTTTCCCGTTTGTTGTTGCGGTAGGGAAGCTGCAATGGAGGTCTGCAGTGTGGGAGTGAAGGCGAACGTGTGTTTCGGCCAAGTGAAGAGGAGAAGCGTTGGTAGTGGGGAGAGTGGGTTTTGGGGAGTAGGGATTGGTGGTGGTGGTGGTGGTGGTCTAAAAATTAAGGTGTGGGAAACCAAGGTGGTAAAGGATGTGAAGAGGAGGAACTCGTTGGGAGCTGCAGTCGCTGTTCTCACTTCAGATGTCAGCGAGGAGACGATGGTAAGCGATTTCTTGTTTCTGGAATCCTCATCCTGCTCTCGATGGTTTCATTTCCTGTCACTTCCGCTTCTAATCGACTCTGTCATCACTCCAGGTTTTGCATGCACCCATGTTTGGTTACCGGACGGCAGAGCCCAAGAGCGTTGCATCCATAATACTGGGTGGAGGGGCAGGCACTCAGCTCTTCCCTCTCACTAGTACAAGAGCCACGCCTGCAGTAAGAATCAAGCTTCCATATCTCTCTCATGACTGCTTTCTTATTGATTTGATTGGTTGTGCTGGAATTCAAGTTCCTTAAACATTGGGATTTCTCTTCGAGAGCTGCCCCATGTCTTTGCAGTTCTTGACTTTAGCTACGGTTCATCCGGATCATGCTTGTTTCAAGGATTTTGAGCCTCCCTCTTTGATGCAAACATGAAATGAATGCATGATTTTTCACCTGTAGGTTCCCATCGGTGGATGCTACAGGCTTATTGACATTCCAATGAGCAACTGCATCAACAGTGGGATAAACAAGATCTTCATAATGACGCAGTTCAATTCGGCTTCACTGAATCGCCACATTTCTCGTACATACATCTTCGGCAATGGAATCAACTTTGGTGATGGATTCGTCGAGGTAATATTCTTGAACTGGTATCCACCACTCTGTTTGCCAATCTACACCGCAATTTTGTTTGATTCTTTTGTCGACCGGACTCATTAGAAGCTTATAGCAAGCAGGTTTTAGCAGCTACACAGACGCCTGGAGAGGCCGGGATGAACTGGTTTCAGGGTACAGCAGATGCCGTCAGGCAATTCACTTGGGTATTTGAGGTGAGCAATCTGATTCGGCAAACGATAGATTCAATCAGTCGTAATAATTATTCATGTGGAATTATGTTGAACTCTGGTCTCGCATTTTCGTTCAGGATAACAGGAACAAGAACATCGAGCACATAGTGATATTGTCCGGTGACCAGCTTTACCGCATGGACTATATGGACCTCGTGCAGGCAAGTCTGAGCTCACACCATGAATTCTTTCAAGCCTCCTTTAGGATTTCGATTGCTTAGATGATGATGATGCCTTGCAATATGCAGAAACATATTGATACTGCTGCTGACATAACAGTGTCATGTGTGCCCGTCGGTCACAGGTAGATCCCCTTTTTTTCTGTCCTTTGTCTGCAGTATTTTGTTTACATATGCGCTTGAGCAGGAATTGTGCGTATTCTTTCGGTACTGATCAGTGTTTCCTTGTCTAAAAGCCGAGCATCTGACTACGGACTAGTGAAGATCGACAAGACGGGCCGCATTTTCCAATTTTCTGAGAAACCAAATGGTGCAGAATTGGAAGCAATGGTGAATTAATCTTCTCAAGATTATTTGTTCTTGAGTAATTTGATGGATATCTGCCATGAAATAACCCACTGTAAGGGAAAAAAAACATTTGATGGTCTGCAGAAGGATGGCGGAAGCTTTCTCAGATTGTCTCGTCAAGATGCCATGAAGTACCCGTACATTGCATCCATGGGAGTCTATGTATTCAAACGAGATGTTCTTTCCAAGCTTCTACGGTAAGAGACTCCCGATCTCGTTCTCCGGTTGCGTCTTCCGCATCTTTATTCTTTGTCTTCGCTCCTTAGGTGGAAGTACCCGAAAGCAAATGACTTCGGCTCGGAGATCCTTCCTTCTGTCGTCAAGGAGCACAATGTTCAGGTAACAGAGAATGCTTGTAGGCACACTCTGCTCGTAGTTTAGATAGAGGGGCTGATGGATCTCAGCAACTTGGCAGGCATATATATTCAATGATTACTGGGAAGACATCGGAACAATTAGATCCTTCTTTGATGCCAATTTGGCTTTGACAGAACAGGTTGGTATTAGCTTTCGCAGAACGCATGCAAACTTCATGCTGAAGATATCATTTGAACTTTTTGTGCAGCCACCAAAGTTTCAGTTCTACGATCCGATGACTCCTTTCTTTACATCTCCTCGATTTCTACCTCCGACAAAGATCGAAAAGTGCAGGGTATGCCGTCGTGAACACCCACTTTGGCCTCACTGTTATCGAATTCCTTGGGCATCTTGAACTAAAAGTTCATACGCACAGATTGTGGACGCAATCATCTCACATGGATGCTTCTTGCGGGAGTGCAGCGTGGAGCGTTCCATTGTTGGAGTACGCTCACGTTTAGATTTCGGTGCAGAGTTGAAGGTTGTTTGCATCTCTCTCCTCGTTTGATAGAATCATGGATATGTGCTAATTTCCGATGGGCACCGCAGGATACGATGATGATGGGTGCTGATATCTACGAGACCGAAGCTGAAATAGCATCTCTGCTGGCGGATGACAAGGTTCCGATTGGTGTAGGACAGAACACCAGGATCAGGTGAGACCTCGGTCAAACTCTTTCTGGCAAGAGCTTGGTCAACTCTTAAGGTTCTTCTTTGATGTCCAGGAACTGCATCATCGACATGAATGCGAGGATAGGGAAGAACGTGGTGATAGCGAACAAGGATGTAGGCACTCCACTGCATCTGACAAGCTTAGAAATGGATTCATTTCCCATGCTTACTTGCAGAAAAAATTCCTTTTGTTGCAGGGGATTCAGGAAGCAGATAGGCCATGTGAGGGCTTCTACATACGATCTGGGATCACAATAATTATGAAGAATTCTACCATCAAGGATGGAACAGTGATATAGAATGATAGATTTGAGGTGTAATATGAAGAATACATAGAGGAGGATGCTACGGCCAGAATGGTAACCCATGCTGTCAGGATGGAACTACTTGGCTGATACTACTACTACTGTCTCCATGATGTCTTTTGCCTTTTGCTAATAACAGGCTGCAATGATGCAGCTGCGTCCCTGTATGTAATCAGTACGTTCTTATATCATTTCATCAGCATCATGCTCCTCTGTTCTGTAAATAAAATGATCTCTAGATAACCTATGTTTGGTCTCATTAATTAGTATCAATGTGATTCCACTGTTGCATCTTGTTGAACTATCTTCTTCTTCTTCTTCTTCTTCCAATTTGTTGGTATGAAATGTGCTTACAAGCTTGAGGAGGGACACAAAATCCTTCTACATGGCTAATATCTTATAGCTCAGTGTCCTGCATCCTTTCTCTTGTTTGCAGCCTTCTAGTGTTTGCCTTTCATGGCCTTTGCCCTCTTCAGCTTAGCAATGGTTCGAAGCTTGTGAGACTGGAGGGTGATCACTCTTGTCGTGGATGGTGATTCACCTAGAATGACTTCATAGCCATCTCTGTATGAATCCATCCCTTGAGCCAGCAGCTGCCAGAACAAGCTACCTGCGGTCGCACCACCAGTTCTAGCCGACAAATATACTTTGGAGTACACTGTTCTGAACATTGCATCCCTTTCGTCATTGCTGAAGCCGGGATCCTTGCAAGACTTTCCGAACTCAGTCACCAGCAATGGCTTCTGAAGAACGTTGCACGCATCGTGGAGGTGGATATCGAGCCAGTTCTTCAAGAAAGAAAGCTGCGATCGATCGTTCGAATCGGGTATCCTGTTCATGGAATACAAGATCCATCAGTGAAGAGATGGAGGATATCGTATGAATTGGCACTGATGTGATGATCCTAGTTGTTGTTACCATTGGTCAGGGTAAGAATGAACGGTGGCGAAATCAATTCCTGGAATCTGGTTATTGGAGATGAAATCAGTTCCAACTTGAAAGCCGGGGTTGGATTGTTTCTGAGGTGATGATTCACCATAGAACCCCTCGAGACCAGCTTCCAGCAAGTGCTTGTTGTCTATGGATTTCAGGTAGGCAGCCATCTCTGTGATCCATTCCTTGGCAACAATCAAAATGAACGAATCAGCTATCAATGTAAAACACTAGTGCCAAATAGCATAATCCTTGATGAGGATTGGCCCCGAAAGCTTATAGTTTCTGGAAACCTGTATGCTCTTCCCTGACAATTCTGAGGGGCATCTGGGCTCATTCATGAGTTCCCAAGCAAAGATTGTTGGATCATCCTTGTAGGCAACTCCAGTTATGGTGTTGACTCTTGTGACGACAGTCTACAGAATAAGAAGAAACACTTCACAAATGCTAGCTTTGATACAAGAAGTGGTACAAAGGCTAGTTTCTTTTACTATTTCCTGTTGGATTTGTCCAATAAGGCCTCTTCTTTTCAGTTTGGCTCGAGATTAAAAGTTAACTGTGATTGTTGGTAAATTGCAGTGATGACAAAGAATTAGAGGCAAGGAAGAACACAAAACGATATTGACAGGTAAAAGTAATTCATCATATGACCTTGATATGACTTTTGTAGTAGCCTTTGACAACAGGGTTGGTGAAGAATTCATCATCAGATCCAATGTTCTCCCCCTGATCTCTTGCCCATTGGACATACTGCTTCTTCCCCCCAAAGCTATCGTAGTTGTTAACCAAGCTCAATATGAGCTTGATGCCATACTTTCTTGCCTCAGACACCACAAAATCCAACCCCTTGACCAGAAGAAAAGAGAGAGAAAGAGAATTCAGAAATAAAATAAGAACTGGCAAAAGCCCACAAAGACAAATGAAGATAAAAGGAAGGCAGTATGAGACCTGAAAGGTCTGTTCACTGTAAGCTCCTGGGGAGTACTGCAAGGCATTGCTCCCTCCATCGCTGAAAGCCCAAGTCCTGGCCACAGAGAGGCCATGCCTGGAGGCATCACTCAGAGCAGAGGAGACCTTGTCTCTTCGAGAAGGATCTGAGGCCAGGGTCATCATCCAGTATGCGTTGAAGCCATTTGCAAAGAATGGGTTCCCATTGAGAACAAAATGTAGCCCCCTTGTCTCAATGAACCCTCCTGCAGCCTCAACACCATGATGTGAACCCAACAGCAGGAGCAGAATGACAGATAAAAGCCTCAGCTTCCTCATGTCTCTCTTCTTCCTGCTGCTTCTCCCTCCCTTGAGATGGCAATGCAGGTAGGGGAAGCCCTGATTGGAAGGTAGAAGTTGCGGCTGGTGCAGAGCACCCAAAGGATAACCTGAGCACACCAACAAGGGTAAGGCTTGTCAGGCCTCCTTGTGACGTTCCTCATAAAGTACTGTGATGGTCATTTGCACCTTAACGAATGTACTGAATTCAACACAAACCATGCATTTTGCGTTGGCTTGGTATGTTTGTATTTACAGGATTTACTGTGTCAGCTTAATGAAATCGCCGATGACATTCCTGTGTTTTTTACTTTTGTTTCTATTGTAAGCGACGTATGTCCTTTTATGATTCGTTGCTTCTTACTAGGGTTTGAGCACCTTTACACGAAGCAGAACCTTTGCTTTCTTAGATCTGCTGATGAACTACTAAGGAATCAGGAGACCTGTGATCTACTTCACTTCTCCGGATTCCTGGAACACAAACTAAAAGAACGTTGGTTGAGCTGCGGAAGCGCAGGACGACCACGAGAAAGAGATGGGTGTAAAGGTCAATTGGACTCACAGATGAGTATTTGGACACGGAGGTTCTCTTATAATACCCAACTAAGTTGACCGGAAGCTGCAGAGCAACCATTCCATTCATCGTTTCACCGTGCACGTGCACGTGGGAAGCACGTGGCTTCCAAGAAAGCACGGCCAATGAGCGATGGTTCCGCAGGGTTTGCTTCGAGATGCGCGTGAATGCTTGATGTACGTCAGCCGCAGGATTGATGTCTTCCTCCCTTCGGTCTCTTCGCCGCAAATAAGTGGGCGACGACATGAGCTTGAACGGTTCGATCGAACCGGCTTCCGTTTCCGGTCTGATCTCCACCAATAAGAACCATTAATCACCCATCAACGTGCCTCGTGGGACCCTGGTGGAGCCCGCGAGGCCATATTACTGCCATTGCACGTGATGTGTATACGCAACCCCCTCGTCGGTTCCTCTGCAAACGCCCTCGGCATTGCACGTGATGTGTTCGACCCGTGACCGCGCACATGTATCTCTGGGACTCCGAGGCAGACTTCGGCGGACATGTTCGACGGTAAAAGATCACACGAGTTGCCCATCGAGTCTTCTTTCACAAGGCTCGTATTTGGTCACCATAGCCGAGGTATCTCGGAAGACCTTCATCCTGTCTCCAATGTTCTTTCGCCTTCACTTCCACCTGCCCAACCTACAACAAAACGATGAGATAAGACAAGGATAACCAGAGGAAGAGAAACAAGGCTCTCCCTCCTCCTCTTCATCCTCGTCACTGGGAAGGCCATTCCGTTGGCTGTATTCAAGAGACAGAGCAGAACCTTGCAACCGAAGGCTGGATGAAGTGGGCCTCGAAGACTCTAGGTGCAAGAAGCGAAACGAGGAGGAAAGACGACAACGGAGCCGACGCGGAGTGCCGAACCCAGCTCCAATTCCCCAAGGCCAGGGAGGAGGCGAGCAGATAGAGCGGCGATCAGGAGGGGGAGCAGGGATGAGAGGATGGCTGTGTTACCGGGTCGAATCCATAAAGGTTCATCCGGATCCGATATATTACAACAATGAAGTCGCGGATTCGTTCTGTTATCGGGTCGGATCGGGTCCATCAAATTGCAACCCCAACACGTAGTTTTTCTTTCTTTTTTTGTGGAAAAGAAATCATAAAAATATCACGATCTTTTTCCTTCTTTGTTATAATCACGACAATAAGCATTACAAATCAACAAGAGAAAGCAACGCCCGAATGCATCAAAGCTACTACTTGAAGTAGATCGCAGGAGCGTCGGAGTTGGGATGCCACGTCCCGGCCTCCCTCATGTACTCCAAGTATCGCAAGAACTCCGGCGTGGCTGTTGCCTTCTTCGGTGGCTTCTCCATGATTCTGATGACCGGGTGCGCCTTTATTTCCCTGGTGGTGTTCGATCTCTTCATTTCGCTCACCGTCGCCGCCGTCGTCGTTGTCGTCGCTTCGTCGCCCTCGGCCAGGTCGAACGAGGACTGCCGGGACAGCAGGCGGCGGTAGCCTCGCCGGCTCCTCCGACGACCCGAGGCGTCCGACATGGCTGCTGAAGGAGGGAGGTCGTGGTCTTGCTTGCTTGATTGCTCTTCGGGGGTTGGGAGACCTTTAAAGCATGGGATATGGCTGAGGAGGTAGGTGGGGAGTTTAAAGCATATCGAATCGATGAGTTGCAGGTGGGACGTCTCAGTCATGAACGCTTCCTTGAAACCCCCGTTTGGATGAGGTAGTCTGACTTGGTGTGCTCGTCCTTTTGACCTTGCCTCTCCTTGGCGGCCATTTTCCTCTCTTGGACGACAAAGTCAACCGAAGTAGACACAGCGTTATTGTGCAGGGCAAGGATAAAGACAAACTGATGTGGTCTCACGTTTTTATTCCTTTTGCTTTTAGTAGAAGATATGCTTTGACTCCATGGATGGTTTCTCACTGGGTTGTCTGTTTCTTCCTCCTCTGCCATTGTAGCTTAGCTGCCATGGAAAAAATGCTGCTATGGCTGGGTCTTTGAAACACCAACCCCCCCCAAACTGTTGCCAATATCTTCTTCAGCCTATTGCCATTTGACCAATAGACATATTTGGCTCTGTTTTTGATGATGCAGTGCAAAATAAGAGGCTTAGTAGTTGCTTCTTGAGCAGCTGAGCTGTGAAAATGACTTCTGCTGCGTAAGTCTGCATGCCGAATCGTTCTTTAGTTTTATTTCCGAGTCATGAAAAAGACGATGATGATGATTCTATCTTTGACGCCTTTATCCCTGATCAGAATAGGTCTACCATTTTAGAGGAGATGTGGTACCAACTTCATGACTATGTCCTTACAAGGACGTCTTTTTCTCTGCAGTCATTGGAAGCTTGAAACGCTAAGTGCTAAGTTGAATCTGTTCCAAGCTTCTTGCTACTCTCAGACACCAGTTTTGGATGTTTAATGGACATAGGAAAGATTTAATTAATAATGAGGCAAAATTGCATGACTATATCACCATAATAGTAAGTATTTATCAAATCATTGGTATTTATCACATTTTGTTTACCATAATAGTAAGTATTATCAAATCATTGGTATTTATCACATTTTGTTTAAATAAATAAAAGTATTCGTGAAAATGAATATGCTTGTGTAGGAATTGAAGAATTTCGAATCTTTAGAAATCAATAATCTAAAAATATATCTATAAAAAAATTAAATCTTTCCATATGTGAGATTAATTATAAAACCTTAAATTATCACCCTTTCTCTCACCCTAGAGAGTACCTTATCATAGAGAGAAATATAAAAGCATCAAAAGTACTTTTTATATTTTATGAGATGTTTATATAAGAACACAATGTTAATTATTAAGATTTTTTTCTTCACAAGAAATTCCTTGTATTCATTATCACATTGAGATATTGACGAATCCCAACATTCATGTGGAACACCCTAAAACTTCTATACATAAATGACTCAATTCAAACTAATTTCATATGCATTACACTAATAAAATCATATTAACAAATCTTATTTAAGATTAAAATATTTACAAATCTCAACACTCATGTAGAATAACCTAAAGCATGGATACACAATTGACCACATAAGTTCAATACAAATTAATTTATACTAATAAATTATATTAACAAATCTAAATTAGTTACCATACCATCCAAAATGAAATGATACCATAGAACAATGGAAATCAATTTAAGATAAACAAAGATAATCTCATATCATCATCACTTTCTTTGCTTCTACTCAAATTCAATCCTCAAGTTAAACTCACGTTTGATAAGGGATTATTTGGTCAACCGATCGTTTTATCTTTTTCGGAACATCTAAGCTCTAAAAAATATCTTTGAGAGTAAGAAACTACTTAATCAAACAAACTAAAGATCATATCATCATCAATTTCTTCTTTCTCCCCCTCCAGCAAAAATAAAAATAATAATAAGATTAATATCTTCGCAGAAAACCCCAATAAACAGACTTCACTGACCTTCTTCTGCTCCTCAACAACAGCAGGCGCAGCGGCGGCGGAGGCAGAAGCACCACCGCCGGCGCCGGCAACAGCGGCTGAGACAGAAGCAGCAACATCACCTCCTGCTGTACGTCCACAATCAGATGGGCAAATAATAAAGTAAAGAGAATCTTTCTATCTAAAGCAGTTCAAGCAAAAGCTGATCCGACGCTCAAGATTAGATCATCGACGTTCTTCTTCTCGAGGAGCTTGGCGAAGAGGGGCGGCCAGTAGGAGTCGATCTTCACGTTCTCTGCCTTCACCAGGGTGGCGATCCTCTCCGCCTGGTGGTATATTTTCCAGAAACGGCAAAGAACAACCGCATCACTTGAAAAGAAACCGTAGTTTCTATTTTTAGAAGAAAAAAAATCAAATGCGGAAGAAGAAAAAGGGGAAGACGGAGAACCGTGATGGGGAGGTCTTCGTCATGGAGGATGAGAGCAGCGTATGTGCATGGGAGCTCCCCGATCGACATGGCTGGACGCAGTAAACAAGAAAACACTGACTGACTATCTGCAAATAGAACTCGGAAAAAAAGAAAGGGGAACATCAACCTAGCAGGAGTTGTTCGATGTAATACTAAGAGAATACGACTGCAGAAGCGATCATTACCTGAAGGAAGAAGAAGGATTTGGCCGAAGCGAAGGAGGAGAAGTTCTAAGTTAGGGTTTGCGCTAGGGAGCGTGAGGGAGAAGCCCGGGAGTTTATATATGGAGCACTGCCTGCCTATAATGCGTGATTCTCGGAACGAAGACGGCGTGGGGGCGTCACGCGATTGGCGTGTCACTCGTGGGCCCGGAGGGTCCCATACTAGAGTCCAATCAGAATGCAGTAGTCAACGGGTCATCACAAAACAGGTAGGAAATTTCGTTTCCCGTCTCTCTTGTTACGAAACGGGACTGGGAAACCAAATCGGGCGTGCGACGAGGAAGAGAGGAATATGCATAATTTTTTTATTAATTGATAATTATAGTCAGAATTCTTCATAATATATCTTATTTAATTAAATAAATTTATGCTTAAAATCATATCGAAATATATATATATATATATATATATATATATATATATATATATATATATATATATATATATATATATATATATATAATAAAACCATTCCTCCAATTAATTTCTGAAAGAGAAGAACAATCGCTAATTGATGTCATAACTGGTGGGCATATCATTTACATAACAAACCACATTATTATTTACATGAATCAATAAGAATGAAATTGTCATATTTTTCTTTACATTGGGATATACAGAGTATGCAATATGATACGTGAGGAGCTACAGGCCACCGTCTGAGTGTTTTGCTGCAGATGATCTCCTGAAATGGCGCGGGGTAGGCCTCAGCCAATCTTGACCATCGATCCAAGACTTCGTAGTAAACGGCTCGGCTTCGAGCGGTGTCAGCTTGTGAGACCATGCAACCCTTCCTGTGACATCCGAGCCACGACCAAAGCATCTGTACTCCCCGTAGTACGCCGTCCTGCTCGACACCCAAAGTAGTTCTGTGAGAGACATGCAAGCAGACCGATGGCTTCAACCACCGAAGCAGTATGCCAATGTTACCTCTGGTTGCGAGGCTCATTCCAATCGTTCCAACCTTCAGGTAGCACTGCGTCGGACATGTAGGTGAACGCAAACACCACCCTGGAGTAGGGTCCCCATGGCCGCCCGAGGATTGCAGTTCCAGCTCCGGTGCCGGTGATCTTGCACTGCAAGAAGCTATATCCTGTGCTTTCAGCTGCACTGGACCGGCGTTGCGCCGTGATGGCTCCGCCGCCCGGTGATGTCGAGTGCAAGTGGCATTTCTGGTGGCGAACACATCATCAGAGTCGACATCAGCTGCAGTGACAAGGATCGGATTCTGAGTAAGGACTTACTTCGAAGAGAGCGAGGCCGTTCCCGCAGATGAAGTCGGTGGCGCCTTCGATGTAGCAGTTGCTGTAGTAGTGGCGTCCGGTGTCGTCCAGGAGAGTGTCCTGGAAACCGATGATCCTGCAGGCGTAGAATGCTGCTCTGTCCCCAGCAACTCGCAGGGCGATCGCTGGGCCATTGGGACCAAATGTGTTCTGGAAGAGGGTCTCATCCATTACTAATAGCTGCTCGAAAGAAAGAAACACTCTTCTTTCATGCTTTGTAAGAGTACCTGAATCGTGAGGTATCTTCCCACGAAATCTGAAGCTAACACTGAAACCGTGGGAGATTCTGATGATGTCCAACCTTCACCCCATGTTATGACTGTGGACATTGCATTTGAGCCGCTCAATGTTATGAAGGGCTTGTCAGCTGGAACAGTCACCTTCTCTCTGTACATACAGTTTGGAACGAGGCAGTGCTGTCAGATGTGGCTTTCATTTCAAATGAACAACCCATGCATCATCTCGTTGTTGCAGAAGAAAGGAGCTTAGAACAGAGCACCTGTAAGTCCCAGGCGTGATCAAAATGAAGACGGGCTCGGTGTTGTTGGAAGGCACGGCATCGATGGCGGCCTGAATGTTTCTGAAATCTCCCTTCCCGGACTGGTCGACTCTGACGAGAATCGCGGAGGATGGATCCGAAGAACCTGCCGCGGCGGCCACCGCGAAGAAGGAAGAAGCAGCCAACAAGGCCAACAGCGCAAGGCGGGCGTCTCTCAAAGTCTCCATGGCTCTTGCAAACGTAGAATTCTGCATGCTAATGGAGGCATACTTAAAGAAGGAGAGCAGTGGCAGGAGCCAGCCACTCTCTTGCTCAACAAGCATGGCGGATGTGTGATCTCGAAGCCGTCTGCTGGCGTGTTGTGTGGATGAAACATTCGAACTCGCTGATGTTTGTGTGCGCTAGCAATCAATTGACTTTGTGGGCTAAGATGCATGGATTACGTAGTTGACCAACCTGAAATGAACCATGAGAAGATCGACCATGGAACATTACATGCGCTGCACATCCTAAGCAAGAACTAAAAGGATATGATATGACACGACACCTGTCCTCCGCTGCTGATCTCCTGACCTGGAGTTTACACAACCGCTATTCTTCCTCCTCAAGCTTAGCTTGTTTGCAGGAACAGAAACAGTAGCTTGACATTATCTGTGATATGCTCGTTGGCTGCCAAGTCTCAAATGGGGGCTGCATTGCTCAACATGCAAGAAAGATTTGGCTCATAATCCACACTGGATGATGGCATGATCTTTGTCAAAGTCAGCTGATGTAACTACAGAAGCAATTTTGCTGGCTTACAATTGTGGTTACACATGTAATGTTTCGTAGTCTCCTACTCCCCCACCCATGTTAAGAAACCAATACAAATGTCTGAATCAAGATTTTTTAGTGCAGAAACAAGATTTGAGAACACATCATAGGCATCTTTTTTTCTGACATATTTATTATTTGTAAGAAGAATATTATCGATCAATCATCATTTGACATGTATTCTTTGTATGATGAAAGAAGGAGATAAAAGTTACTTCTCACTATCCATGCCCTTGTCACCTATAGTGTCGAGTCTCATATATATTGAATTACAATTAGCATATCAAGTATAAATAATATGTATATATTACTCTTATTTTATGATATAATTTATGATATTTATGCTTTATAAATATAATAAATAACATGCCCATAAGTACATACTTTCCAAAAATATCATTCTTAATGTTTTACGAAATATTGGCTAAACAAGCATAAACATGAATGTTTATATTAAGCATAGCAATAAACTAAAGTATGTTAACGGATTTAAATATGAAATTAAGTTATGGTAATAAGGACATATATAATGATTAGAAATGACGATTGAATTGTAATCGATATTGAGTGAATCTTTAGATTTGAATGAGTTTAAACATAATTAAAGAAAGAAAGTTTAAGTTTTAAATCATATATATATATATGTGGAGGATAATAAACTAGTAATAAAAAATTAAATGAGGATACAAATAAAAGATGAGTGTTATACTAAATGCTGAGATGAGATTGAAAAATAAGTTTAGATAAAAAATATTATCTTTATCCAAATCAAATTAAATTCAATTAAAATTACTATAACATTAAAATTATATTGGTAACAGAAGAAAATTAAAAATAACTTGAAATAAAACGTAATGAGATTAAACTTTAGACCTTAATGCAACCTTACCTTTACTTTAATTTTGGCCTTATTCTCTTTACTTAATTGATAATTCACGATCATTTCTCTTTTTCTTTAGTCATTCTCTCAAATTCTTTTAAGAAGACCATAAAGCCCTAGCTCTAAGGAAGATTAATGTAAGAAAAACTCAATTATTCCCTTATTATACTTAAGAGTTTTAGTTTTATAGATTATATGTTGATTTTTTTAACTACTTTGAGTAACATAAACTTTGAATTTATTTTTAATTTTTGAATATGCTTTGGATGATTCTCTTATGATTTTAATGCCACTGATATAACGAGATTCGTATATAGAGTTGTTATGGTTCTAATTTGATGTACTTAGAATCTCCTATTTTCTAAGAAGGGATTTTGTTTGAACTGAATTAACCTCCTTAAGGATATAATTAAGCTTTGGTCTTTAAAAAATTCTTTTAGAGTTATGTAAGATTTGAAATTGAGTAAATATCACCTTTGTGCACCAAGATATAAGGTTTATAAGTTTAGAAGGTTTCAATATAGTTTTAATAGAATAGAATGAACGTTGATAGTTGAAGTAGGATAATAGTCTAGTCTCTAAATGATTCGATTTTACATTAAATTTTGGTATATATGTAGTTTTATATTTCTCCAAGTCTTTTACAAAATTTCATGATAATTCAAAATCATTTAGTTAGCTTGAATAGTGAAGTAAAACTTCTTCACAAAATTGTGCGATGGTTTGATTGATACCAACAAGTTTATATGTTTATAAAGTGAATTATTAGAAAATTTATAGTAGAATTTAGATGAACTTTTAAGTTAAGTATAGTTTATTTTATAAGAGATTTTATCAAATTTTTTATAAATTATTACTATAAATTAATAATTCAAGAGGTAGGGTTCTAATTTGATGTACTTTAGAGTTATGTAAGATTTGAAATTGAGTAAATATCACCTTTGTGCACCAAGATATAAGGTTTATAAGTTTAGAAGGTTTCAATATAGTTTTAATAGAATAGAATGAACGTTGATAGTTGAAGTAGGATAATAGTCTAGTCTCTAAATGATTCGATTTTACATTAAATTTTGGTATATATGTAGTTTATATTTCTCCAAGTCTTTTACAAATTTCATGATAATTCAAAATCATTTAGTTAGCTTGAATAGTGAAGTAAAACTTCTTCACAAAATTGTGCGATGGTTTGATTGATACCAACAAGTTTATATGTTTATAAAGTGAATTATTAGAAAATTTATAGTAGAATTTAGATGAACTTTTAAGTTAAGTATAGTTTATTTTATAAGAGATTTTATCAAATTTTTTATAAATTATTACTATAAATTAATAATTCAAGAGGTAGGGTTCTTAATTAAGGTATCTCATGATAATTATAAATCAATAATTGTATCACTCCCTAATATACTCGATCATTAAGGAACTTGATTTTTTTGGCATCATCATTTTTTAGTTCAATTAGGTAAGTATAAGTTTAATTCACTATAAAATAGTGGTCATATAAATTATCATATGCATAATGTATTTTAAAAAGCATATTTGGAATGATATGATCTAGGAATGAGCTAAATATAAATATATATTTTCTAAGAATAAAAATCTATGAATTATGATGAAAATATATTTTATACATTCATATATGATGACATGTGATGTATGATTACACATGTTTTCTATGACGTGTGATGTGGGATTTCATATGTTTTCTATGATGTAGAGTGTGAGAGTGCATATATATATATATCATGATATGCGGTCTGAAAGTACACGTATATATTATGATAATGTGTAGTGTGAGAGTATATATATATGTTATGATATGAGTTATAGAATTCCATGAATTTGGTATGTTTTCTAGCTATGCATATAATTATTTTGACATAGAATTTTATCATTTTATTTTGCATATACTAAGATTATACTTGCTAAAGAAATAGATGTTTATTGTTAATTGTCATATGATAATGATTTTAAAATATAATATACATGATAGAAAACATAGTCACCTAAACAAAGCTATAAAAATTATACTTACTATGTGATTATTCACAATAAACTATATTTTACATGCAAAGAAATTAGTACCTCACCCAAGTGGTTATGTAGAAAAATACAAACGTGTACGTTTATACCAACACAGAAATGGATGATGACCTCTAAGCATTTTGTGTACAAATTTTGAACATATTATGTTTAGATTTTCTTTTGGTTATATGTTATAATTATGTACAAGTACCAAAAATACTATGTATAAGAAAAATCCTATTATTTTGTTTAGTGAGTTAATATATTTTAATTTTAAGATTGCTTATTTTTAGTTGCATTTCTATCGTTAGTAATAATGAAAATTGAAATATGGGTACGAGTGAAATAAGAGTGAAATGTTACATCACCTACATGGAAAAAAAAGGCCAATTTGATATGGTTAAAGGTCATTAAAAGTTATCCCCAAATAATATTACATAGAATATGTCGTTTCTTCACTATTAGATATAAAAGCTCATTGTTAACATAGCAAAGAGGTCATGTTTTACCATTAGTGATTGCACTCATCTATCTCGCATTACTAATATAAATATCGGAGGAATCGACTTGGAAAACCTCTCTCGATCTCAAATTTCATGCACGTGATACCTCGAATGATCTCCTCGGAAACTCAACATTTCTACCTTAAAGAGACCTCGGACAACCCTGCACACATGGGTTTGAACCACGTCAGACTGACTCAAATAATAACAATATTTTCTCATAACATTTTTTGCACTAGAAAAAGAGTCTGATGTCATAGAAATGCCCATCCATTAATCCTCCCAATCAACGCTCAAACGAAGAGGATTTGCCCCCGACCCATAGACCTTTCACCCGAGGGTGACAACAACCACCTTTTTCGCATATTGGTGTATCCACCTCAACACAAACTCCAATGTGATACTAGCGCTTATTCAACGACCAAGATCTCTCACCCTTAGAACGACCTCCAACATGCATGATACAAACCATCGCACTGCATTTGCCCCAATTAGTTAATGAACTCAACGTAAGATTTTATACGAATCCAACTACGATAAATGGACTAACATTTGGAGAAGATACAATGAGAGTTCCAACAATCAAAATTATATGCATTGGTCGACTCCACCTTGGGTCAATTACTATTCACTCAAAAAATTCAAGAGAAACTAATTCCAATAAACTTTTATCTTCCATCATTGGAAGCATTCGATGGTAGCACCGACTTATGGAGCACATTACAACTTTTTGCGTCCAAATATCATTATGTGACACTTCGAATGTTCTAATATATTATATCTTCCCAAACATATTAAGAGACATGACATCAAAATGATACACTCACTTTAAACTTCACTTTCTCAAGAACGTATAATATCACAGATAAAATTGTAAATATGATGTTTAATGTAATACTTATGTATGTCCATGTCTTTTGATTTGTTCGCAACATATAGAGGGACGATCGAAGACTTAATAGTTTTAATTTAATTGAGTTTGATGGTTATTTTAGACTTGTAAATAAAGGTTATGTCATATGGACACTTGTGAGAAATTTTGATCTGTAATATACCATTTTAGATCCTTTATTGTATAACTGTTCAGAGCTTGTAAAGTCTGTTTGTAATTTACATTAGTTATAAAATATCTTTTAAAATATTTACTTGTGGATCCCGAATGAGACGTTTTCTCTAATTCATTTTCTCTTTTGTATATCCTAAGAGACCATGAGAGGTTTGAGGTTTTGAGAAGGTTGACTTTTGCGGACGGACACGTAATGATACCACATGACTTAGACAAAACCAGCTAAGTTCGTAACAATCCATAATCTTAAACTATATACACAAAAGATGTTTGTAAATATGATTGTGTGAGATGAGTCATATCAAGGCATTCTCATGTACTCGTTTATTTGTGTGATATGAAACAAGACCCTTGAACTTTTCTACTCCATAAAATTACTATCCTTGAAATTAATCCATTTATGATCTAATTAAATTTGGCTGATTATGATTCAAATTATGAGTTCGAATTTCTTAAATTCCAAATCCTATTCAGGATTTTTCAATAATAAGAATGCTAACTCGATAAAAATAACTCTTTCAATAAAAACTCGAAAAATTTATCGCTGCATTTCACTATTTAACTTTGACAAAAAAAAAAACACACTTTCAATTATTATGAAATAATTATTTTTAATCTTTGTAAATATTTCCTTAGTGTGATGTTATCATTTTAGTTCTTTTTCAATATCCTTAATATTTCCTATTTATTCAATTCAACATGACATTCTGAAATAAAGATACCTTAAATAACGATTAGACAAATTTCATTTTTTAATTTTTGACTCATATTTTTATCCATCAGCCTTGTTTATACCATGTTAAAAAAAATTTAATCAGATGATAAATTAAAATTAGACTTGTAAGGTTTAACATACATAAAATTGGACATACATTCAACATAAAATTAGATTAAACCCAATAAATGTCCGTAAATGTTCTCTTAACACACTCATATTGAATTCTTTCATCTTAATTTAACTTATTTTTGTTGAATTCACGTAATCAGTGAAAAAACATCATTCATTCTTGAAAATACTTATCTGCATATAATATAAATAAATATAATACATGTATTGAACAATTTCTTGAAAGAAACCTCCAGTTTTAAGTTTTTTGCGCTTCTCATTTATAGTTAGTAGTGCGAAAACCGTCCAAACTCAGTTAAAATTTAACTTTTAAGTTTATAAAACCAACGAGATGTAACCAATCAGACCGATTTGATGTTCAACAATTTAAGATGTTCTTAAATATAATTACAATTTTTTATTCAAGCATACCGGTTACATTATTTCTGAACAAAAAGAAAATGTTTTTTTATTTTTTATTACTAAATTCAAAACTCTGTAATCAAATTCTTAATCTTAGTTAATTCAAATTCTCACAAACATTAGTTATTATATGAATTAAGATCTCAAAAAATATTTTATTTAAAAATCCTTTAATGATTTTTTAGATAATTAAGAATTTGTCATCCTTTATTCTAAAATAAAGAATGACAAGTTCTTACTGTTTATATGTAACCTGAAATAAAAACTCATAATTTCAAAAAATTATAATCTTAATTTTATTTATTAGAAAATAATTAAAAAAAATGAATGTCAAGTTGGTTAAATCTTTTATGGGGCACAAAAAAATGCAGAAACCCAGACAACGATCTCAGCACCAAAACTCCCCGTCATCAACGAAAATAATGCGACAATCAGATCTTTTGCCCAAATGTTGGCAACGAAAAGAGAAATAAAGAAATACTAAGAAACTAATTCTTGTACCGCATTATAGCGGTAAAACCAAAACAGAGCATCCATAGACCAAAGAAGAACGAGTAAGAAAACATATCTGGGGTGGGATGAGAGAAGACAATTGACGGGTGAAGAGGAGAGGAGGTGCTCAGAGATCTGAATTTGAATGGATTCAATGCTGTCCTCACGAAGAAAAGAGGTCAGATTAACGAGAAACCATCATCGCACCCTCCTCCTCTTCGCCTAGTGCTAATTCATACGAGAAAAGACAAACACACACGGCGATGGAGATTTCCCCTTCGCTCCGGCCTCCGGAAACCCTAGAGGAAGATCCCCCTTTCGCCCACCGAGAGATCCCTAGCCGAGACACTCTCGACGCGGATTAGCAACCATTTTATAGGGAATTTGGCAGGCTACTGGGCCCGGTAACCCGTTAGCCCATGAACCCGGACCCGATACTTCCAGCCCAGCTCAGCCCGCGAGATCCATACACCCATCAACGGCCCGATGTAGGCCATGTGAAGCACGCATCATGTCGCAATACTCATGGATAGTCGGGGCCGTGATTGGAGTCGTGAAGTGCTGACGTGGACACCAACATATCGACCCAAGCATATCTACGTGGACGCCGAGTCGTCCATTAGAGAATTCCTATATTTGGACCGTGGAATAATTGCTTTATGTTGACGGGACCGAGAAATGAATACTTGGCTCGTTCCCGCTCGTCCGTCGCTGGTTTGCATGGGATGCATCAGCATGCACTGGAATAGTCCCTTTTCCGGCTGAACATGGAGTGAGCTGAATCCTGGAGCCACCTGATGTGTGTCCGAGTACATATTCCAGTCCGATGACTTCCGTGGAATCAGGCAAGTTGCTTCCAGCAGGAGGAATCTGTGTCTCTCGGACCACTTTCTGGAAGCACTGATGCGATGCAAAGCTGGGCTGCAGTCTCAATCTTCCCACAGTTCCAGCTGAACTTTGAGAATCTTTTCTCCTCCGGGGTCGGAGGAGGAACACAACACAGTTGGTGAAGATGAAAGAAGATCAAAACCATTGCCGCAAAGTGGGTTGCTGTTGAATCATCCTCTTGACAGTGTCATACAGCCAAGGATCAAAGAACCAACTTGCAGAGGAAAGGATCAGCATCACCCTCATTTTAAAAGATTGAGGTTCTCCGGATTGCAACTTGCTGGAATCACCAAAGGTGGCATCTGCCAAAAGTTGAGCTGATATTTCAACCCCCAAAGCCTACTAGTTTTCTATCAGATGATGGAAATGGCGTTCGATCACCTTTGACCACCATATTTGTTGCTTGATTGGTGCATCATTCTAATCACAAAAAAGGTATAGGCGAGGGTTCAGCCATAAGCATGAATTATGTTGCATGACAAAGGAAGAGAGAAGATTTGGCAGGAAAAGGGGTGCGAGAAAATTTACAAGGGTGATTCCTTTTCCCAACCCACCAATTCACAAATCCATTTTTATTGGTCATCTAGAAGTCTTTGTTCTCCACCACAGAACAACCCCCACTGCCTCGGCTCTCCTGCCTATAAGGAGCACCGCCTGGCTGCTTCCTCTTCGTATCAGCAGCCCACACGGAGCTCGTCAGCTTCTCTCACCCACATCAGAGCTTCGAGATGGCAACCAGCTCGGGGAGCTCGTGCTGGACCGCGAAGCAGAACAAGATGTTCGAGAAGGCCCTCGCGGTGTACGACAAGGACACGCCCGACCGCTGGCACAACGTGGCGCGCGCCGTCGGCGGCAAGTCAGCGGAAGAAGTGAAGCGGCACTACGAGCTGCTGGTGGCAGACATTATCCTCATCGAGAAGGGCCAGATGCCTCGAGCCAATTACCGCTCCTCCGGCCACAGGGGTACTCCCTTCGCCTCTGCCTCTTTGTCCGAAAATTTGATGGACATGATCAAGCAAACTCGAACTATACCATCTGAACATTTCCTTTTCTTTGTGGCAGGATGAAGTGTGGACTGGATCAAAAGTGTAGAAACGGGCAGCAGTCTACTCTGGATGATCAATTACAAGAAACAGATACATATATGTGATGAAGCATCAGACATCCCTGCTCTAAGTAGTGTTTTGTTCTCTTGTCCTCCCTTCGATTCTATGTTGTATTTAAAATGCAGGCAGCCAAGAAGACATGTCCTGTTCTCTGTAAATTTACCTACTGGAAGCTCAATATAATCCTGTTTGGCAACAATGCATATCTGTGTTTTCTCCTCTTCAATTCAAAAGATTAAGTTGATCAAACGAGATTAATACAGAGTTTTAAGGGCCATTCGAATGGTATTAAGAACAGCTGAAAAATTTTATAACACAATATTATGTTCTTTTGGCACACTATCGTCTAAATCACATACTAATGAATAAAAATGAAACATCATGATGTTGTTTATAATGATGATTATTTTGCTTATCTATTTAAACAAAAAGTATATAAGCAGTCTATGCTATCTATTTAAGTGGAGCAGAGTCTCCATCCAGCCTCTTTCTTGAAGTTGTCTTCTCTTCTTATGCACTACTTTGTAATTTTTTTTGGAGGAATGAAGTGACAATTTAGATCTAAAATTCTACGGAAATCTAAATCAGACATAAACCTTTTCAGAGGAATGGAAGGATCAATTTGCAGCATCAAGTCTTGTTCAGCTCCTCTTTTTTCATTTGAGGACTGATATTTAGATGGTCCAACTCATTCCTGAACCTTTTCAAGAGTTGTGTGGCCTTCACAGACATGATGTGTGGGGCTTACATCCACTCCTCAAACCCAGAGATGATAGCAGTGCCCCCTTGTGGTTTGGCCCTACATGAAGGAACACATGCAGATGATCTCAGTCCATGAGGTGGCAGGAGGTAGTCCTTTGAAGAGAACATCTGATACTCTCAAGTGGAGTTCCATAAAGAATTTTGTCTCTCCCAAGAATTATGCTCCCAGGGTGCCATAATCATCATATCATGGCCAACAAGCCTCACTCACAGTCAATAAAAGGAAGAACATAGCATTACTATCCCAACCTCACAAGTGAGCCACCATCTGGGGAATTAACTATTTGGGACCTATACTTGAGCATCAATACTACAATAATTTTAATCCAGAACCTCTCTAGTTGTATCCCAAAGACAATTAGTCAGAATATTATATTATTTTTCCTCAAAATATATTGTTTCTATAAGTTGTTTATATTAGATAGATAATAATTAACACATGTGATCCAAAATGAGTTCAGTCTATGAACAATAGGCAGGGAACCAAAAAAGGGCACAAACCTTTTCACATCTACAAAGAACACAAGTTTTCTTTAGAAGAATCTCTGGCTGATACATATTTCACTGTTACAGTAAAGCTCTGAAACTGATGGGAACAGTAGACTCTGGTACTTGCGTACATTGCTTGAGGTACTTTAGTACAATACTCATGCATCTTTGGAACTCTTTGCTGGTCCCTCTCTTCCAAATGATTCCCTGCAACTTTACATACAGCCATGGAATCTTCAGCGGTGCAAGTAGGCAAAAGCAAGCAGCAATTTGCAGAAGCTTGATCCACAGGTCCCGAAGAGGCGAGGAAGATTCTCTCCGCCCCAACTTGCAGGTACCTGTCTTGCAAGGATTCCAAGAGAAACTATCCTTGGTTAAAGATGAACACCTCCATGCATGGAATCAGCTCGAGACGGCCTACAAGAAGCAGTACTCCAGTTTCAACCAAGGATTGAATCTTAGTAAGTTGCGTCATGTGACATTGTTGTCTCTCTCCCTTCGTGTATCTATTCTTCCTCATGTGGGATCGTTGGCTTTCTACCTCTTTGATCCCTTTACCCGGGATCATCTACTATTCCATGAGATCTCTTATACGTCAACTTTCAGATTCGCCCCTGCTTATATGCCAAGTCTTGTTTCTCAATCTAGGATCTTTTCTTCTTCCTCTCTCTCTCTCTCTCTCTCTCTCTCTCTCTCTCTCTCTCTCTCTCTCTCTCTCTCTCTCTCTCTCTGTCTTGTAATTTGACTGAAAATAATCATCAGGGAAGCATGAATTAATGGCTGTATACGTCCTATCAAAATTCTTTCAACCCAATAACACTTGAAGTCTTTGGCACTCTTCCATCACTCAGCATCTTTGGAACTCTTTGCTGGTCCCTCTCTTCCAAATGATTCCCTGCAACTTTACATACAGCCATGGAATCTTCAGCGGTGCAAGTAGGCAAAAGCAAGCAGCAATTTGCAGAAGCTTGATCCAACAGGTCCCGAAGAGGCGAGGAAGATTCTCTCCGCCCCAACTTGCAGGTACCTGTCATTGCAAGGATTCCAAGAGAAACTAGCCTTGGTTAAAGATGAACACCTCCATGCATGGAATCAGCTCTGAGACGGCCTACAAGAAGCAAGTACTCCAGTTTCAACCAAGGATTGATCCCTTGATCCTTACCCGGGATCATCTACTATTCATGAGATCTCTTATACGTCAACTTTCAGATTCGCCCTGCTTATATGCCAATCTTGTTTCTCAATCTATGCTCGTAAAATCCAATGTATTCCCCCCCCACGTGTGCGCCGATACCTCCCTGCATCTCTCCACAGAATCTACTCTCCAGGATCTTTTCTTCTTCCTCTCTCTCTCTCTCTGTCTTGTAATTTGACTGAAAATAATCATCAGGGAAGCATGAATTAATGGCTGTATACGTCCTATCAAAATTCTTTCAACCCAATAACACTTGAAGTCTTTGGCACTCTTCCATCACTCAGCATCTTTCCTCGTCGTGAACTACTGAAATGCTAATACGAAAACTCAAACGTTGTCCGAATCGCGAGGGCATGCAAGTGTTGTGAGATCAAGAATACCGAGGAAGAGAGTATTGGAGTACTTGAGATAAAAGTTGGGAGGGAGAAATGGCGATTCCTTCCACTTCCCCACATAGATCTTATTGTTCTTTGGCCTCATTGTGGCTCCAAGAGGGCACCAGTGCTCATCTCATATTCTGCCATCCTTCCTTCCTCCTTTAGTCCTTTTGGAAATGCTATTCTCCTGCTAGTTAGCTCCAACGAAGCACTACCCCACAACTCCCACTTCCCTCCTGTTTATAAGGAGCGCCAACCCACGGAAGAAGCCAACGCAGGAGTTCGTAGAGCTTAATTAGCGTCTGCTGCTAATTAGACTCCCCTCCATCTCATTCCATAGATAGCAGAGATGGCGTCCGGCTCCAAGAGCAGCTCGCGCAAGCTCCAGGACTCGTGGACCAAGGAGGAGAACAAGCGCTTCGAGATGGCGCTCGCCCACTTCGACAACGACACCCCGGATCGCTGGGTGCACGTCGCCAGGGCCGTCGGCAACAAGTCCGTCGAAGAAGTGCAACGCCACTACGAGCACCTCCTCAAGGACATCGAGCTCATCGACTCCACCCAGGAGCCATTCTACAGTTACCCGACCACCAATGACAGGCGCCGCAACGGCACCGGCGACCAGCAGAAGAGGTGGTTGCTTCTTCGGTACTCCAAGCTTTCATCTAAATTCTTCTTCATCTCTGGAACTCCCCCACCTTTCCGTCGTCGTCCTTAGTCTTTGCCTTTCTCAAGAATGAGACCCGCGGAGCAGCATTCCACAGCATCTCTTAGCTTTCCACAATCTTTAGGGGTCACAGTCACATGCAGCACTTCATTCTTTCATATATTCTTAGTGTCTTGGCTAACTTATCTCATGGATTGCTCTGTCTCATTCCTTGTCTGCTGCACGCCAAAGCTTCAAATCAAGTTGTGGGTTAAATTAATAGTTCTTGATGAGTGAAAACTATTCTGATCTCATGACTCTTTCCATTTTTGTTTTGTTTGGCAGGCTGAGGTTCTTAAAGCTCCAGTGAAGCAGAATCTGGGGAGCGTACAGTAGCAATCTTATGATGCGATGTTATGATGGACAGCCATACGTATAGTCTTTAGGTGTCAGGTTATGTATCAAGAAGCATCAAGTGTGGAAGCCATGAAGAATCAGACAACACTGATGTTGTAGTGGTAGCTTTGTTACAACATATGATGTATGTGACCGTATCATGAACTATGTAAGATGTATGTAATTTGCTAAAAATAAAAAAGAATTATGTTATATGTATTGCTGGTACTTTCATTAGCATCAAGTTTGCTATGTTATTGATGGTATGTTTTGGGGTGAGCCTCAATTAAACAGTATATTTCTCCTTTTTACCATTTGGGTGATCATGTGATGCAAAAACCTATTTAGTTTATCTTTTATTTAAATGAATTTGATTAGCATCTCAGGATATATTTTATATAAGTATATCAATATCAACTCAGGAAGTGAAAAAGGAAGTAATTACATAAAATAGAAGAATTTAGATTTGAATTTTGATTAAAGATGATAAATCTTGATTTAATATTTTTAAGAGAGAGGGTTATATACATTTAACCATCGCATTTGTTGCACTCAGCTCAGCCCACAAGCCACACTTCAGCCCATGCAGTGATGTCTACGGTAATATAATTTAGATGTCAATTTCTCTTCAAAGATGAGAGTCACTACGTCAATTAGCATTGTCATCTCACATGGTGGACAAATATGATGTTCCATGCAGAGCTAAGGAAAATACTCGTGCATGTACATGAGTGCGCGTATAACAATCCTAGGAGACTTCCAGGTTCTATACTAATAAAGATGACCGATGAAGATCCATAGTTTGCTCGGTTTGGTGTCAAAGGTTGATTAGAAGTTTGTTTAGTATTATTAGGAGTTCTAATAAAATTAGTGTATGATTTATGTGAATTATTTAGGTGAATCACTTTTCCATATGGTTTCTATGAATATTAGCTTGTGTTTGTCGACTAATAAAAAAAGACATTCGTGGTTGACCTAGACAACTCGTCTCGGTTCCAATTTGTTTCACATTAGAAGTCTTTCGATCCGATTGATATGCCTTCGGGTGTTCGATGTGAGATCGATTTATACTAAGATGGAAGTCGGATGAGGTTCTCGGTGTAATCTTTTTTTGATGCTTGATTAATGATTGATGATTTTTGTCCTCTTCTACTAAATAGAGTGCCGATTAGAGGCGAATATTTTTCCTATAACCAACGTATACATGATTGTTTAATAGGTTCAAATTGCAAGAAACGTACAACTTACATACCCAGTGGTCACAAGAAAATAATTTATCGACAACAACATAAATGCCTTTGTCCCTGAATTTGACATTGACACTGAAGGTTAAGCAAAGAAGCTCTCTGTTTGATGCTGAATGGTACTCTAGAAAAGAAATCAGTATGTTTTACTTAAGAACACAAAGTGGAACAATATGAAGAATAGCATAAAGAAAGGCCTATTCTTAGAACTCCATTCGATGCACTGTGAAAGAAAAGGAGTAAGTAAAAAATAGAATATTACGATGCAAGTAAAAAAATACTCTCGATTAAAAAAAAATAATATAATATTTAAAACAAGAGGATTGATAAAAAAATACTTAAAAGATATTTCCAAGTACACACACTCTCTATATATCTTACTTTATGAACTATAACCCTATTTATAAGACCTAGTGGTAATCACCCTATAGCTATTAGATCATAATTGAGGTAGTTATTGAAATCACATTATAACTACTAGATCATAATAACTACCTATATAACTATGAATCAAATCTCAACACTCCCCCTTGATTCATAGTTGCATACATCGATTTGTGATATGAAATAAATATGCTTTTGAACTGGAAGCGACTTGGTAAGGATATCCGCAACTTGTTCATTTGTTCCACAATACTTCATTGTTATGGCTCCACTTGCTACAAGATCTCGGATGAAATGATAGCGTATCTCTATATGCTTCATTCTTCCATGAAATGTTGGATTCTTCATCATTGCAATTGTAGCTTTATTGTCACAAAATATTTTCGTTGCTTCTTTTTGTTCTTGATGAAGATCTTCAAGAAGTCTTCTAAGACATATTGCTTGACAAGCTGCTGATGTTGTAGCTACATATTCTGTTTCCAATGTCGACAACGCAGTTGTTGCTTGCTTTTTAGAACTCCAAGATATAGCTCCCGATCCGAGGTTAAAAATATTACCTAAAGTACTCTTTCAATCATTTAAAGCTCCTGCCCAATCACTATCAGTGAAACCAAATAATTTACAATTAAAATTATGAGAATACCAAATACCAATATGTAGTTCTAACAATATAACGTAGAATTCTTTTAACAGTTCCGAAATGATACTTGCTTGGGCTATGCATAAACCTGGATACTACACCAACAAAGAATGCAATATCTGGTTGAGTATGAGTTAGATAAATCAAACTTCCAACCAAACTTCTGTAGTATCTTATGTTTGTCAGACATGTACTATCTTCATGTTTCAATTTCTCATTTACATTCATGGGTGTTGCTATAGCTTTATAATTAATCATGTTAGATTTTTTGAGTAAATCTATTGCATACTTTTTTTATGAAATAAAAATTCTATCTGATCCTTGCTTCACTTCCAATCCAAGAAAATAGTACAGTAGACCTAGATCTGATATTTCAAAACTATTCATCATGCATTTTTTAAATTCTACTACAGAAGAGTTAGATGAACCTATATATATAATATCATCAACATAAAGGTAAACCATAATAATATTATGTTCATATTCATTCTTTAGATAAAGAATAGGTTCATTATTGCTCCTCTTAAATTCATTTTGAAGAAAATAATAATCAATTTTACTGTATTATGCCCTTGGAGCTTGTTTAAGCCCATAAAGAGTTTTTCTTAGCTTATACACCTTTTTCTCATGTCCTTTAACCAAAAAATCTTCACGCTGAGCAACAAAAACCTTTTCATGTAAATCTCTATTTAAAAACATAGATTTCATATCAAATTAATAAGCATGCCAAATCAAGTGAGCAGCTAAAGCCAAAAAAGTTCTTATGGTTTCAAATTTAGTAATTGGAGAAAAAGTATCATCAAAATCAATACCTTGTTGCTGTGAATATCCTTTTGCTACAAATCGTGCCTTATGCTTTTGGATACTTTCATCTGCATTAAACTTTGTTTTGAACACTCATTTTAATCCAACAGCTTTCTTTTCTTTCGGTAGATCCATTAGCTCCCAAGTTTCATTATTCTCAATTGACTTGATTTCCTCTTTCATTGCTTTTCTCCCTTCCTCTTTTTCAACTGCTTCCTCAAAAGTTGTTGGATTTGAAATAAACAAAGCAAATGTTGAGTCATAAATTTCTATTAGTGATCTGAAATTTCTTGGAGGAGTTTCATATGAGGAATCAGAATTTGAACTGCTATTGGGTGAGGTTGACGATGAACTTGTTAGAGTAGGATCTGTCATTTGATTTTGCGGAATGTCTAGTTCTACTGGAATTTACATTTGTGTTCCATATTTATTGATCTCCCAATTCCAACTTGCCATTTCATCAAACATAACATTTCTATTAATAATAACTTTGCCACTAATAGAATTATATAATCGATATACTTTGGATTGTAAGGAATAACCAATTAAAGTATATTTTTCAGATTTTTCATCTGATGATTTTGTGAATTCACCAAAGCATAAGCAATACAACAAAAAATTCTTAAATGGCTTATACTTGGTTTTATACAATACCATGCCTAAAAAAGAGTTTGATTCATAACAGCCTTTGTTGGTGAAATATTCAACGAATAAACTGTTGTTGCAATTGCTTCTGCCCAAAACTGATTTGGAATTTGTTTTCTTTTAAACAAACTTCTTATCATTTCAACGACAATTCAATTCTTACGTTCAGTTACACTATTTTGCTTCGGTGTATATGGTATTGTCAATTCTCTATGAATACCATTTACTTTAAAAAAAGAACTAAACTCATTAGATAAAAATTCACCACCTCTATCTGTCCGAAGTGTCTTTATATATCTACCTCTTTTCCTTTCTACAAGAGCCTTGAATTTTAAAAAATTATCAAATATTTCAGATTTCAGAAAATATATCCAACTCATGCGATTATAATCATCCGTAAACAATAGAAAATATTGACTTCCACCAAATAATTTTGTATTCACAGGTCCACATAAGTTAGCATAAATTAGTTCAAGACAATTAGATGCTCTCCATGCTTTTCCAATAGGAAATTATTTTTTACTTTGTTTACCATAAATACATCCTTCAAATACATCAAGTGTATTAATTTTAGACAATCCGAAAACTATTCTTTTTTTACTTAACAACCTTAAACCTTTAATGTTAAGGTGTCAATATGTTAAATGACATAAATTAGACTCATTCTTTTGAGTTGCAACAAGCGTATGTTTTTCAATATTTGACACATCAAGTGGAAACATCTTGTTTTGTGTCATGCAAACATTTACTATAATCAAACCAGATTTTTTATCTTTAATAGTCATGAACCATCATCAAATATTACTGAATATCCATCATCTATCAATTGTCCAACACTCAACAAGTTATATGATAAAGTATGAACAAAGAAAACATTATCAAAGTATTTTACCTTCCCTTGATTTGTCTTCACCTCAATTGTTCCTTTTCCTTTCACTTAGATTTGTTTGTTATCTCTAAGTCTAACTTTTAACTTGTGAGTTTCATCAATATCTCTAAATATTGATTTTATGCTTGACATATGATTAGAACATCCATTATCCAAAAACCAAATATCATTTAAGATATTATTAACTTCTGAATGAGTCATAAATAACTTATTATTTTCTTCATTTTCCTCCACATAGCTTGCTTGCTTTTTTCTTTTCCAATAATTTGTCTTCATGTGACTAAACTTTTTATAGTAGTGATATTGAATTCCACTCTTGTAATTTTTTTGATCATAATTTGATTGCCTTTATTCATCATACCCATCAAAGTGTCATCTTCTTCCATTTCCTCTATCACGAAATCCTCCTCTGCTACGTTCTCTTCCTGTTGATTTTTTGTCTTCTTTTGAAGTAGAAGACTCCCCCTTAACCTGAAATGCTTTTTCTTCACTTTTTTCAAATGACCTGTTCAACCTTGCTTCACGTGCTTTCAAGGAACCCATTAGTTCATCAAAGAAATATGTAGATAAATCTTTTGACTTCTCAATTACGGCAACAACATGATCAAATTTCGAAGTTAAACTTCTCAAAACTTTTGCAACAATTATATGATCAAGAAGATGTTCACCATAAGATTTCATTTGACTAACAATTTCAGTCATTCGAGAAAGAAAATCTTTTACTGATTCATTGCTTTTCATGAACAAAATTTTAAACTCACAACGAAGGGTTTAAAGTTTTACCGTAATCACCCTTGATGAGCCTTGAAATTCATTTTGAAGTATCAACCAAGCTTGCTTTGAGGTTGTCGCTGCTGTAATTCTTGAGAAGATTGTCTCATGTATCGCTTGTTGAATGAAGAACAATGCCTTTGAGTCGTTCTTTCTATTTTCCCTCAACCTGATTTCGTCATCTGGATCTGCATATCCATTTTCTATTAAGTCCCAAAGATCTTGAGACTTGAATAAAGTCTTCATCTTGATACTTCAAAATTCATAGCATTTGTCCGAGAAGATAAGAATAAGGGTTTGAGACATGGAATTGTCATTGAAAGCCATAATGTCCGGTTCAGATTGAAACCGGGCTCTGATATAAAAGTAAAAGAATTCTTTCGATTCAAGAAAAGCGATGTAGTATTTAAAATAAGAGGATTGACAAAAAACACTTATAAGATATTCTTAAGTACACACTCTCTATATATGTTGCTTCATGAACTATGATCATATTTATAGAACCTAATGATAACTACTCTGTAATCATTAGATTATAATTAAGGTAGTTATTGAAATCATCCTATAACTATTAAATCATGATAACTGCCTATAAATTAAATCTCAACATAATGTTCCTTATAATAAAACTGTTCCTCTCAATCACCTACATCCTCCGTTATTGCTGTTTGAAGAGCATCCATAAAGATAGAAAGGGTTGAATGGCTCAATGAATGCGGTCATTACAAAGGTCTCAGCATCCCAACACCATATGAACATGTAGAAGGGAGAAATAGCACGCAACTGACATATCGTTGCTTTAATTTCTGATCTTATCCCAATGCTATCATCGGTGGAATCAACATCAAGAAAAAGACAAGATGTCCAGCAAAAGTGAAACTGCCAATGCGGCCTCATCCATGCATCTTTAGTGCAACAGAAACGAGGACGGGCATGATGCAAAACTCGACACAGAAACAAGAGAAAACGACATGGATGGATCTGTAAGATTAGGAGAGAGAGAGAGAGAGAGAGAGAGAGAGAGCCGTAGCAAGCAGGTGATCATGTTGTACACGAGAGTGATACCTGTTCGGTGCCGACATTAGGGTCCGAGTGTGATGCTGTGAGATGACAACAACATAGTCGTCGATCATTCATGCCATGCACTTGTGAACTCTTCTTCCTGTGCGCAGGAAATGTTGAAACGTGGAGTTGATGGAGGAAGAAATTTCCACAAGTTCTTTGACCGCATCTCCTTCTCCTCCGCCCAAACCACAAACAAGAAAAGCAAAGGAACGGTTCCAAAGCTCTCATATGATCGATCAACCCTTTTGCTATACCAAACCTCAAGTGAATGAATGTGGAAATGGGCGGGCTTATGATCACACCGAGACTTAAGTAGCGATACATCTAAGCAAGTTAAGTTGATGACAACAGTAATGCAGACGCAAACCAAGATATCGAACGCAGATGTTTCATTACCCTGCCTCCGCCTACGATCTCATGGCCATCACATCTGCTGCTGCGAGTGTTGCGACGAGGAGTGCGGCTGGTGTTGCTGTGGCAGTACTACTTCATCCTGCTCCGGTGGTTGCTGTGGCTTCCTGATCAAGTGCTTGTTGTTGTGCATCCAGACCTTCAAGACTTGCCTCCTCACCCCAGCCTCGGCGCAGAATTGCTCCACCAAGCCCCCGTCTTGCTTCTGAATCCTCCATCCCATCCTTTCCGCGAAAGCCAGCATCTTCTCCTTCTGCTCCATAGTGAACTTGGTCCGGAACCGCTTCCTTGGCGTGGTCGCTGGGGTCGGCGCCCCGGCCGTCATCCGTTCCTCGCTCGAAGACTCCGTCGTCCCTCCGCTCCCGCTGGCGTTGCCACCGAACGCCACGATGCCGGAGGACGGGGTGGTGGGAGTACCGAATTGGAATTGCTTCTGGTAGTGGTTATGGTGCTGGGATTGGGGATGGGGTGGAGGAGGGAGGAGGAGAGGAACACGGGCGGCGCCGCGGTAGTAGGAGTCGGCGGCGGCGGCGGCGGCGTCGCCTTCGGCCTCCTTCCGATGGAAACTGCGGTGGCAGCCGCAGGCCGCGCACTTCAGCGCCTCCGGCGAGGACGGGTCGCCCTCCGACATGAATTCGCCGCAGCCATCGAGAACGTGGCCGCCGATGGAAGCCGCGTGGTTGCGGAGGCATTCTCGGTACCTGATAGAAGCTGCTGCAGTGGCCTTGGTGTTACTCGGCGCAGTTGCACCGCTGACCGGAGCTGGATCTGTGTTCCTTGCAGCAGACTGATACAAAACATCCACCGCTGCAGCTGTTGATGACGGTGTGGTGCTTCCAAAGAGGCTAACATTCTCAGCAGCTGATGTGCCACTTCCATTTCCTCCTCCTCCTCCTCTTAGGGAGATTAAAGAGGAAGAAGGAGAGAGTACAGGTTTGGAGAAAGCAGATCCTCTAATGGGAAGACGAGCGTTGAAACTCAAAGCTGTGGATGAACGCATCTCATCATCATCAACAATTTGGTCTTTATATTCCATGAATCGAACTCTTCCTCTCTAGATTTCGTCTCCAACAGAGAAAGCAAAGCTAACGGAGCCGATCAGTAGAAGAAATCTTCAAGAGAAGGGACAACACTGTTCAAGCTCTTATTGCACTGGGAGCACGGATGAGATGAGAGGGACAGGACGAGAAAGTGCTGCACCAATAGACGCAGACACCAGGTGTAATAATAGTGAGAGAGTCATTTAGAAGGGAGTGGCCTTGGGATTTGGTGTCCTGCCATCCACTTCTGAGGAGGAAAGAGAAGACGATTAGTTCCACACTTCTCCCCTAATCTCAACCATTAAACTCAGCTCCTCCCCCTTCAACCACATCAATTCTAGGAGATGGCTACAGCATGACACTCCATGTGTCGTTCATCGCTTCAAGTCAAAACCAGCTGCCAAAGAAATCTGGGAAGGAAAAAAAAGACACATGATGCATCATTTAAGACATTGTCTCCCTGTGATCTTCGCCGGAATCTACATGATTGAGTTATGATGAGTGAAGGCTATCATTTTTCACACGGCTACATTAAGATCGGGTTGGCTACTTGATGTTGCTATCAATTGCTTGCAAAGTACTCGACGTGTCAGACGCACAAGTATAATATTGTGCAGGTCTTTCCTGTTAGGGCATGTAAATGTCTCATTCCATCTGGATTAACCTCAAGTGATTTGGATGTTTGTTTGGATGAAGACATAATGAGAGAGAGAGAGAGAGAGAGAGAGAGAGAGAGAGAGAGAATATAATAACGTAGGAATCAATTTGTCGACAGGAGCAGCAGAAGACAACCAAAAGGTTGACTAGTACACACAACTTGCCATTGATTGGAGGACCACATGGCCCCCATGCTCTGGGACCCTTCCTGTGTCAGGATTCTGGAAACGTGGTGCAGCCCCAGCCACCGGTAGTGGTGTTTTTTTTGTCTTGTCGGAACTCGTGCTCATGAATCGTCAACACTCCTCTCCCCTGCCATCCCACTGGCTTTTCATGCTGGATGAATGCTTGTGATTCCTTAGATGCCTGTGTCTCAGATATATGCATATATATATACCCACATATATTGGTCTAGTGCGACTCTTGGAAGGTGATGAAAGGTAACATGTCACGATTGCTAGCTGGAAACCACGCCTTGGGTGGAATCCAATGGATGGAAAAGGTCTCTTGTCTTGAATGCTGACCTGTTGCTTCCACGAAGAGTATGTGTGAGGCGTGGATGTTTGGTGACACTCTTTCTTCCATGTATCAAATTGGTACATAGGAAAGGCGAATTGAAGAGCCAATTATGAAAGATATCATATAACAACTTTATAATGCCCGATATGATGTATGGGCCATCTTCTCCTTACAGAGAACCAAATATTTGCAGTGTCACGAAGAATACCAGATTTGGGCTGTGTACTGATCGGCCCGATCCAAATCTGGATCCAAATCAAACATTAGGTTCAGATCTACTGGGTCCGACTTGACCTTATATTTACGCTTCTCCTGATTCCCTAGGGTTATGGGTGGGGCCAGACCAGGCTGCTCCAGTTTGGCCTCTAAACCCGTCGTGTAAATCTATTAAAACATGCTCCAAGTTGTCATCGTCCAAGTGTTCGACGGAAGGCCGCTGTTGATTCGGCAGCAGGCCAGCGAGTCATCACCACTGGATAGATGATAAAGAAGTACTTACTACTCATGGCATGCAACGATAATTAACGTCGATCGGCGACGGAAGGCTTGGCTTTGGCCGAGAGATGGCGAGGAGCAAACGGCAGTCCCTTTGTTTTCGAAGTGTTATCAAGTCCGGTTGGTGACGCCAAGCTTAAAAGACTACATGGTTTTCTTACTTGTATTCGCCGATCACCTGCAAATGATTACATGTGATGTGAGTGGACCTGAACGAATAATAAGCTTTTGAAAAGTAATTACCATTATCTTTGAGATAAGGATAATTCGTGACCACGTTCTTTAGAAGTGATGAGAGAGAAAGAAGAGGAGGGAGAAGAATATGGAGTGTGTGTAGTACGAAGTAACACCAACACAAGCCAGAAAACTCCCGGTCCGAACTGAGATGATGCATGCTTTGAACTGTTAAAAAGCAACCAATGAATGCCCGGAAGTACGTCTCGTACGGTAACTCTTGATTGGATTCTGCTGTTATCCCATCATATCAGGCTTTCTGTTGGCCTTCTCTCATGTCCACCGGTCACTGGCCGCTGCCACCTGCAGATGCCCTGTTCATGTCATCCCCTCGATTCCTCCCCCCCCCCCCCCACCCCCCCCCCCCTTCCGCCAACGACACCGTCATCAGCAGAATCTATCTATTGATCCATCTAACACACACACACACACATGTTGACTCTTAAACCACAATAAGAACACCCATCATTTGATTCGTTACCTAACGAAGAGACTTATCATCTCTACTACTTGAGGCTACAGAGTATACATGAAGAGGTTGATCAAAGAAGGCCACGAACAGGACTGGTTTTGATGCTTCGTTGCTACTGGAATTCGGAACTACTAATTGTATTGGAATAGGCTGGGGCGGTCACGAACCGGGAACTGGGTCGGCGGCACCAGATTTAGCCGCCAGGAGAGATAAGGCACGTCGCCCTCGTCGGCCGTGTCGTCATGCATCGAGATGGAAGGGCTGCTCTTCGTCGCCGTTGGAGCGTAGCATCCCCAGGGTGACTGCTGCGGTTGCTGCTGTCGTATGTACCCGTATCCGATCGTCTGCTCGGCAGCCGCCACCGATGTCGACGAGGACGGCGATGCCGCCGCCCGCCTCTCTTCCTTCTTGTAACGGATGCCGCACGCGTTACACAGTGACTGCATTGCTGTAACGTATTAGATTGCTTGAGAAGGAGATACAAGTTTAAGGCGAAGCTAGTCACTACCTTTGGGCCTCTGGGACCGTTCCTCCACAAAGGAGTGGAGGTGGTGTCGCAGTTGGCGCACCTGCGGGCTAGAAGAAGCGGGTCTCCGGCAATGTTCGAGCCGATGGTGTTTCCACCACCAGAAGCAATGCTTCCACCTGTTCCCATGGACGTGTGCTTCTTGGAATGAGATAGGCTATCCCAGCGAAAGCTGGACATGCACGAGGGTGGCTGGATATGTGCAGTAGGTGAGGGCAAGGTTTTGTGTTCAGTCAGGCGCGTCGATGGGGTGCCGAGAGACAAGGTGCAGTCCACCGACGAGGAAGCGTCGGACTTACTGCCATCGAAGGCATCATCATCAGTAAACTTGCTACCGGACGCCGGGAAGAAAATAGAGAACGAGGCGGCGCCACCGCAGAGCAACCCACACGAACACTGCTGCGTGCTGCTCTGGTGGCCGCACTGGTGCAACATGGCTGCAGTCCTAATCGAAAAGCTGCAACAGAGAGGAAGCAAGAGCTAAAAGACTGGGAGAAGAGGGAGAGTGGGAGACGCGGTTAAGCTCATATAACTTGGGAGGGCAGCAGCACGTACTACTACTACTACTACTTCTGTGGGGATGACACGCATCGGGATGGAGGAGGGAGGAGGAGGAGGTGGTGGTGGTCGTCCAACAACCACGAACTACATAGTGGTTTACACGAATGTAGCGAGTGTTTTTTATATGTGCAGCCGAGGTAGCAGACAAGGATTAATGAAGCATATTAATGATGCTTTGTGGCAATAATAGCGTGTGGGAACTTGGGAAGTGGGGGATCGGGGCTTGTCGGTTCTTAAGCAGAGAGGATAGAGTAAGCAAGCTTAAACGACACATGAAAAGTGGAATATGACTGACTACCAAGTGTGTAGCTGTTAATCTATGGAAGGGCTCATCGGGGGTTGGAGAAGACTAGTCAGCTGCAGTACGATAGTGTTTATGTGGTGCAGTGGGGAGGGCTCCACTTATCCACCGAGTCAGTCGAATCAGATGAGTTCACCCCTATTCGCAGTTTGGGTTTCGTGTGCTATCTCCATCACACACCACAGACAGTCGCTCTCTCTCCTCGCTGGGGGACTTCAGCTTCCACCTAACAATCTCTCAGCCTGTCCTCGGTATAGGGGGAGCGGCCAGCATCACCAAGTCGGAGTTGTGGCGGTTTCCTCTGCACTGCTTCTTATACAACAATGACGTATGACTGGTTCGGGGCTGTACATCACAACAAGACGATGGATCATGACACAGCGCGTTAAGGGACTGCAGTGAGAGAGAGAGAGAGAGAGAGAGAGAGGGAGATAGAGAGAGAGAGTGAGAGGGAGTTTTTGGAGGCGCAGCAAACAATGCAGGTCAGAGGGGACAGACGGGGTTGGTCATTGGGCGGTCAAAAGTGGCCACGTGACTCCGGGAACAGTCTTCCACATAACATTTCTCTATACCCTTACGCCTCCTCGCCGATCACGAGACCGCGCGCCACCCCGCCAGCGACGACGACGGATGGTGGGTGTGCATCGAAGCAGAGGAGCAGCAGAGACGCAACACTGAGCCAGACACGAGCGCAGACCAACTCCACTTCAGAAAACGTTTGCTTGTGGACGACACTCTCGAAGGGCACAGGAGCCATTTTTAGCTCACGTCACCATCTCCATATGTCGCCAACCGCTGCCACAAACCACGGAGACTCTACGTAGGAGACGACGACGTATCCGGGGAGAGGTGATGGAGTCGACGTAGGAAGCGTATCCCAAAAGCGAGAACGGTGTGTTGTATAAAGAGGAGAAAGTAAAAGACAGGAAAAGATAAAGAGAAACAAATGGGAAGGACGAGAGAATATAGCCATGGCTGATGGCTTCTGCATAGGGAGGGAAACACCGGCAGCCGCTCGGCTTAATCGGCCCCCCTCATCATTACCGTCGCCTCAAAAGGGGGGTCAACTTCTTGAACACATCCCCTCGTTGGCCGCCATGGTTATACATTACAGTGAAAGTTGCACCGCCGCGAAGCTAATCATCGCCGGCTACAGCTTGCTCGCTTTGCACTGTACGATCTCCCAAGTGAATGGGAGATCAAAGATACGATAAAACAGAACCAACAGTGAGAGCACGTACTGCATCCATGGCTTACGGAGCTGCCACTTGCCGGGCAACTGCAGGTTAGCATGCAGGAAAGTGAGACACTGTAACGATGATAGTATACGTACATCATACTCCTGTGTACAAGTGGCGTAGGTGATCCAAGACCATGTTCAAAGAGGGTTTCCGAGACACGACCACAAGTCTAGAGATCGCTGTCTAGGTTTAGATTACTTATGATATGCGTGTAGAGAGAGAGAGAAGGGCATCTTTTGGAAAGCGGTAGTCTCCAAAACCGATCAGTTCTGTGTGTCGTGCTGCCCATAAAATCCAATGGTGGCGAACTACGAGCGAGCGGCGTCCCCGAAAAAGAGAGAGAGGGGGAAGAATGAGAAAGAAAGAGAGAACAGGCAGGAGGGATTCAAATGCTCCTACGATGGCCGTCTCGCCTTGAGAACTGAGATATCTCTCCTCCCTTTCTTGACCAGAGGCGGAGCAGCCTTATGTCTGCGTCCATGAACACCAGACGAAGCCATCATCGTCCACGACGGGTGACACGAACCTATTCACAAGCGCCAGAGCCCGGTCAACAACAGACGGAGCGGCTATTGCGTACTTGGAGTCGTGTCATTAGCCGGGGCAGGTGTTGGGTGTCAGGGACCCAACCAAACTGCGTCGCTGCGAGGCGCACAGACTGGGGGCGGGGGCGGGGGCCACACGACATGACCAATCCGGCGTGGTCCCTCTGTTGCTCCCCCGCCCCCCGGTACGTTGGTGGGGTTGGTGGCCTACGCCGGCTTTTTAGAGCCCCATCCATATCGAATCGAGATTGACCGGCATCTAAAATTGCGCGGATTTCGTTGACCAATGCCAAAACAGAGTCATGCATTCATGTCGGAGTTCTATCAGTTCCTTTTGTTTTCCTTCATCAGTATGCATGCCATTAATCTTTACACATTCCTAGGCTTTGTTTATAAGCAAGCAAGGTGTTCTTGTTGCATGGTTATAGCAAGGTGTGCTTCTTCTTGTATGTTTGTTTAGTCAGGTGACTGGACTTCCCTTGTTGATTTTGTGTCATATAACTTCATTGTCAATTCATCTTGTGCCAAAGGTTTTTTCTTCTAACATTTCCTATTCTAACAAAAATACTAATATAAAATTAACACAACACATTATCACCATGTATATATCATGTGATCAATACCTCATCGAATGGTCATTCGTATGACATAATAACCAGTTTAGCTCTACACAAAAGAGTTGACCCAACCGGCAATTACCCCATGTTTCCTGGGCATGTATGTTAGAGTAAAAAGAGCAAACGTTTCAAACATTTAACCACGACCTCAAATACAACAGTCCGATCACACTTTAAAAAGATCATTCGAGTATGTTCTCCGATACTAGAATTTTTCAAATACATTTACTCTCAGACAATCTCACACTCGGTTGAATCCTTTGAATCCCAACTAATATCGTAGGGTCTCGACTCAGATTTCTCTTCATTCAATGCCACATCACTCCGAGACATATACGCAGTAGGACTTCGATTGGCTCCAAATTTGCATCAATGTCGGACAATCAGAACCTAAATTAACAAAGGCAAAGTTAACAACAAAGAAGAATTAACATGTTTACATTGTTTATATATAAAAAAAGGAGATCTTAATGGCTTGATGCAACTCAAAGAAAATACCTGACGTTTATGAAAAATGCATTCTGATTCAGCAAGTTAAAAAACTCAGACCGAGCAGACAGCAGAAAAAAGTAGGTAGGATGCCATACTTGCACATTTAAAGACTCATCGCTTATAGAGTATCAAGTTCCTTCTCATCTAAATTCTTTTGATACCAAATCACAAAGTTCTATGATTTGGGACTTACATAACAACATTGAGTTTTGATACTAACAGAAAACAAAATCAACCTCAGATGCAAAAAAATAAATCTGCCCATATTCAATGTGTAGACAGAAACTAAAGCACTGGGGTTTGATTCAGTTGATGAGAAAGATCAACCATGCAAGAAGACAAGGATGTATATTGATATTTAAAAAAGATCTAGATATTAAAGATTCAGTTGAACTAAGAAGAACCAATTGTTGAAGACCTATAATTAAACTATTGGTGTGCCAATGCAAGAATATATAAAACAATTTATTTCGTTACCCGTGGACTTGAACATGAGACCTATCACCCTTGCAATAATGTACTAATCAACTTATTTCAAAAAGAAACATTAGAATGAAAAGTGATCACCACATGTTTCAAGCGGCTATCATCAAGTAGAACTGAAATATTAGAATGGAATTTTTACCTAAAAGAATTGGATCATCAAATTAAATTAATACATGTAAAACAAGTTCCCCACTCAAAACAAGGCGGTGTATTTTCTTATAATTTCATCAAGAGTAGTTCATATCTTCTTCCACGAGCGGCACATTTGCTTATAATCTATACTAATCTATACCATCCATACATACCGTAACACTACATAATACATCTGATTTCTTTGGGTTATATGAGACAAATTGGTTTGCTACAATCCTTTACAATTACTTATGAATAGATTGATCTTAATATCAACTATTGTAATTATATGAAAAAAGAAGAAGAAGCTGACCTTGGTGGAAAAGCACTAGAATGAAGAATTGAATATCATGATTTTTAAATAAAACTGACTCAATCATTCGTGTAGGGTGAAGAAAATTTATTCCAAATATACAAAGTATCACAAAGCAAAACCCTACAAAGGTTGAACAATTGGAGATTGATAATTGTGTGCTACGAGAATGCCTCTACAATTTAAACCCATAATTTGAATGTTCTATAATTTACAAAGGTTGAACAATGCAAAAGCAAAAACTCAAATCAACACATCGGTGAAGACAACATTCAGCACCAATTGGTCTACATACCTGAAATCAAGCCAACAGAAATATCAACCACAGAACATTTTGAGAGGATGACCAGCTTGAAAATCCACAGAATTTTTTCCTTTGAATGCACATTGCTGTATAGATACATAAAACAAAGAAGAATTGAGTTGTCAAGTGATAACAGAAGAATAAACTAGGCTCCAGACAAATGCATCAAAATCATGATTCTCGTTTGTGATGAACAGAGGTCACAAGACACAAAATAAGAAGGGTTATGCAAACACAATGTCCTTTTCCTTTAATGAACTTTCTATCAGGACCATTTGTTCAATCAAGTGTATTTGATTGCAACAGTACTAACTGCAAAATTAAGAAAAAATCAGAACCAATCTCATATAAGACAGCTTCAATCTTTAGTGCAGCCTTATTATTGTGAACTGCATAGATTTGCTCCAAAATGTGTCCCTGTCACAATGCAAACAATTGGTTTTTGTTCTACATTTTATGGCAATGAACAGCTTTGTAAGGAAGATACAAAGACCCTTTAGTACATTCTTAATCTCAAAAACCATCATGAACAAAAAGATTGGAGTACACTGAAGTAACCAGTTGGAGAATCACTACATCTTTCGTAAACACAAAAGTACCACTGGCATTACGACAATTATGTGCTACTATTTTTTATGTCCTCATAACTTCAAATTCTAAATATCTGTCAGTTAATACAATAATCTCTTCTGCTTTTGTATCTCTTTTTTAAAACTAGCTGGATCTGAATGTATAAAAATCTTTGCACTGTCACTTCCAACCAAATCTCAGTCAACTATATTTCTAGAAGAAAAAAAAAGTTTACCAATTCAACAAACATGAGAGACAATGTATTCATTTTTTATTGACAACACTAGCTGATTAGTGATAGCTTGATAAATATTGAGATAAGTGAAATGAAAAAATTCAACAAATTCACATTTATAATTTATTAGCTTGATTGATATTGAATGAAGAAAACCACTTAGTACACCAAGAGGTAGGAATAGATAACCATGGGTCATGTGATGATGACAACTTATTTATCAAGTGAGAAATTAAGCAGGCTTCAGTTTGGTGTTCCAAATGAGACAAGTAGTTCTTTATCAATATACATATATAACTCTAGAAACTCAAAAGCATCTATGCCATCTTATAAATACAAAAAGCAGCTGGAAAGTCATCAAGGGTAGCACATTATTCCACACATTAAGATGACATCTTCGTGATATAATGATTAACCTGGTATGGACCGCTAACTCTCTGCCGAACAGAAGAGAGAACCCTGGTAAATTGTCATCATAGAAATCAGAATAAAGGCCTTAAGCAGGAATTCATTACCAAGGTTTCCAGTAATTTTTCTAGTTCACCACATGTGCAACAGTTGTAGCATAGAACATATACAAGTACTTGAACAACATATTGAAAGCAAAATTATCCATCTTTGATGACAATATGATTATGTTCAGTGTGGAAATTTCATGTGATGGTACTCTGATCTGATGATTAGGAAAATATAGACAGAGAGGAAACTAATATCAATTTGGTTTTAGTATATCAATGAAGACTACTAACCTCTTAAGATATGTTAACAAACAAAACTTTGCATTAACACTGGAAAGTAAAGACCTTTAACGACAAATTATCAATTTGCCTATGGGTACTCTAGCTTCTTACTGACATGTATGAACTTTGCATCCGTGTCAAACTTCCTCCTAGATACAAATAAGTGATTAATCTCACAAGGTCTCCCTAAAAATTTAACTCACCTTCACAATTAACATCAAACAGGTACTTCTGCTACATAAGTCAAAACATGAAAATACCAACAAGGACAGGTTGTTCCCAAATTTATGGGTTCAGCTACACCTGCCATAGCAGATTAGAAAGAAAAGGAAAGTGAAACTAGCATCTACTGGGCACAATCAATTATGATTTGAAACTACATATGAAATTTGACATCAGACAGACCAACATCATTAACTAGCAGGTTGATTGTGGTACTAAAGAGCAGAGGAACCAAAAATAAAAATAAAAGAGAGCACAGCACCTGTCAAACAGCAATTCTTCCATCTGATGCAGCTAGACACTAAAGACATTACAAAGACAGCTGACCTCATGACTTCCATGATCAGATCACAGAGGAAACAATAGGCAGATGACATCTTTGTGAAGAATGGCCTAACGATCTCACAAAGGGAATTGCCCAACCAGATAATACTATCATTTTGCCAAGTTTCTGAGGAAGCCACTATTGCTCCTGTGGTGGCTGAGGAAATCCATCGACAATCTCCACAGGGTACCCATGGATGCAGTCCTCCCATGGACCATCCGGAGAGGGCTTGACACTACGAAGCGCCTGCCACACAGCACTATTACACTTGAACCCACTCCCGAAGGCAATCTGCCAAACACGGTGGCCCTTCCGCATCCGCCCCTTTGCCTCAGTGTAAGCGAGCTCATACCAGATGGAGCTGGAGGAGGTGTTGCCAAACCTGTGAAGGGTCATCCGGGAAGCCTCCACATGCTCAGGCCGGAGCTGCAGATTCTTCTCTAGCTCATCGATTACGGCCCTTCCGCCGGCATGAATGCAGAAGTGGTCAAAGGCAAGCTTGAAGTCCGGGATATAGGGCTTCACCTTGCCATTGAAGAGCTTCTTGGCCACGAGGGTCGCGAAGAAGAGGAGTTGCTCGCTAATTGGAAGGACGAGGGGGCCAAGGGTAGTGATGTTGATCTTGAGCGCTTCCCCAGCGATGGCCATGAGCTCCTTGGAGAGGGACACGCCGACCTTGCCAGCCTCGTCCTGCTCCTGGTACACGCAACGGAAGGCCTTGTCGTCGGCACCACGGTGCGTGCGGACGACATGGACAAGCTTGTACTTGGCACGCCGGCGATCCACCGTGCGGTTGGAGAGCAACACGGCGGCGGCGCCGACGCGGAACAGGCAATTGGGGATGAGCATGGACTTGCGGTTGCCGAAGTACCAATTCTGGGTGATGTTCTCGGTGCTGACCACGACGGCGTAGGTGGAGCGGTGGACCTGGAGGAGATCCCGCGCGAGGTCAATGGAGATGACGCCGGCACTGCAACCCATGCCACCGAGGTTGAAGCTCTTGATGTTGCCGCGGAGCTTGTAGCGGTTGACGATCATGGCGGAAAGAGACGGGGTGGGGTTGAAGAGACTGCAGTTGACGACGAGGACCCCGACGTCCTTGGGCTTAACGCCGGTGTTCCTGAAGAGGGTATCGAGGGCACCGAACATGACATCCTCGGCTTCCTCGCGGGCGTAGGCCATGGAGGGACGGGGCGGGATGTAGTGCAGGGCGGAGGGCAGGCAGGTCTCCTGGCCGAGACCCGAGCGCTCGAGGATCCGGCGCTGGAACTCGAGAGAGGAATCGTTGAACTCGCCGGAGAGCTGCGAGTGATTCATGAAGCGTTGGAAGGGAACCTGGAGCTTCGGCGGCGGGCGGTAGCAGGCGTAGTCAACGAGGTACACGGGGCGGGGCCGGGTCATGATGTAAACGGTGGCGCCAAAAACGAGAAAGGCGGAGCAGACCAAGACGCTGACGAGGTTGTACTGGAGGTGGAGCCACAACAGCCGGAGCTCGTCGGGTTCGGTCTGCGCGGCCTCCAAGAGGATCACCAACATCAGCGGGATTAGCAGCAGGGCCAGCAGGTGGGTGATGAGGTAGTGGTAGCCCAGCTTCACGTACTTGATGTTCACGCTCTGCAAGAAGTCCGGCAGCCGCCGACTCTCCCGCCGCGGCAGCACCGGAGCTTGCTCAACCGCCGCCGCCGCTCCCCCTCCCTCCATCCTTGCTGCTTTAGCCAATAAGGTGTATAAGGATCTGAGCCAGAGAGAGAGAGAGAGAGAGGGCGAGGCGGACTCTCTCGAACCCTTCCCACCTGCGTATGGTCAAGCACGTCTATGTTGGGAGCCAAACCAAGCAGCGGATTAAATAGGAGCAAAAGTACACTCAGCGTTCACCACCATGGTGTTCGACAATACGAGTGGTCTCCAAAGTCCCGTCCACATGGAGCCTCGCCTCCCTCCCTTGCCCTCTCGTGGTCGCAGTCGGGGACAACCGAGTTGACGCCCCCAACACGTCAAGCGATGTGCGAAGAGAGAGAGAGAAGGGTGATAGGGGAGGGGGGCGAAGCAGAAGAGAGACGGGACACAGGGAAAGGTGATTCGAACCATCACGTAGCAACGTGCACAGGCTGGCGGTCCCGCGTTTGTCGCCGACGAGAGGCAGCCCCGTTCGCGGAAACCCCGAACCACAAATCCAAGCCGCGTGCCCTCGCGTACCTCACCCGAGCCACCCAAAACGAGACCAGAGGCGGACGCGACCCCACATTAAACCCTCCCCCTTCCGGGCTTGATCCAACACCGCGAGGATCACATCACCGTCGGTTGATGCAACCTGACGCACCGCCAGCGTACAGGGGAAGTAACCAATCGCACGCCGCAATACCAGGCTGATCCATTAGCATGTTTAAGCAATCATTAGTCTTATTGATCGAGACCGAGACAATGCGTCCCAATTGCGGTATTAGATCAGGAGGGGAGTGTTGATGCCATCGGCTGACGCACATGGGACCTGCTTATTCTAAAGGGTGGAAACTTTGTGGATCTCCGCTACTTGATGGTCAAACTCCGTTGCTTCTCTATCTAATCAATTATTGAGAACGAAGTTGGCAAAGATGACGTACAAAAGATTTTACGTCAATCATTATTATTATTATTATTTTCTTTGTACTAAATTAAAATCGAATCCATCTAAATCGAGATCCAAACCCATCAATAATTTTATAATTTTTAATCAAACTATCTAACAAAGAATATTAAATATTTAAAAAATAAAAAATAATAATTTTAATTTAAAACTAAAATTAGAATTAGAATTAGATTCGATTATTCATAAAACTGGTTTACATTTTTTAAATGATTTATGGTATTATTATTTTTTATATTTAGAGAGAATGAGAGGTTGAAAAGAAATGTTGAAATGGTATTATTCAAAACATGAGTAGGCTACATAGAATTTGTGTGACGGATGAAACCGAGAGTGACAGTGATAGCAAACCTTTCTGCCCGAGGGATAGATAGTGACTCGAGCAATGATTGATGCTCCATAATGGTCTCCCACATGTACTTGAGAATACAGCCCAAACACTGCCAGCCAAAATCCAGAAGCCCCGCAAGAACCTTCACCCCCACCGCCAGCCAAAATCTAGAAGCCCCACAAGAACCTTCGCCAGACTTGGTCTGGGTCAATAACTGCTTAAGAATCAAATCTCACATCATGTAACCATACATTGGTCTTTCAGTAGATCCAGCAGAGGCATGTAAAAGAAGCTCCTTTGGTTTGAACTGTTCCGAATGTTTTGTTTTGTACAACTTAAGCCGGCCTTCTAAAACAATGCTGACATCCTCCTCCGGTTTTCTGCAGAAGATGAAGCTGTCATGATGTTGACATTAACAGTACTGAAAGCTTTTCGAAGAAGAGTTCATCCTTCCCCACCTAATTCTACGGCTTCTGCGTTGAAGACGATCCTGCATCGGAGCTTATTAGACTGTCGAAGTGTTCTTCTACGTGTTCCTCCCCACCAACATAAACTTAGGTAAGCTTGCGTGGCCTTCTGCCAAACACCGTGATGACTCCATGCAAGCATTGAAGGAGCTCCACCTAGCATCATAAATAGGCACTTGCTAGGCTTCAGGTGTGAGTTAGTGGATCCAGTGGAGCAGTATCATCACCGGTTCTTTCAAGCTGGCTATAGCGTTGGCAGTAGTGGTGAGTAATGCGGCTGGTGTTTAAGCTAGAAATCCAGCTGATTCATGCTATCGTTATAGTCGATGGCTTCTTCTTCTTCTTCTTCTTCTTCTTCTTCTTCTTCTTCTTCTTCTGGGTGGGCTTGAATTTAGTATTCATGCTGCTGACGGCTCTTACATTTTGGCAAGAGCAAATGAAATAAGGACAAAGGGAGTCCTTATAACGAGTTGGCAGCGGTGAAAGAGGACCTTGCTGCTGTTGTGCACGAAGGAGTCTTCCACTTGGAGAAGAGCCCTCCCCATGGAATGTCCTACACCTTGTGAAGGACATAGATTTTATGCTGAACTCCTTATGCAAAATTTCATTATCCGTTTTGTGAAGTAATAAATTAACTTTGCTATTTGACGACGTATATATAAAAAAAACTCATATATAAAACCTACAGTTTATCATTTTCTATAGGTTAAATATTTGACGACGTATATAATTGACATGTACATATAGCATGTTATATTCGGATTTTACATAAGGCTATTTCAGAATTTTTAATTAAATCTATATTAAAGTTAATTTTATTTCTCATAATTAGGTTAGGTATATATATATATAATATCTTGATCAACAGTGGAGATAAAAAAAAAACTTAATTGGATTAAAAATATAAATGAAATAAAATTAATTAGATTATGACTCCTAATTTTAAGAGTGGTTGATGAGTAGGATACTTATCCAATAAATACATCATGATCCTCTTCTCTCTCGCGCTCATGAGAGTGAGGCACGAAAAAGATGTCGATGACTTGAGAGAATACCGAATGGTGGACATATCCTATAAATACATCTTCTTTTTCTGTTATGATTCTAATTTCTTATGTTTTAACATGATTCTTGAGTTAGTATTAAAATCATTCTAATCTTTCTTGTTATATTCTATGGCATGAGATAATCTTCTTTTGATTTCCAAGTCAAAGTCTCCGCTAGATAGGCATGAGAAGATTATGACTCTGTCACTTGTTATGTTGACTTCATGAATAGAGTTCTTAGGTAAATGATGAATTAGATCTTGACTAATCTATATAGTTTATACAAATGCAATCAAAAGATCATATCCTAGCACATGTATACTATAATTTTCTAAAGATTGACTTGCAATTGACAGATTGCAATCATGAATGAAAAACAAATATTAACTCAAATATTTACTTATCAAACCCATGATTAGTCTCGTATATATCGACGAATCGGCTAGCTACTAACATCAGTCTTCAACCAATGATAGAATCTTACTGTATAAGGTCATATTGCATGGCTAAATATTGAGCATGTTCAAAGGTCATGAATAACTTAGGTAATCTCCTATCCTTATTACTACAGCCACTATGTTGCAATAAGCCACAGCAGCAGCATTAACAACATGTGAACCTCAAAACCAATTGAGTTCATGCCACTGCAAGTTAGATCAGTTGTGGCCGGGGATTTACATGATGATAATACATGTCCCAACATTTATACACCAGCATACCTACTGCTTGTTGGTTTAGGCACATGAGCAAGACATAGTATTATCATTGCGCTCGAACATATGTACCACTTGCATAGGTCTTGTTTAACTAAACATAAGAGTGAACGAGTGATACAACCCAAGCAGTAATACGTTTGACATCATCGTTTATATGTCGATGTGTAACTTTTGTTCATGTTATGTCATTGTCGGTGTATCATCCTAAATAGGCTTGGCTTGTCACTAACGTGTGGGCCCAACCAAGACATGATATGTCTAGTTTTATGATTCGCACATATATCAAGATTTATATGCCTAGGATATATAACTAACTTATATATACTATTATATGCTAGCGCGTGAGCTTGTAGTCCTATAAAAATTTTGTTACAAGATTGGAATTAGTTGTCATATTAGATACTTAGGGTACAAGCATAAACTAGTTGCCATAGTAGATCACCATATTGTCATTTTCTTTCTCTCGTAATTGCATTTGTTAGAATATAAAACTCTTGGTTATAAGTTATTTGTATATATATATATATATGTATGTATATATATATATATATATATGTATGTATATATATATATATATACATACATATACATACATATATATATATACATATATATATGTCCAAAGTGTTTCAAAATGTGGAGTTTCCAATGTGTCACATATGCGAAGACTAAGGTCGGAAGAAGTTTTCCGACTTAATCCTTCTAATGCTCAAGCTAGTAACTTGAGGTGTATGAGTATGAAAGACAGTAGTCAAAAAAGGTAAGCCCGCATTTTCATTATGTTGGAGATAAGTTTTTATACATGATCCGTAAAGAAATATTCAATGAAATATTCTATGGGGAGATAACCTATAACCACATCTAATAGTCTCTTCTTGACTTTTTGTCCATGTGAGTGAAGGAGAAGGGGGAGGGTGATCTTATCTTCTCCTTCCACCTTAGACACCACATGATGGTTATGTCAGATGAGGATTAGCTGATAGTGATTCTCCTTATCATTTGTTCGACTCCAAAGGCATTTTTCAATGCTCTTACCAAAGGGGTCCGAAGTGCAGCATCTAGTTCATCTAGCACATCGAGCTCATACCTCTTTGATCTATTATTGGCATGGTGGCATGTTTAGTTCATCCATCACATCTAGTCCATCATGCATCTCGCATACTTTGGAATGAGTTAGTCTAACATGTTCATCCAAGATCCTCTCCTCCAGCATTGTTAGTGGCAATCCATTATTGACTTGCTCCTTGTATCATCGAGGAACATGCATTGGTCAGATAAGGTTAGGTTTTTTTTACCTCCACGTCTCAAGCATAGGCAAGGTCGGACTTCTTAACCTCCACGCCTCGAGCGGAGGTAGGGGTCAGGCTCCTCAACCTCCATGCCTTGTACGAAGGCGAGGGTCGGGCTTTTCAACCTCCATGCCTCGGGCGAAGGCGGGGGTCAAACTTTCCGACCCTTATACCTTGGGCAGAAGCGAGGGTCAGACTTCTCAGCCTTTGCACCCGACGGAGGTGGGAGTCAGGTTTCCCAACCTCTATGCCTCGAGCATATTTTGTCTTATGCCTCTCACTATGGTAGATTTGTTCTAGCGCGGGTTTGGTTTTTTCAACTTACACGTCTCAAGCACATTTTGTATTCTGCCTCCCACCATGATGGATTTCTTCTGACATAGGTCAGATTTTCTCGACTCGCATACCTTGGGCATAATTTGTCACTATGATCTAATGGAGATCAGGCATGTGGGTGATTGACTTTAGGTTAAGTGGGAGATTGCTAGTTACAAGTGCCTTGTAAGCCAATCATATGAGTGATGATACGCGTGATATGCTATACAATCTCTTTTGGTTGATATTAATAATGATATTTTCTTACATTATATTATACGATAAATATATTGTGATATCCTTGGATATGTGCAATAGGAATTAGATCATGATAATGAGACCAATTCAACTTTAAACACATATCATAAATATTTCTAATCATAAGTTACTCGAGAAGGACATCGAGGTAACCGGACAAACCGGTGTACTATATACCAGTCCATTTAATGGAGGCAACTAGTCTCATAGTTGCTTGTGTAAGGATATTAGGGATATAATGCAAGTACTAATTGAAGAATGAGTTTACTGAATGATCCGCTTACAAAATGCTGGATGCTTAATAATATCTCATCATTAGATAATTATATATCTCATCCTTAGACTTGAGATACTAAGGATGCCAGCCAACCTTACAAAAGTAATTAAGTGTTAATAAATGATCATCCACTCTCGGTATCATGAGAGGAATATCTCGTGTCTTCTAACTTAGGCAAATCTCTGGCCAACGTCATTCGAATTGAGTGAAAAAGAGTTCTCCGAAAAAATCTGATAAGAGTGAGATGAATGAATTTCATATGGGCCTGACAGTACCATGCTCGGTATAGTCTCTAGAATTTTAGATAGATGAGGGACTATGGATATATAATAATTGAGGGCAGATAGTGTTGAATCTCGGATTTTGATGATGAAATCAATGATGAGTTTGTATCTAATATGCATTTTAAGTGATGCAGGATTAGCTTTGATCAAGGAAAGGTAAATTGATTGAAGCAGAAGGAATCAGACGTTGGGCCGGAAGATTGGTCGACATGCTGGTAGAAAGACTTCATGTCGTGAGTTCGAGCATCGGGCCGAAAGATCATATATTGCACTAAGAAGATCGGAAGTTGCGGGAGTCAACATGCCAATTGGGCAATACGCCAAAGGAGAGGATGATGCGCTGAAGGATCAAACGAAGTGCTAGAAGAACCAATGACATGTCGGATAACATATGATTTATGCTTGGTAATAATTTATCTAGATCAAGTTAGTTTAGGTCTAATTGAGTCGGTATTGGGGTAAAACAATGCTAACTCAATTAGGGACCAATTAGGCTTAAATTAGGGCTGAATTGGGCCTATTGTTTGGCCCATTCAATGTCCTAGAGAAGAGTCTAGCGGTGGTATCGCCTAAACATAGTCTCCCTATTGGGAAATCTTGGGGGCGACATCATATGCGCAGCGGAAGAACATGAAAACAAAATCCTCGATTCCCAAAGAGATGTTCATCGTCGTGCAAAGATTGGTGCGCAAAAATTCATGAAACTTAAAACTGCGTATAGAGTAGATTGTGTTACCTAGGGAGATCGTATATCACTGTTTCCTTGCAGAACCTTAGGAGAGGGTGAAGGAGGTCAAGCGTCCTCCTCTCTAGCGGTGATCCATACAATAGGACTGGGACGACGCTCCTCGAAACTCCAGGCCTGCTCTGAGGTGGAGAGGAGAAGAGAATAGGAGAGGCAAGCAAATACTCTAGCCTATGAGGCTCTAAATCCCTCCTATTTATAGAGGTCCCCTATCAAACCCTAATGGATCCCCCTCTAGTGGGTATTGGATCTGCATCCAATAAGACAAGGGCTCTGTCGGATATCTCATATCCGAACCTCTACTCATCGCAATACCTACCATATGTGTGTGACCCTCTAGGCCCAATATCGAGCTGGCCGTGAGTCATACCTGTCGGAACTCCTTCTAACTTAGTGAATTATTATCTCTGTAATAATTCACTCAACTCATCGACTACGGACATACTAGGCCACTACGTCGTGTCCCCAAACGATACAGGGGAATCTAATCCATTGGACCTGTCTGTCTTCAGTTACCATGTACCTATATTCCCTCATCCATCTAATATCCTATAGACCGTATATCGAGCATGGTGCTGTCAGACCCATACTGTTTCTACTCGAGTCTTGCTCTAATTGGATTCTCCCGGAGAACTCTTTCTCTCCTAACCCGAATGACCCTAGCTAGGGATTTGTCTGAGCAAGAACATATGAGATATTCCTCTCATGACGCCGAGAGTGGATGATCCTCTATCGACACTCAATAGCCCTCGTAAGATCGACTACCACTCCCAATGACTAGTTGTACTAGATTTGGGATAGCCAAACCTATAAGTCTGGTATCAAAGAGTGGAGCACTCATACATGACATCCTTGGAGTCTCAAGTCTAAGGACTAGATACACCACTAGGACTATGGAATCACTGTCTGACAATAAGGCATCATCAACCATCCAGCATTCTATAAGCGGATCAATCAGTGAACTCATTCTCCAATGAGCACCTGTACTGTATCCCTAGTGTCCCTACACGAGCAGCTATGAGACTAGCTGCATCCATCATATGGACGGATATACAACACACCAATCTGTTTGGTTATCACGATGTCCCTTTCGAGTAACCTATGATCGGGATTATTTAGGATCTATGTTTAAAGGTGAATCGATCTCATTATCGTGATCTCATCACGATCCGATTCCCATTGCACAAATCCAAGGACATCACAATATATATATGCATATATGCAATAGTTATAAAGTGATATATGTCAAAATATAATAAGCAAAAAGATTCTGTATCAAGTCACACGTGTCATCACTCACGTGATTGGCTTGTTGGGCATCTATGACTAACTCCCAAACTGTGTCAGGTGATGGTACCACTAGATTGGGCGGTACCAAACATAATCTTCTAAATTGTGTCAAGTAGTGGTACTGCCAAGACACAGTCTTCTAAATTGTGTCAGGCGATGGTACCGCCTAGTTTCAGTATGTCAAGTAGTGGTCAAGACACAGTCTTCTAAATTGTGTCAAGTAGTGGTACTGCCAAGACACAGTCTTCTAAATTGTGTCAAGTAGTGGTACTGCCAAGACACAGTCTTCTAAATTGTGTCAAGTAGTGGTACTGCCAAGACACAGTCTTCTAAATTGTGTCAAGTAGTGGTACTGCCAAGACACAGTCTTCTAAATTGTGTCAAGTAGTGGTACTGCCAAGACACAGTCTTCTAAATTGTGTCAAGTAGTGGTACTGCCAAGACACAGTCTTCTAAATTGTGTCAAGTAGTGGTACTGCCAAGACACAGTCTTCTAAATTGTGTCAAGTAGTGGTACTGCCAAGACACAGTCTTCTAAATTGTGTCAAGTAGTGGTACTGCCAAGACACAGTCTTCTAAATTGTGTCAAGTAGTGGTACTGCCAAGACACAGTCTTCTAAATTGTGTCAAGTAGTGGTACTGCCAAGACACAGTCTTCTAAATTGTGTCAAGTAGTGGTACTGCCAAGACACAGTCTTCTAAATTGTGTCAAGTAGTGGTACTGCCAAGACACAGTCTTCTAAATTGTGTCAAGTAGTGGTACTGCCAAGACACAGTCTTCTAAATTGTGTCAAGTAGTGGTACTGCCAAGACACAGTCTTCTAAATTGTGTCAAGTAGTGGTACTGCCAAGACACAGTCTTCTAAATTGTGTCAAGTAGTGGTACTGCCAAGACACAGTCTTCTAAATTGTGTCAAGTAGTGGTACTGCCAAGACACAGTCTTCTAAATTGTGTCAAGTAGTGGTACTGCCAAGACACAGTCTTCTAAATTGTGTCAAGTAGTGGTACTGCCAAGACACAGTCTTCTAAATTGTGTCAAGTAGTGGTACTGCCAAGACACAGTCTTCTAAATTGTGTCAAGTAGTGGTACTGCCAAGACACAGTCTTCTAAATTGTGTCAAGTAGTGGTACTGCCAAGACACAGTCTTCTAAATTGTGTCAAGTAGTGGTACTGCCAAGACACAGTCTTCTCCGCCCAGTGTCAGACTACCAGGCAGTGGCGGTGTTACTGCCTAGTATTGACGGTGATACCGCCAGTACCTCGAAAACCCAGGATGAGACTATTTTGGCTCCAAATTTGAATCCATTTGGAGCTCATAAAAACCACACTCATCCCTGCTCAATGAACATATCAACAAAGAACAAAAATTTAGGAAAACGTTGTTATAAACTCATAAGAATTCCCCTCTAGCTTTAAGTGGGTTGTAAAGGTTATATCCTAAACTTGTGAAAATGAGAAAAGAGTTGTAAGAGGGTAGTTGGTCTTCGCCCATTAAAGGAAGATCGTTAGTAGACGCTGGTGGCCTCTACGGAGGAGGAATCGAGAGTGGACGTATGTCACAACGACTGAACCACTATGAATCTAGTGTACTCGGTTTACATTTTTTTCTGCTTTTTATTCTCATATTGCAAACTGATTTACTTGCTTACTACTCTCACCACGCTTACGAACGCACTTTTAAGTTAAACTCTTTTCCGATATCAGTTTTCATCAAACGTAATTTTTTTAAAACCAAGATTTTTACGTAAGCACTAATTCACCCTCCTCTTAGTGTTGAAATGGTCCTAACAGATAGATCCAATGGATTAGATCCATTTGTATTATTTGTGGATTATAACATAGTGGCTTAGTATGTCCATAGTCAATGAGTGAGTGAATTATTATGAGAATAATAATCACTAAGTCAGAAGGAGTTCTAACAGGTATAACTTATAGCCAGCTCGGTATTGGGCCTAGGGGGTCACACACATATGACAAACAATACGATGAATAGAGGATTGGATATATAATATCCAATAAGCTCTTGTTTTAATAGATTTATTGGGTGAGACCTAATAGAGCTTAGAGTGGTTATTGGATGGGGATTCAATATTATAGGGAAATCTAAGGGCGACATCACATGCGCAGTGGAAGAACAGAAAACAAAAACTTCAAATTTTCTAAAAGGTGTTCATCGTCGTGCGAAGATTGATGCGCAAAAATTTATAGAACATAAATCCACATGTAAGATAGTTATATTTTACCTAGAGAGATCATATATCCCTAAATCCCTACAGATCTGTAGGAGAGGATGAAGGAGGTCAAGCGTTCTCCTCTCTAGTGGTGATCTACACAGAAGGGTTGCGATGACGCTCATCAAATCGCTACTCAAAACTCCACACCTACTATCTAAAGAGGAGAAGAGGAGAGGAGAATCGAAGGTGGCAACCAAGAAAATCTCTGACTTATGAGTATTTAGTTCCCTCTTATTTATAGAGGTCCTCTATCTACTTAATCATAATAGATCTTACCATATTAGGTATTGGATCTTCATCCAACTACCTAGGCCTTTTAGATTAGTGGATCTCTATCCAATAATTTCTCATTGACTCTTATTGGATCTCATCCATAAGTTCCAATAAATCAGGGGCTTATTAGATATCCAATAAGATATGGGCTCCGACAGATATCTTGTATCTGAACCTCTACTCGTCACAATGCCTACCATATGTGTGTGATCCTCTAGGCCTAATATCGAGCTAGCAATGAGTCATATATGTCAGAACTCCTTCTAGCTCATTGAATTATTATCTCCATAATAATTCACTCGACTCATCGACTACGAATATACTAGGCCTCTACGTCACAGTCCCTAGATGATACAGGGGAATCAAATTCACTAAACTTGTTTGTTCTCAGTTACCATGTATCTATAGTCCCTCATCCATCTAATACCCAAGAGACCGTATACCGGGTATGGTACTGTCAGGCCCATACTGTTTCTACTCGAGTCTCGCTCTAATCGAATTCTTCCGAAGAACTCTTTTTCTATTAATTCGAATGACCCTGGTCAGGGATTTGTCTGAGCAAAAATATATGAGATATTTCTCTTATGACACCGAGAGTAGATGATCCTCTATCGACACTCAATAATCCTTGTAAGGTTGGCTATCACTCTCGATAACCGGCTGTGCTAGATCTGAAACTTCCAGGCCTATAAGTCTACTATCAAAGAGTGTAGTACTCATACATGATATCCTTGGTGTGTCAAGTCTAAAGACCAGATATACTACTAGGATAATAGAATCGCTGTCTATAAAGCATCATTAATTATCCAACATTCCGTGAGTGAATTAATCAATAAACTCATTCTCCAATAAGCACCTGCACTATATCCCTAATATCCCCATACGAGCAGTTATGAGACCAGCTACCTCCATCATATGGATGAGTATATAACATACCAGTTTGTCCGGTTATCTCGATGTCCCTCTCAAGTAACCAATGACCAGGATTATTTAGGGTCTGTGTTTAAAGGTGAATTGGTCTCATTATCATAATCTCATCACGATCTGATTCCTATTGCATAAATACATGAACATCACAATATATATATATATATATATATATATATATATATATATATATATATATATATATATATATATATATATATATATATGTGTGTGTGTGTGTGTGTGTGTGTGTGTGTGTGTGTGTGTGTGTGTGTGTGTGTGTGTGAGATAAGCAATATAAAGTGATAAAATATTAAATAATATAATAATAAAAAAAGAATGTGTATTATGTCACACGTGCCATCACTCACGTGATTGGCTTGCAGGACACCAATGACTAGCAAATATCTATTATGCTAGTAGTTATTAGATGAGGATTCAATACCCATTAAGGTAGATCTATTAAGGTTAATAGTAGGAGTTCTCTATAAGTAGGAGTTGGGGCTTCATGAGTCATAGGCTAGACCATATAACCATTGGCCTCTTATCTTCTCCTTCTCATCTTTCTCTCAACCGTGAGCCCCTCCCTGGTGTGAGAGGCTATCCCCTCTCTTGACTACTATTACGTGGTGGTACGATCACGAGGAGAGAACTCGCTGTGCGAGGAAGTGCATCGATGCTGCGTCTACTATGTGAATCACTACTAGAGAAGAGTTTACGAGAGCTCCTTCATCTCATGGACTAAGATCTACGATTTAGGAGATATACGATCTCCCTTAGTGAGAATGTCTCAACCACTTAATGTGATTTTATTGTTTCAAATTTTACGCTCCCAATTATCGCACAATAATCCGATAAGATATGTTTTAAGAATGTTTTTTATTTTTATTTTTCGCTACACATATGATACTTTCTAGGATTTTTCAACAGTGGTATCAGAGCTAGGTTCCCTATGTGATGACCGATTATTAACTGCATGTTGTGTAGAATTGGTTTTCTTGTAAACTAGTTATGTTTTTTCATCGATTTTAGATTAGGACATTATATGTTTTGCATATGAATCATTTAGATGACAAAACAACCTTATCATCAAAGAGTTGATGGCAAAATCGGGGAAGGGTAGTAAGGGTTGCTACCTGTGATTTGCCCAAAATAGGGGGTGGCCTACAGATTGGCCAAGGGCTATTTGCAGCCACTTGGTTGATTGTAGCCTTGGTCGAGAGCTCTCATTGGCCAATCACAGCCATGGCTACTCATAGTCATTTGGCCGAGACCACCACACTCCCCCCCCCCCCCCCCCCCCCATCTTGGTTAAGCATAGCCATGGCTGCTTGTAGCCATGGCCGAGGAGTCCTAGTGGTCACAGTTTCTTAGTCGACCAACTCCTGACGACCATGAGCTCCTGGCGGTTAGGGTTTCCTAGCCACCAAGGACTCTAGCAATTAGGTAACCATGTCTTTGATTCCCTCATGCTGTGGATGCTCAAGGCACATGATTGAAGATCCAACATATTTCTCAAAGCTCACTAGCTAAGATGGGGGATATGTTACATTCGAAGACAACAACAAAAGAAAAATTATCAGCAAAGAAAATATATGTAACAAATCAAATCTTTTGATTGAAGATATTCTATTAGTAGATGACTTAAAACATAACTTGCTAAGTATTAGTCAATTATGTGATAAGAGATATAATATTAAGTTTAAATCTAACACTTGTATTATAGAGATACCACATAAAAATAAATCTATGATTGCCTTAAGGAGCAATAATGTGTATACTATTGATTTTGATGATTTTCATGATGAAATTTATTTTTTTCTTTTAAACAACAATGCATGACTTTGACATAGGAGATTAGGTCATGCAAGTATGAAATTAACCTCATAAATTGCAACTAAAGAATTTGTAAAAGGAATGCCTAGAATTAAATTTGTCAAAGATACAATTTGTGATGCATGCCAATTAGGTATACAAATAAAAAGTAATATTAAACCTAAAAAGAAAAGTGAGTACCTCTACACCATTATAATTAATTCATATGGATTTATTTGGACCAATTGATATCACAAGTGTAAGGGTAGTAAATATGCTTTTGTGTATAGTAGACATACTTACACATACTTCTTAATATATAAAAGTGATTATTTTAAATATTTTATAAAATTTTACAAATAAGTTCAAAATGCAAAAGGTTTTATAATTTTTTCTATTCATAGTGATAATGGTGGTGAATTTAAAAATCATGATTTTCAAGAATTTTATGATTCAAACAGATATAATTATAATTTCTATACTCCAAGAAATCCATAACAAAATAAAGTTGTTGAGAGAAAAAATAAAAATTTACAAGAGATAACAAGAACCATGCTTAATGAACATAGCTTACATATATATATTTTGGTCGAAGCCATTAACACGACATGTTATGTCATGAACAAAGTTCTCATAAGACTACTACTATTTAAAACTCTTTATGATTCATTAAATAATAAAAGACCCAACATTTTATATTTTAAAACTTTTGGTTGTAAATATTTTATTTTAAATAAAAAGGATACCTTAGGAAAATTTGATGTAAAATCCGATGAATGTATTTTTCTTGGATATTTCTAAAGTTTATCGAGTTTTCAATAAAAGAACTTTAGTTATTTAGGAATCTATCTATATTATTTTTAATGAGTCTCCTGAATTTAAGAAAAATAATTTTGATAATAATTTTGAATTTGATATATTGAATTTGAATGAGAATTTTCCTCTCCAAAATAACTTAGACGCATCTACTTTCAAAGAATCCTTACCCAAGGAATGGAAGTATATATATATATATACATCTTAAAGAGCTAATAATTAGAGATACATTAAAAGGTGTTCAAACTCATTCTTTATTTAAATTTTTTTTATACAAATACTATTTTTTTTTTCTCAAATTGAACATAAATGCATTGATGATACTCTCAAAGATGACTCATGAGTTTTTGCAATGCATAAAGAATTAAATCAATTTAAAAAAAAGATTTGAATATTTATTCCTAGATCTAGTTATCATATTATGATTAGCACTAAATGGATCTTTAGAAATATGCAAGATGAACAAAGCATCATGGTTTGAAACAAGGCTATATTAGTAGTCAAATGTTTCAAGCAAGAAGAATGTATAGACTATAAATAAACCTTCGCTCCTTGCAAGACTTGAAGCCATTTGAAATTTTAAGTTATTTCAAATGAATATCAAAAGTTCTTTTCTTAATAGCTTTATTTCCGAAGAAGTTTACAACCATCCTCTCCTATTCTCCTCCCCCTCTCCACCTCAGAGCAGACTTGAAGTTTTGAGGAGTATTGTTACAGCCCTGCTGTGTGGATCACCACTAGAGAGGAAGACGCTTGACCTCCTTCACCCTCTTCTAGATATCTGTAAGGATTTAGGGATATACGATCTTCCTAGGTAACACAATCTATCTCACACATGGTTTTCTGTTTCGTAGATTTTTGCGCACCAATCTTTGCACGACGACAAACATATCTTTGGGAATTGAGGATTTTATTTTTTTTGTTCTTTTGTTGCGCATGTGATGTTGCCCCAAGATTTCCCAACAGTACCATTAGTGTCAGCGATATTACCCAGTATAACGGTAGTACCGCCCAAACAAGCGAGGGACCACTAAAGCCTAGATTTCTAGGCTAAATAAGGCAGCACTCAATCGCAGCTTGATGGGCTCTAGCTCTAGACGGTAGTACCACCTAACGCAAGCGGTAGTACTGCTAGTACCTCGAAAACTCAGGGATTTAAATTTTTTGCTCTATTTTTGAAGTCATTTGGTGTCTATAAATATCTCACTCACACTTGCTTGGTGAAAGCATGAAAACTTAAGATTTGAAATATATAAACTCTCTTGAAAGGTATTGAGTCTCTTTCTCTTTGAGTTTAGAGATCAGAAGCTGTGTGATTTTCTTATAAAAGAGAGGTGTGAATGTTCTCTCCTAAACTTACAAAAAATAGAAAAAGTTATAACAAGGGTAATTGATCTTCACTCATTAAAAATAAGATCGGTAATGAAAGCCGACGACCTCAAGTGAAGAGGAATCAGGAGTGGATGTAAGTCGGGACGACCGAACCACTATAAATCCGGTTTGTATTTCTCTTTATATTTTTTCTTACTATTACTAACTAATTTAGTTGCTCACTACCCTTACTCACGTTCTAAATTAAATGCATTTCCGATATATATTTTTTGATTAAAAATTTTCAATTCAACTTTAATCGGAAAGCACTAATTCAACCTCCCCCCCCCCCCCCTTCTCTTAGTGCCTTTATGATCTTAACAGTCGGCACTGCAATCAAATGCCTCTAATAATGAGAGATGGAAGTTTGGTAGAATCACTTCTTCCTAGATTATCTAGGTGAAGGGTAATTGACCCGAGGTGGGGTCGACCACTACTTCTCCTTTGGATTATTGGAACTTTTATCGTATCTCCTCCAAATGTCGGTCCATCTGCTATTGTTGGATCCACAGAGAATCCTTCGTCAAATCTATTGATTGGGTCTCGGATTCAGGAAGGGTAGTGTGGTCTATTGAATTTTTATGATTGGGGAGTAAAGTGCCCCCTTAGCTAACGATTCGATGAGTCTTAGGTGCTCGTAAGATGTTAACCCCACATCGGGTGGGGTGAACCTCAATGGGTGCCGATGTTAGTGGTGGTTGAGTCAATGACCGTGGTTGAGTTGGTGGTGTTGCTTGTTGGGGTAACTAGGGCAAAAGTAGAATGATGATCTGTATCATGCCCGTCAGGGTTTGCACTTGCTAGATGGGATGCAAAAACACCCCGACGGGGATGAGAATGTGGCTTAGGATTATCCTCAAGGGTGAGAGGCCTAAGTCATTGAATATACGTCAATACCACATCAACGTTTGTGTGAAGGTAGATGCATCTATATGCGGAAAGGGTGATTACTGCCCCCATTGAGTGAAATAAGTCAAGGGTAAAGTCTCTTCCCTCGAGCGTTTATTGAGAAGTTTGACGAGCAAACATTCATATAACATCGGACCCTCATTCTAACACCAAAATGAGGAGAGAAGAAATCATTAACATCTTGGTTAGCTCGACGTTGTTCGAACTCGTATGCACAGGATTGTCTAAGATGCATCCGAGGTGAAAATGCCAAGCTTCCAAGGTGTTAACTATACGAAAACTGATGTCGAAAGAGATTTTTCAACCTGATCCCTCCGATGCCCAAGTTAGTAACCCGATGTGTATAAATGCGGACACCAATAGTCAAAAAATCGAAAGCTTACATTTTTTTATTATATTGGAGATAAACTTTTATATCTAATTATAAATAGATAAAATAATCTATAATTCCCTGCAACATTCTTCCCCCCTCGCCTTTCACTCGAGAAATTATGTGACAATTATTATAATGACATACTTTCTATCAACTTTTATTATAAATGCTCCTGACTAGAGAATGAAGTCTATACTCTCACAATCACATCTCTATCATTCTTCTAAAATAAATAGAATACATATGTGCAAGACTTCCACGGATTAAGCACAAACACAATACACTACACATACAAACGATAGTTGACATTAGAAAAAAAGAAACTACGATTGCAATATAAGAATATGGTTCTTATGACATAACATTTTCTTTCAATATTTCATAGTCAAGTATAGATAATTTTCATCAAACTATTAACTTATGTTTCATCTCGAATTGATTTGAGGTTAGGTCAGATATTGTTAACCATTTTTTCTGGATTCAGAAAGATATAAAACACAAATACATCATATGAATGTTTAAATTACATAAGCAGAGAAGAAAATTGAGGGGAACAAATCATTGGGCAAAACTTGCCTTCCGAAAATAATATTCCTCAGATCGGACAAGAAAAGATTCCGACTTCACCACTTCGGTTTGAGTCTGCTTGGGGATTACCAATCACAGAGAAGCACCGGCCCGCGCCGCGTCTCCCTACCATTGGAACAGTCGCGATCGTGCTTCTGCCACGAGGCCCGGCCCGCGGTGGCCTTCCCTCCGCAACGGATAGAAATTCCAGGGGTTCCGTGGTCGCTGGGCCTTCTTCTGGTGCTGTTACTTGACAGTGATGAACTTGCCGTACAAAATTGAAAGAAAGAAATAAGAGAGCACAGAAATGCACCGTGTTAATTCCTAGAATTGCTGGAACTTTCTTCCAAGTCTGCTTCACAGAAAAACTCGAATTCCACGTCTACCACAGAACATGATTGACCACAAGTCGTTCCACTCTGCAGAACCACCACATTTTGAATGATCGACAGCCGTTCATTCCAGTTGCCCACGAAACACTAATTGTCAACAAACGGGAAGTCATCTGCTACAATCCTCTTAAATAAGTAAAAGAGAAATAAAGATAATAAAAGGCTTAATAGATTCAATTGATCTATTTAAGGTGGCATGCTGTCCATAATCAGAAGAGAGGAACATACAAACCTTCCATAGTCTCTGTTTCCATGGCCTCCGGTGCTCCTGCAGAATCGCTTGGAGGCCAAGTGAAGAAGAGAGCTTTCGTAACATTCCTGGCAGGGGACGGCGACTATGTGAAGGGAGTGGTAGGACTGGCAAAAGGCCTGAGAAAGGTGAAGAGTGCTTACCCTTTGGTGGTGGCGGTGCTGCCCGATGTGCCCGAGGCTCACCGCCGATTGCTTCAAGCCCAGGGCTGCACTGTTCGGGAGATCGAACCCGTATACCCGCCTGAGAACCAAGTGCAGTTTGCCATGGCTTATTATGTCATCAACTACTCCAAGCTGCGGATTTGGAATGTAAGTGAGCCAAAACGATACTTCTTTAGGTTGTCATTCATGTTCCTTTTTTCCTTTCTCTTCGGGTATCTACATGGAGGAAGCTGAACCTCGAAAACTGCCTTACTTTGTACAGAAAGTTAGGCAAATGATGTCTAATTAATGATGATGACTCCTTGGTTGCTGCTAATTGCAGTTTGTGGAGTACAGCAAGATAATATATTTAGATGCAGATATCCAAGTGTATGACAACATCGATCACCTGTTCGACATGCCCGATGGCTACTTCTATGCAGTGATGGACTGCTTCTGCGAGAAGACATGGAGCCACTCTCGACAGTACTCAATTGGCTATTGCCAGCAGTGTCCGGACAAGGTGGCATGGCCTGCTGAGATGGGATCCCCTCCTCCGTTGTACTTCAATGCAGGGATGTTTGTATCTGAACCAGCTCGAGCAACTTACGATGGCCTTCTTGAGACTCTTATGACAACACCTCCAACTCCCTTTGCGGAGCAGGTGAGTCCTCCAACTGGGTTAAGTTTTTTGGAGTTAGATACAAAATATAGAACAGGATTATTTACATAACTAAAAAAATCTAGTAAGATAAGGAGATAAGTTAGTGGACCAGATTAGAAGAACATTCTCGCAAACAGAACTTTGAGTTGAAACTTGAAAGATCAAGAACTAGACATGCAAATGAAACAATCTGATAGTCCAACCGTGACAATGATTAGAACAAAAACACAGTTCATTTAGTTATTCTAAATTAATTTCTACTTCTAGGTAAACATCTGAGATGTCACAAAATTAACCCACTCCAGGTAGGTAACAAAATTATGAACCATGAAAATCTGGAAACAGGTTTACACATGCACTGATGTACATGCTTTCATTATGTAAGATCCACACAATCATTATCCTATAACCAGCATCTTGCTCCAGTCCCTAAAGAGATAGGAGTCTTTCTAACCTTGGACATAGGGAAGTGCCGTTAAGTCAACAAAACTATACGTTTTTTCTTATTCAACAACTACAAGTGGCATAAAAATTGACCATACATTCTCTACATCCTGCCTTATCTCTTGCGACTGGTGCAAATATTCCTTACAGCTAATGGTGTTTATATAGATTATGAAACTAGGGAATGTGACAATTATGACAATGACATTGGTGGTTTCCTTGCATAGAGTAAGAATTCGATTTAGTCTATTGGAAAATATTAAGAACCATGCATTTTTCAGTTTATTTCTGACCTCATTTTTGTAGGACTTCCTGAACATGTATTTCGAGAAAATCTACAAGCCAATTCCGCTCGTTTACAATCTGGTTCTAGCCATGCTATGGCGTCACCCTGAAAATGTTGAGCTTGAAAAAGTCGAGGTGGTCCACTATTGTGCCGCGGTAAGTGCTTCATTAGTCACTTATCACAATTACCAGCATCATAATCCAACATTCCACAAATTAATATTGTATTTATCATCCAAGTGTTGCTTTCTAATGATGGTGATATAGGGTTCCAAGCCTTGGAGGTACACGGGAAAGGAAGCTAACATGGACAGGGAGGATATTAAGATGTTAGTAGCAAAATGGTGGGGTATTTACAATGATAAGTCTCTTGACTTTACTGCAGAGGATGCAGTCCCAGAAGGAGAGACCTGCTTACCTTCTTCGATAATGGTGGCAATGTCAGAAAACAATATCAACTACATCTCTGCACCCTCTGCTGCCTAAGACAGAATAAGGGGAGGGAAACAAGAGCAATTATGAAAGATACAAAGAATATGATATGATTCTGTAAACTCTCCACCTTTCAACACCTATCAGTAGCTAACCATAGCATCCTCTTGATCATGAGGTTCCCTGTAGTTTTCTCCCTTGATTATAAAATCTATAGCAGCCTTAATCACTTATTTTCCCATAGTCCAATTCTGAGTGTAGGCAAATCTATGCTCCAGCAAAGTAGTAAAAGTTAAAGCTCGTAAGGTGACAAAATGCGTTGCTCTATGTTTCTAGATCCATATATATATTGTAAGCTTCTCTTTATATAGAAGATAACTAGTTGGCTCAGTTCCCATACTTGATGAGCTTCTTTTCTGTTGGAATAAAAAACGTTCTAGTTTATAAGAATGCCAAGCATTACACTTACATAAGAACATTCAAAAGAACCACCTCTGTTACCGTCATTATGGAAGGAAAGGAAACCTTTTCATTGATTTTGAATGAAGAAACTTGTGAATAGTCAAAAATAAGGAACTCTGTTACCATCTAACTCTGTTTCCAATGCTATTGATAAATGCTATCAAATTCTAGCCTCGGTTTTTTACTTGAAGCTACTTCATGGACTGGTATTTGTTCCAAGTTAAATAGTTCAAAAATGAAAAGCACCGATTAGTTCAGGCACCACAAATATCGGGGTTGTACCATAGGATGAATCAAGGGGGAACAATCTTCACAAAGGGGCCAAGCATCCTTATGGCAGAGCAAAGTTTGCTTCGTTAGACTCGATTTCTAACCTATATTTAAATGTCTACTCTTACAACAACATTGATTGCATGATTTAAATCTTTAATTCTCCAACAACCTTTTGATAGGATGCTGAAATATCAGTGTGTCAATTTCAGATCCTACAAACACAGCACTGGCACTGTCATTGAAGCACATTGTTCTATGAGCAACTAAGGTTCTTGCATATTTTTATGGCTTCATATGCATATGTCATATAAATCGATCAACATGAAAACACTTCCAAACAACAGCAACTCCTAATCGAAGCCTAAACCATTCCTGTAATTTGCTCATTGCCCCCTAATCACCAAATATACTTCTCAAATGTGACCTAAGCCTTTGCAAAGGTTCAAGAAACAGAATGGACTCGCCTCGATGGGCCAAAGCTTAGCCCGACCAAGATGGTCATGTTCCGCAGTTGCTAACACCTTATCTTCCCTGACCAAGTGATGGGTTTGGGCAACTCGATTGCAACCGCAGGGGGCTGCTAAATTTCGGCCGAAAAAGAACAAACTGTTGTTTCGACAATGATACCAATTGTCAAAAACCCTTCTCAACCATGACGACAAGATCAAAGGAGTTGGAGATAGGGTATCAGAACTACTCTTCCTTCCAAGAAATCGAATGTAAATGAGTTAGATACGACAAGGGAAAAGTCAGAACTGAACCTTCTAAAGAGGTCGAGGAGGATAAGGCCGACCAGATTCCGATGTGTGCCGGTGGCGGTGAGCGGGGTCGGATGGAAGATGAGATCGAGGCGACCGAAGCCTATGGCGGGAGGAGCGGCAAGTCTCGATCGTTTCCTCGATGTCACGCGATATATAACGGTGAGGAAACCTCCTTTATAATCCATGTTATGTACAACATATGTTATCTTTATTGTATCGGCTGTTATAATAACGATAGGGGAAGTGTCCGCGAGAGGTTCTATTGCGCACATGGTGCGTGTCGCCATGTTCACGCCGGGTCCACACGAAGACTAATCATATTATCTGTTTTCACCGTGGGAACCCACACCAGGTCTGGTTCGGAAGATTCCTTCACCCGCGTGCAACAGACACGTGTGCGCACTGTAAAGTTTGCTTCATCTCCTTCGACACTCAACCTAGAGAGAGAGAGAGAGAGAGAGACAGGTGACATGCTTCGACTGCGCGTGCAGTGAATCGGTGCTCTCCCTATAAATGGGGCAGTAGTGTCTTTGGTGTAAACAATCATGTTATCATCTCTATAAAGCCTTGCAACCACCTCCTTCACCATTCCCATCCCCATATCTCCTGTTACACTCCCTGCGTCGTTCCCCTTTCTTTTGTCTCTCCTCTTCCCTCCTCTTCCATGGACGGGAAAAGTAACAGCAACATGAGTAACAAGAGCGTGAACAACGGCGAAGAAGCCAATGTCAGGAAAGGGCCGTGGACCATGGAGGAGGACCTCATCCTCGTCAACTACATAGGCAACCATGGCGAGGGCGTCTGGAACAGTCTCGCGCGTTCCGCAGGTACGTCGTGTGTCTACGGTCGCCCTTCTTCCATTCCTCTGCCTCTCACTGCTGTTTGGTGCTCGTTGAGAAGGACTGAAGCGCACGGGGAAGAGCTGCCGGCTTCGCTGGCTCAACTACCTGCGGCCGGACTTGCGGCGCGGTAACATCACGCAGCAGGAGCAGCTCCTGATCATGGAGCTCCAGGCAAGGTGGGGAAACAGGTGAGCCAACAGCGTTAAGATTCCATGGGGACGCCCATGTTTTCTTGCATGTTCACAAGGTTAGTGGTCTTGAAGGTCAGCACGACACGCATGGAAAGCATATACTTGTGGCCAGGATGCTCAGCCACAAGTGAGCACGTGCATGGAGTCACACGCACAGAAATCAGCAAAGTCTAGTTTCTCTTCCTCTCTGTGTTTGCAGAGGAATGTGTAAACGCTACTGTAAGTTTCAGATGCCGCTTGTTTCTTTGTGTGGCAATTCATGCCTTACTTCATGGCAAACATGATATGGCAGCTAATCATTACAACGGCAAGAAGACACAGAGTAATGTCATACTAGCTGTAATCTGTCAGCATCACAGACGAGTCCAAGAATAAGAACCGACAGATACATGCATGTAGTTTATTGATTGTTGTAGCAATATATTATAAATTTCATTTATTTGTACAGTCCCTAGCTAATTATGCCGTTGTTTTCTCCAATAAGGTGGTCCAAAATTGCGAGACAACTGCCCGGGAGGACAGACAACGAGATCAAGAACTACTGGAGGACCAGAATACAGAAGAGAGTGAAACAGAGTGACTCGCCTCAGTTCCAGAATGCCATTCTTATTGATGAAGCTAATGGCAGTACTAGCCAAACACATATTGCCGATGCTGGGAGAGTTCAGCCAAGTCTCCTTGATGAGCCGACTATCTTGAACACTGATGGCATCGAACCTCAATTCTTCATTGATTTTAATGACAACTTCTGGACGTTCGAGGAGTTGTGGTCGATGTAATCACCCGATGATGGTTATATGAAATAAATCATGCGATGTTATGGACGAGAGATTGTATATGAACGATGGAAGAGCTTTTTTGTAGCATGATTCTGATTGGTAATACTGCTGCAAAGTTATTGTCCGTTGTTGTACAAAGCACAAATGATTAAACTTAATTTATTTTGAGATAATCTTCATGGATGTTTTCTCTTACTGATTGTTTCATTTCATGCTGCAAAACTGTGTACTAATTCGTGAACATCTGAAGCGAAGCAGGAGAGAGAAGTGTGTGTGTGTGTGTGTGTGAGTGTTTCTGTACTTGATTGGAATGGAATTTGATCGCAAACATTTCATCCGATTAGCTTCTTATTTGTTTTCCCTGAGCTGAGGCTCCCCAGACAAGTGCAACGTGCAGATTCTAATGCCATATGTTCTCTCTTGCTGGTGTCATACTCGCAGCAAAACCACACGATTGCCTCAGCAATTATTTTGCATACGTTAAGTACTGTCGTCAGCCATCGCAGTCCTGTCGGTGTAAATCATGTTTCCTGTATCGAGAAGAGAGAGAACTGGAGTTGAAAGCAGAGCAGCTCAATGAGAAGAGTGACATACAGAGTAAAAAAAGGATGGAAGCAGAGCAACTCAAACACTTCTTCCTTATCTATTTGTTCGTTTTAGACATTGGCTTGAATCGTTGCCATAGACTGCGAAACCGCGAGATATTACCATCACAAGACATTCCAGGTATGCACTTCGAGCATCGATGGGCATCAAGTGTTCCTACATGGGCCTAACTCTTAGGTGCTGGAAGACGATGGTGCCGACCGACCTAATCGACCACGTGCACGCAGAGGACAGAAGTACGAGTGGTCCGCAGCTCCTAACAGCGACGCCAATGGCCGCGAGCCAGGAATTTGATCCCCGTGGAGAACAGGAGCCATGGCCGGGGAGTTCCTGGCCATGGGTTCTGAGGCAGACGACGCAGTCAAAGGGCCGAGGTTGGCACATGCTCTATTTGGTTACTTCAGGAAGCGTTGGGCATCTCTTTCCTTGGATGTGCCGATGGCTTCACCAAGGTGGCCATGTGAAGTTACTGCCTTGGGAAGGGGTGGCCTCACTTGATGGAGTCTATACCTGCCCTATGTTGTCTGAAAGTGAGGTGTGTGAGATGGGGGTGATGTGCTTTGAGTCACGTTTGGCTTTCTTGAACAGCGAAGGTCTCCATCACTGAAATGAGTTGGAAGAAGATGAGACCACAAGCGAGGAATGAGGGTACTAGGACATGACTTGGAAAGAGAAGCAACAGAGGATGATGATTCGTGGCTGTGAACTCTTCCTTATCTTGCATGTGCTTCAAAGCCTGTGGTTGGTCTGGCTTGGTTGTTCGAGTCTACAAGAAAGACTGGCCTTTTACAGAAGTGTTGAAAAGCTTGCTTGGGATACGTGATTCACCTCTTTGTTCGAATCACAACTTCTCTTTGAGAAGGCACAGCTGTGCTATGTGCATTATACACACAACTATGAAGAAGACTGCAATATTAAATATGAGCATTGCCTGATGTCGTAAAACATATGAGATAAGAAGCAAGAGAAGATAGAACCCTAATAGCTTCATATATCCATTCAAGCAAGAACAGTACATGTACTGTGAGCAAATGGTAACAGGTACATCAATAAATCTCTCTCTCTCTCTCTCTAATTGATCACATCATGATAGATGCCGACTCACATGTTTAACATCTTGAAGTACAATCTTCAGAATTGTCCTTATCTTAACTCATTGTTCTTGGAGATGCAACATCTGCACCAGCATCAATCATACATCAAGGCCATGTCATTCATAAGGACCATGCAGCTAGCCAATGCTGTAACACCAGCACATGCTCATGGATTTACTCATCTATTTTTCCTGATTTGACAGCTTTTCTCATCATTTCTTGTTTATGTCACTACCCTGATACTCTAACTCTGATTTGCTATGAATCGACTGATATAACTCCAGACTAAATCAAAAAGACCTTACCTAAACAAAACATGAAAGTTTTGTCTTTGATCCCAATTCATGCAGAGCAGGGATGCTGGTTTGACATGCTAAACTGAAAGCTCAATAGGGAAGTAACAGAAGGCAATTGGAAGACCACAAAACTGTGATCAATCATGTTCAGGTTATTCAACACCACCAGTACAAATCCTCTATTTAGTTCTTAAGAAAGTGCACAAAGTGAAGGATGCTAGAACAGAACACTCTCCTCAAAATTCTCTCTCTAAATATTCTTTTGGATAAACCAGACAGTGGAGCAAAAGAAGAACAAGAAAGAAGAATTCTTCCCTAACAAATTTTGTATTTCACATCTTCTTCAAACGAAGTACTTAAATAGTTGCAGAAATGCAACAGAAACTGCAGCCATGGAAGAAAGATATCATGAGATTACTAAGATGATGGGAGATTGGACCATTCAAATCAGCATGGATGATCACAACACAACCGTTGATCTTCATGCATAGATCTGAAAACTCCAAGCACTGTTACATGTGACATAAACCAGGTTTTGACTCCAATTAGGTTGGATCCTGAGTGAGTTTGGCTTGGATTTGGGTCAGTTTGAACTCAATTCAACCAAAGGGACGCTCTGCGTATGCTTCGGGACCTTATATCGTTTAACTCCAACTCAGCTTCATGGGATGCCGCTTGGCCTCCAAGCCTCCGATCAACCCCTTCATTTGGCAGCTGCGCCACACCGGCGAGCTATTGAAATGGTTGCTGGAGAGCAATGAAAGAGTCAGGCGATATATATTTAGTTCATCTTAGAATTGACATCATTGATCGCTGTTTGAGTGCAATTCTTCAACGAAAGGCTGTTAGTGGACGGGGCTAAGGATCGGTATTGCACTGGGAGCGGTGACAGGGACGATCGCAGGGAAGCAGAAGAGATGAGGGCGGCGGAGGAAATGGCGAAGAAGACAATGGGAGAGGGTGGATCGTCTTTGATGCACATGACTGCTCCGATCGAGGGCAAGGTTTATCTGAAAGCTCTTCATCTAAAGAATACGATGAAACCAGATTGTGCAGCTCGTCCACAGTTCTGCGCATTAAGCTATACCATCGAGTGCGATATATAAGACGTCACTGCTGAGCAAAATTCAAAGATGCCAAAACCTATAAAAACCACAACGAAGTCTACGAATCGGTCAATGCTCCAAAAAGTGACGTGTTCTGTATTATGGACCATGAACTGGTAGACTACTGCAGACAGGTGCTGGATTCCACGCTCAGGATTTATACTGTTGAAGACCACGGCGACGAAGACGCTGGAAGCGGTTTATTTATATTTTTCGTTGATAGGGAAAGCAATGGGTTAGAAGCAACACTGCTGATTCGATCGACCATAGGCATCATTTGGAATCAACACAAACGTGGAAAGTGACACTAAGACAGTGGTGCACGACAATTTTAGTGGGGTTTGAGGTTTGAACGCTTAATCTGATGGAGTATTAATCTTAGATGGCATGACTAAACTCTTTAGGCAGTTAATGTCAATCCTCATTCCTTATCGTTTCATGTATTCTCTTGCCCTAATAGATGATACACCCCCGGCTGTCTTTCCCTAACATAATTAAACAAGAAGACGCATTCACTAGCCGTCGATATAAATGAACCCTTAACAATTTGGGAAGCTAAAGAGAGAATAAGTAGTCGGTCACTCTTCTGCAGTCGGCCACTCTCCTCTCACAAATCAAGTATAAAAGCTAACCCCTAATACTAGATTGGAGTACGAATACAAAAATATCTCTCCTAAGCTTGGTTAAATCTTCTCCACTTTTTTTACTAACTTAAGCATCAAAGGGATCGGTTGGGAAATCCCTCGACGTTGACCAATTATGTAGGACCCTAGTGCGTTTAAGGAGTTCCTCGGAGTGATACAGAGCATCATCAGACAAGGGCAAGTAGCATCTCAGGACGACTCTGAACTGCTAGTCATAAGTGCCCTGTAAGCCAATCAATGAGTGATGACACGTGTGATATGATATATACTCTTTTTACTTATTATTATTATGATATTTTCTTACTTTATATTGCTTGTTATATATTATATATATATATATATATATATATATATATATATATATATATATATATATATATATATATATATAGATATATATATATAGATATATATATATAGATATATATATATAATATATATATATATCTATATATATATATCTATATATATATATAGATATATATATATATCTATATATATATATATCTATATATATATATATATCTATATATATATATAGATATATATATATATCTATATATATATATCTATATATATATATCTATATATATATATATAGATATATATATATAGATATATATATATAGATATATATATATATAGATATATATATATAGATATATATATATATCTATATATATATATAGATATATATATATATCTATATATATATATAGATATATATATATATAGATATATATATATATATCTATATATATATATATATCTATATATATATATCTATATATATATATCTATATATATATATATCTATATATATATATATCTATATATATATATATCTATATATATATATATATCTATATATATATATATAGATATATATATATATCTATATATATATATTATATATATATATCTATATATATATATATCTATATATATATATATCTATATATATATATATAGATATATATATATAGATATATATATATAGATATATATATATATAGATATATATATATAGATATATATATATAGATATATATATATATAGATATATATATATAGATATATATATATATAATATATATATATAGATATATATATATAGATATATATATATATATAGATATATATATATATAGATATATATATATATCTATATATATATATCTATATATATATATTATATATATATATCTATATATATATATAGATATATATATATATAGATATATATATATAGATATATATATATATCTATATATATATATAGATATATATATATAGATATATATATATATATATCTATATATATATATAGATATATATATATAGATATATATATATAGATATATATATATATATAGATATATTATCACGATAATAAAATTAATTCACCTTTAAACATAGACCCTAAATGATCTTGGTCATACATTACTCAAGAGCGGACTGGCTAGTATACTGTATACCCATCCATATGATGGAGGTGGTTGGTCTCATAATTGCTCGTGTGGAGACACTAGGGATACAGTGTAGGTGCTCATTAAAGAATGAGTTCACTGATTGATCCGCTCACGGAATGTTGGATGGTTGATGATGCCTCATTGTCAGATAGTGATTTCGTTATCCCAGTAGTGTATATGATCCTTAGACTTGAGACACCAAGGATATCTTGTATAAGTACTCAACTCTTTGATACCAGACTTATAGACTTGAAAGTTCCAAATCTAACATAACCGATCATCGAGAGTGGCAACTAACATTACAATGACTATTAAGTATCGATAGAGGATCATCCTCTCTCAGTGTTATGATAGGAATATCTCATGTGTTCTTACTAAGGTAAATTTCTACCTAGGGTCATTCGGATTGAGAGAGAAAGAGTTCTCTAGGAGAATCTGATTAAAGTGAGACTCGAGTAGAAACCGTATGGGCATAATAGTACTATGCCTGGTATACAATCTCTAAAATATTAGATGGATGAGGAACTATAGGTACACAGTAACTAAGGACATATAAGTCTAAAGGATTGGATTCTCCTATATCATCTAAGGATTATGACGTAATGGTCTAGTATGTCAGTAGTCGATGAGTCAAGTGAATTATTATTGAGATAATAATTCACTAAGTCAGAAGAAGTTCTGACATATATGACTTACGACCAGCTCGATATTGGGTTTAAAGGGTCAGACACATAAGGTGGGTGTTGTGACGAGTAGAGATTCAAATATAAGATATCTGCTATAGTCCATATCTTATTGGATATCCAATAGGATCTTGAATTGTTGGATCCTATAGATGAGATTCAATAAGAGGCAATGAGAGATTATTGGGTAGAGATCCACTAATTTAAGAGGCTTCGATAGTTGGATGAAGATCTAATATCCAATAGGGTAGGATCTATTATGGTTAAGTTGACGGTGAGCCTCTATAAATAGGAGAAAACCAAAGGGCCATAGGCTAAGCCTTTTTAGTTGCCACATCCTATTCTCTTGTCCCCTTCTCCTCCTCAACTAACAGCCCCTATTTGGGGCATGTAGAGATTTAGGCAATAATTTGATGAGCGTCTTCACAACCCCTACTGTATGGATCATTGCTAAAGAGGAAGACAATTGATCTCCTTCATCCTCTCCTATAGATCTGTAGGATTTTAGGGATATACAATCTCCCTAGGTAAAACACATCTCTCATATATGTGCGATTTTTAATTTTTACGCACTAATCTTCGCACAATGATGAAACATTTTTTATGAAAATCTGGGGTTTTTATTTTTGTTCTTCCGCTGCACATGTGATGTCGCCCTTAGATTTTTCAACAGTGGTATCAGAGCTAAGTTGTTCATGCAAAGATTGGATTTTAAACTGCGTGTATTGTATTTTAGAAAGACTTTTGACGTCAAAATTATTGATGCAAAAGATAAGAAAGGGCAGCAAGTATTGTTGCCCTCACAAGTTGGCTAAAGACTACTTATAGCCTTGGCCAAGAGATCCCGAGGGAGCTCTTGACCTGGCCACTTGTGGGCAAGGAATGTAAGCGGTCGACGGGCGATAGTCGTTTGCTCGTAGCGGTAGTGCATGGGGGTAGGTTGCCTGTAAGCAAGCCGCTTGCGCATAGACATTACGCTCGCCTATCTTATTGGATATGAGATATCCACGTAGATATTACGACAAGTAGAGATTCGAATATGAGATATCCGTTGGACCTCCTATCTTATTAGATATCCAATAGACTCCTAAATTATTGGATAAGATCCAATAAGAGCCAATGAGATATTATTGGGTAGAGATCCACTAATTCAAGAGACTTTGATAATTGGATGAAAATTCAGTACCCAATAGGGTATGATCCATTAGGGTTAAGTTAATAGGAACCTCTATAAATAGGAGGGAACTAAAGAGGTATAAGCTAGACTCTTTTTAGCTGCCACCTCCTATTCTCCTCCCTCCCTCTCCTCTTTAATCGATTGCCCTAGTTTGGGGCATGTGGATAGCAAGAAGGGTTGACCTCTTCTTGATCACGTGGTGCACATGGAGAGGAAGTTCATGCAGCGATATGAGGAGCGTTTTCATCGTATCTACCATATAAATCACCACTAGAGAGGAGGACATTTGACCTCATTCATCCTTCCCTACAGATCTGAAAATTTTAAGGGATATATGATCTCTTTACGTAACACATCTTTTACATATGCATAGTTTTCGGTTTTACAGGTTTTTCATGCGTAAATAGTTCGCATGAGGATGAGAACCTTTTTCTATAAAAAATTTGAGATTTTTGTTTTATATTTTTTTGCTATGCATGTGATACTGCCCCAGGTTTCCTGATAGAAACTACCCATCACGTGAGCATTCTAAGAAGCTAAAGAACTCGTTGAAGTACCACGCCTTCTCTGGTCTCAGAGATCCATACTTGCAAAACTAAGAAACATATGGGAAATGCCAGATACAACACAAAAAAGGATACAAGAGGAAATCAAGTCATACCCTTCAAAAGTAGGCTCAGATCGGCCTCAACTAACCAATCCTCATCTATTCGCTTTATAGCACCCGAAGAGGAGAGAATCCCCCTCAAATAGAGAATGTTGGTAGTATTCTTATCAGACAAAGCAGGAGAATTATCAATGACTTGCATTGACCAAGCCAAGGGAAAACCCCATTCTTGGTGAGCACTTAAGAAAAAGAACCTCACCCTCCAGCCCTTTTTATTGGAAGGAACCCCACTGACCTTAAATCTCCCTCGAGCAGATAGATAGTAGCCACTTGGCCCTCTACACAGGTGGAAGTAGGAGCTGAACAGGCACAAGTAGGGATGACCCCCACTCCCCTACACTCACCAATGAAGGCTACCAAATAATGTCATGAATTGAACGTCATCTATGATGAAGAAATTTGCCACTATTTGAGACAAGACACAATGATAAGATGGAAAGGAAGATGCCACCCCATCTTGAAGGCATCACGAGATAGATAGAAACCCCTAAGAGACGTTGTCTAGGTTTAGGAACAGACCATTTGTACTCCACCAGAATATGATAACAAGATCGCATCTACTCTAATTAAGACATCATTAGGAGTGAATCATACTCATGTGCATCCTTCATCAACCTCAAGTCACACAAACCTCTTGGGTCGACTCGTGGGGCATCTCTCGAAGATGAACTAACTTGCACCACTCTTCGAGATGGACCAAAAGCTCCGATGGAGCGACAACATGAATTAGAGTCTAAGGAAGAAGACATCTTGATCTAGGAAATAAGAGATCGAAGGAAAGAAGGGAACAACAAAGCAAGTCCTTAGGGTAATAACAATGGGGGGATTGAGTGAAAATGAAAAACTACAAGGAAGCAAGAGTTGGGAAAAAAGTTAGGGCACAGATAAAATCCTCTCGATAGCTAAAAAGATACCAAAAAGACCCCTCACCTCCTGTGGTGAGATAGTTGTCCACGCCCAAATCTACTCCAGGATGGCACGACATCTCTATCACATTAACTACACCCACGACAATAGGATTCAAGCCTATCCACAACGAATCAAAGACTCTAAAACTCAAGGGGAAAGACAAGTCTCGAGGCTCACAGATCCCTTCACCAAGCGGGAGGAACGCCGCCATGATCAGGACCATCAGGCATAAAACCTTGCCATGGTTAACTCACCTCATCAAAACCAAGGACCCCCCACGCCTTAACCAGATGACGATCGGTAGTTGCCATGGCGAATTCATACTATTGCTATGGTGGTCGAGACAAGGCCCGTCATGACAGATTCATACTACCACTACAGCAGTCAAGACAAGACCCGCTATGGTAAAAGCCGCCATGGTGGATTCATACTATCGCTACGATGGTTGAGACAAGACCCGCTATGACAGAAGCTGCCATACGGATTTATACTCCTGCTACAGCGATTAAGCCAAGATCCACTAGAAGGTGAAATGTTAAAATCGGTGCCCTCTCTTGGAAGTAGTAGAATGAGAACCCGTCGTCGAACCCCCCGAAGCAGAAGGGGGAGACTAAAAAAGAATAAAGTCATGATAGAGCTATAAAATCCCACCATAATAGTGGATCCAAAGAACTGCTACAACAGAAAATGCCATAGAAAAATATGACTACTATAGCAAAAGTCAAACAGGCAAAACAAAAAAGTGGCACAATTCGACCGATTAGATCGAGAAACCTAACTCATAACACCATTAGTCAAGAAATCACTAGTACAAGCTGGTCATAGGACTTGACCATCAACTCGACTGTTGAATCAAACTGACGAAAGATGTCCATAGCAACAAAACAAATAAAAAATAGATGGCATACCTCGAAACTCATGTCGGAGCCTGAGACATGACTTTTAAGAGGACAAATGATAGGGAAAGTAATGACACAGGAGCTACACTACTGATTTGATTGGTCAAAAGCCGCCCACTTGGAATCAACACACATATGGAAAGTCACACAAGACACTAGTGCATAGCAACTAGACCCAATTTCTTGACTTTCCCTCGATTGCGTCACCGTTCAACAAGCGATTTGTCACCCCTCGCCATAATTTCAGAGGGGTTCGCATGCTTAATCCCAAGGAACATTAATCTTAAACGGTGTGGCCTAACTCTTAGGGCCCTGATGACGATCCCCATCCTCTGTCTGTTTCACGCATGCCTCTACCTTAGCAGACGACACGCCCCCAATCGTCTTTCCTTAACATAATCAAACAAAAAGACATATTCACTAGTCATCGATATAAATGAACCACTGACTATTCAAGAAGCTAAAGGGAGAATGAGCAGTCGACTACCCTCCCCCCATTAATCTGGTATAAAAGCTAACCCCCTAAACCATACTGGGGGATAGGTACAAGAAAAGCTCTTTTAAGTTCTATTAAATATTTTTTACTTTCTTTACTAATTTAAGCATTGGAGGGATCAGGTCGAGAAACTCCCCTAATGTTGACCCATTATACTGAACGTTGATGCATCTAAAGAATTCCTCAAAGTGACATGGAGCATCATCAGGCAAGGGTAAGTAGCACCTCGAGACATCTCTAAACATCTTTTAGTAGGCAAATCACGCCTCGAAGAAGCCATGGGTCAATCTCTAGGAACTAACGAAGCATCAAGAATTCACTTATTATCTCAATCATGTGACCAAAGAATCCACTTGAGCTTTCGAGATGAATTCATATTTTGAGGACTGAATCGGTCTATTCATCATATTTTGAGAACTGAATCGGGCAGTGTTAACTTACTGGCATCCATGGACTAACAATACTCATATTATTGAATACGACGTGTTTGATTCTTAGCCGCCGGCCCTGTGGACTCCGGAGTGTCACAAACAAGGGATTGGGAAGTCCGATGCTTTCATTCCATATGATGCCAACCAAATGCCGCCGATTTTGTGCAGCAAGTCAACGAGACCACACAAAGTCGGTCTGGGTGCCGATTATCTCATACATACACAACAAGCTACTCTCCTCCCCATTCCTTCTCCACTTATCCTCCCGTCTACTTGCCATGGATCTCCACATCTTCTTCTTGCCCTTCCTCGCCCCCGGCCATATGATCCCCATGGTCGACTTAGCCCGCGTCTTCGCCGGCCGCGGCGTCAGATCCACCATCGTCACCACCACCGCCAACGTTCCCCTCATCCAGCCCACCCTCGATCTGGCCAACGCCGATGACTCCCTCCGTCATCCCATCCAGATCCTCGTCCTCTCCTTCCCGTCCTTCGAGTCCGGCATACCCCTAGGCCACGAGAACCTCCTCGCGTTCAACGACCCCGAAGTCACCCCCGAATTCATGACCGCCATCAACATGCTCGAAGCTCCCTTCAAGCAACTCCTCCAAGCTCACCGTCCTGACGGCATCGTCGCCGATATTTTCTACGCTTGGGCTTCGGATGTCGCCAAAGAGTTCGGCATCCCGAGGCTCGTCTTCCACGGCTCCAACACCTTCTGCACCGTCGTGTCCGGTGCTTTGAGTGGCCTCAAGTTGCATGAGAGTGAGCAGGCCTTTGATGTGCCCGGGTTACCACATCGGTTTCAGATGACATGGTCGCAGCTCCCAGAATTCATCACGAAACCGGATGACTCAATGAAGCGGTTGGGCGATGGCTATCGCACGAGTTATGGCATGCTGGCCAACAGCTTTTACGAGTTAGAGTCAGACTACATTGATTTGGTCAAGAAGGGGAGTGAGACGAAGTTATGGCACGTCGGACCACTATCCCTCCACAATCAACACACAGAGGAGAAGGCGGCGAGAGGAAACACGACTTCGGTTAGCTCCGATGAATGCTTGACATGGTTAGACAGCAAGAGGCCGAGGTCGGTGCTCTATGTTTGCTTCGGGAGTTTAGGCCAATGCACGACTACGCAGCTGCACGAGATCGCACTGGGCCTTGAAGCTTCTGATCACCCGTTCATTTGGGTGGTGAGTAACGCCGGTGAGCCATCGGAGTGGCTGCCAGAACGGTTCAATGAGAGAGTGGTCGGCGAAGGGAAAGGTCTACTAATAAGGGGATGGGCGCCGCAACTGCTGATTCTGAACCATGAGGCAGTCGGAGGGTCCGTGACGCACTGCGGATGGAACTCGTGCTTGGAAGGGATAAGCGCAGGCGTGCCGATGGTGACCTGGCCGCTGTTTGCGGAGCAATTCATCAACGAGAAGCTGGTGGTGGACGTGCTGCGGGTCGGGATTGCGGTGGGAGCAACAGTGTGCAGCATCCACAAGGAAAAGAGGGCACTCGTGAAGGGAGAAGCAATAAAGAAGGCGGTGGACGAGCTGATGGGGAGCGGCGAGGAGGCAGAGAGCAGGAGGAAGAGGGCAGAGAAGCTCAAGGAGTTGGCGATCAAGGCGGTGGCAGAGGGTGGGTCCTCTCACATGGACGTCAGCTGCCTTCTGGCTGAAATGGTCAACCTGAAAGCTAGTCGTGGGATTTAGTGGTAAGTGTTTTCGTTTGTGTTTGCTCTTTGGGTCATTGCTGGATATTGTTGTTATTAACGGAATCTCCTTTGTATGATCTCATTTACATTGCAAATATAGTTTTATAAAATCACATTCATAAGTGACTAATGGTGACCGGTCTAATATTTATTGTGTTCTTTGATACATTATGATTTTTAAATATTATAATAATAGATTTATTTCATTTCTAATTTATTTTTTTGAATATATTTCTTTTAAATTTTAAAATCTATTAGAGTCTAATAGGATGATTGACTCATTAACTTCGTAGATTTCAACTATTCTAAATACTTAGATTGAAGTTAACAATAATGTTATCCATTAGATTCTTATAAATCACTTTTAATCTTTACATGTCAGATTTCTTATTTTATTTTATGTAGATAAAATGGAATCTTTCTTTTGACTTCTTAAAAATGAAAAGAAATATTAAATATGTAGATAAAGATATTTTTTTTTATCTCTATTTTGATTGAGTTTTCCTAAATGGATCCAAGTGAGTTGTCGTTTCATCATTTTATCAACCGATCAAATATTAAAAGTTAAATTCAAAATAAAGATAGAGTTAGTAAGAAATATATACAAAGGATTACAAATTTTATTAATTTTACATTTGAAAGAGTGGCTCAAGATGAAAAAATCTTTTTGTCCCTGCAAATTGAATTATGTTGCAATTATTGTTATATGAATCGAGAATTTGTACAATACCATCTTATTTGCCATCGATTTTTAAGAGGGTATGTATTAAACTGGGTTCATCATGCAGAATCTAGATTGAATCCTAAATTAATGTTGTCATCTTCCAACACCATATATATATATATATATATATATATATATATATATATATATATATATATATATATATATATATATATATATATATAGAAGAGAACTTGTCTATGCATCAAACATATGAATGATTACATAATATGTACATTGACCACTTGTATCGATAACATAAATAATTTCATATAGGATTCGAAGCATCTCGTTAATGATGCTAGCAAAGAATTGTAACGAAGGTGGTCATTCTTTAGCAAACTTTCTATCATTCTACAAATTCTTATCTTTTGAACTATTTTCATGGCACTAATAACAAGTTATTCAATGCATTACTTAGAATAAAAAATAGTTACCATAATATTGCATATTGCATTGGAAAGATATGTTGGGTCCAACCCACATATAGGCGTAGACAATTGGGCCTTTGAGACTAAATCAATAATAAAGGAAAGATGTGAGATAGGGTAAAAAGGAAAAATGAGAGAACGGTGTGAAGCAGCGGCGGTGCACAGTGATAGAAAAGGCAGAGAGCACACGTGGCGGCACAGAGAGAGAAAAAGGAGAGAGGGGAGAGAGGGCAACGTGCGTGCATAGAATAGCAACGTACAGCCAGAGGAAAGAGAGAGAAAGATTACGATCTTGAGTTTTCTACTTGATAATCAAAGGCTAAATATTATCAGTTTTAACTTAAATTTTATATGGAGAATTCTTATAGCAAGCTTTATAATTTTAACGGTATTGATCTATAGTTTACCCTCTCTGATATATTTTCATGTTATAACTATTTTGTGAGACCTAAAATTTTTTTGTGATGAGATTTATTTATGTGATATGAATGTATACTATTCTTGAGTCAAGATATATGATCTTAATGTTATTATGATCCTCTTGCTATTTTAGAGAAGATTTACTATAAACATGTTATCATTATTATTGATAGTGGAAGTTTGAGGTGCATGTTATCATTACTATTGATAGTGGAAGTTTGAGGTAGACTACAATCCCATGATTTTTCCTGCATCGGGTTTTTTACGTTAAAAAATTTGGTCTCACTGTGTGATTGATTTATTGCTTTACTGTTTATGTTGTTCTGGTTCATATGTACTTTTAATATCAAGTTGGTATTATGATGAGGAACATATTTTGATACACAAAGAGGGAAAAGAATTATTCTACTTTAACAGGTTTTTCCCAACAAGTGGTATCAGAGCTGTAGGTTGTTTGGTGCTAATTTTTCTTATATGATTGAAATAGAGCAATTAGATTGTATGATTAAATTGAACTCATCAAATTATTCCACTTGGAGATGTATGATGAAAGATTTGATCTATTATAAAGATTTGTATAAGCTTATCAAGGTTAAAGATAAACTTTCTACTAGACGATGAAGAATGGGAAGTTCAACATAGAAAAGCTATTGTCTATATTAAAAGATGGATGAATATAAATGTGCATGAGCATATTTCTAATGAAACAAAAGCTGATATTGTTTGGCAAAGGTTAGAAAACCTCTTTGCAAAAAATATAGTGGGAAATAGAATTTCTCTCCTCATAAGGCTTGTAAATTTGAAGTATAAAGATGGTGGTAATATTGTTGAGCACATAAGCCTATTTCAAAGTCTTGCAAACAAGCTGGTTGTTATGAAAATGAATATAGATGATGAGATGCAAGGATTATTACTTCTCAGCTCTTTACTAGAAAGTTGGGAAACGTTTGTGGTGACAATTTGTAACTCTACGCTAGAGGGGACTTTAACTATAGATATGGTTAAAGACAGTTTGCTAAATGAAGATGTTAAAAGGAAAGAATAGGGTGAATCTTCTTCTGGTGTATTTGTTATTGAAAAACAAAAAAGACGTAGAAAAAGTCATAGTAGAAATTCATATGGTTATAGAGGAAGATCCAAGTCTATAAGAGATATCAAATGTTTTAATTGTAACAGGCCAGGTCACATGAAGAAAGAGTGTAGGTTTTGGAAGCAAGAACAGAATGAAAGAAAGAAAAATGAGAAAGAGACCAATACAATTACTGTTGAAGATAATATCACTATTGTTTGTGATGAAGGTTATGTCAGTCTTGCAGCTTAGGACAGTAACTAGGTAATTGACTATGGTGCTTCATTTTATATCACTTCTCATGGTGATTTTTTTAGATTTTACATTGTTGGTGATTTTGGTGATGTCAAAATGGGAAACAGTGGTACATCTAAGATTGTGAATATTGAAGATATTTTCTTGGAGACCAGTATTGGGAGCAAATTGATACCCAAAGATGTAATGCATATTCCAGATATTCGTCTTAACTTGATATCTACAAGCAAACTTGATGATAAGGGATTTACACATTATTTTGGTGAAAGCAAATGAAAACTCACTAAAGGTTCTCTAATTGTAGCAAGAGGAAAGAAGCTTAACTCTTTTTATGTCATGGAAGCTAAGCTACACAAAGAAGAGATTAATGCAATTCAGAAGAGTGAAAGTATAGATCTTTGGCACAAGAGGCTTGGTCATATTAGCGAGAAGAGACTTCAAACTCTTGCTAGAAAGCAGTTCTTACTAGAGTTACATGGTACATCTCTTAAATCTTGTGATCATTGCTTAGTTGGAAAATCACATAGAGTTGCATTTCATATATATCCATCATCTAGAAGATCAGATGTTATTGATTTAGTTCATACTGATGTCTGTACTATACAAACTAGAACTCTTGGAGGTGCCCTTTATTTTGTTACTTTTATTGATGACCATTCTAGAAAAGTGTGGGCTTTGCTTTGAAATCTAAAGACTAGGTACTCGATGTTTTCAAGGAGTTTTATGTCAGTGTTGAAAGAGAAACTGGTAGAAAGCTAAAGTGTGTTCGATCAGATAATGGTGGTGAGTACAGGGGTCCTTTTGAGAATTATTGTATGTTCCATGGTATCAGGCTTGAGAAAACAGTTCCTAAAACTCCTCAGCAGAACAGTGTGGCAGAAAGGATGAATAGAACCATTCAATGAAGGATTAGGTGTATGCTTTCTCATGCCAAGTTACCCAAAGTCATTTTGGGGAATGCTATGAGAACTACAATTGACCTAATAAATCTTTCTCCATTAGTTCCTTTGAAGGTGATGTTCCAGAGAGAGTATAGAAAGGAAATGATATATCTTATAATCATTTGAGAGTGTTTGGGTGTAAAGCATTTGTTTATATTCCCAAAGATGAAAGGTCCCAAGATTGATAATAAAGCAAAAAGCATGCATCTTCTTGTGATATGGTCATGAAGAGTTTGGTTACAAATTATGGGATCCAGTAAACAAGAAGATTATTAGAAACAGAGATGTTATATTTCTTGAAGACCAATTATTTGATGATGGTGATAATATTACTACCAGATATTCTCCACATGAGTATGTTATGCTTACTCATGGGGGAGAGCTAGAACTTACCAAAATGCTATTCTACATAAGCATAAAAATGAGTGGGTTAAAGCTATACAAGAAGAGATGAGATCCTTGCTTGAGAACCATATATATGACTTGGTAAAGTTGCCTAAAGAGAAGAAAGCTCTCAAGAATAAGTGGGTTTACAAATTATGGGATCCAGTAAACAAGAAGATTATTAGAAACAGAGATGTTATATTTCTTGAAGACCAATTATTTGATGATGGTGATAATATTAAGAAGCCAGAAATCTCTGTTTATATTCCTTGGAGTCTGGGTCCAATTCCTTCACCTGTAATTTATGATGATCATGAGGGAGATGAGAACAAGCACCTCCACCACCAGTTGAGATTTCATTGAAAAGATCTATTAGAGAGCGATAACCATCTACCAGATATTCTCCACATGAGTATGTTATGCTTACTCATGGGGGAGAGCTAGAACTAACTTACCAAAATGCTATTCTACATAAGCATAAAAATGAGTGGGTTAAAGCTATACAAGAAGAGATGAGATCCTTGCTTGAGAACCATATATATGACTTGGTAAAGTGCCTAAAGAGAAGAAAGCTCTCAAGAATAAGTGGGTTTACAAGATGAGATCCTTGCTTGAGAACCATATATATGACTTGGTAAAGTTGCCTAAAGAGAAGAAAGCTCTCAAGAATAAGTGGGTTTACAAATTGAAGACTGAAAATAATAGCTCACAACAAAGATACAAGGCATGACTAGTTGTGAAAGGATTCAGTCAGAAGAAATGTATTGACTTTGAAAAAATATTTTCTCTTGTGGTGAAAATATCCTCTATCCGAGTTGTTTTTGGTTTGACTGTCAACTTGAATTTAGAAGTTGAGCAACTTGATGTAAAAACAACATTTTATCATGATGACTTAGAAGAAGAAATTTATATAGAGCAATCAAAAGGTTTTAAAGTCAAGGGAAGATAAAATATGGTGTGTAAGCTTAGGAAAAGCTTATATGAACTCAAATAAGCACCTAGACAGTGGTACAAGAAGTTTGATTCATTTATGATGAGCCAAGGGTATAATAGAACCATATATGATTATTGTGTGTTTATGAAGAAATTTTCAGATGATGATTTTATTATTCTCATGCTATATGTTGATGATATGCTGATTGTTGGCCATGATGTTGAAAAAGTTGAAAAGCTTAAAAGAGAGCTAAGTAAGTCTTTTGTTATGAAAGACTTGGGATCAGTGAAACAAATACTTGACATGAAGATTATTTATAATAGAAAGAAAAGGAAGATTTGGTTATCTCAAAAGACTTACATTAAAAAGGTTCTTGAAAGATTCAACATGAGTAAAGTCAAAGCAGTTTGTTTTCCACTTATAGGTCATTTCAAGCTTAGTTTGAAATAATGTCCTACAAGTGAAAAAGAAAAAGAAAAAATATTCAAAGTGCCTTACTCATCTGCAGTAGGTAGTTTGATATATGCTATGGTTTGTACTAGGCCAGATATAACTCATATAGTTGGAGTTGTCAGTCGATTTCTCTCAAATCCTAGAAATGAACATTAGGCAGTAGTGAAATGGATATTAAGATATCTCAGAGGTACTTCCAAATTATATTTATGTTTTGGCAATGATGAACTTGTGTTAGAAGGCTACACAGATGCAGACATTGTAGATGATATTGATTCCAGGGAGTCCACTTCGGGGTTCTTGATGACATTTGCAGGGGGAGTAGTCTCTTGACAATCTAAGTTACAGAATTGTGTTACTCTATCAACCACAGTTGCATAAGCAATTGCAACAGTAGTTTATTTATTGAATATTTCACTGACAAAAGCTGTTATGAATCAAACTTCGTTTAAGGCTTGGTATGGTATAAAACCAAGTGTAAGTCATTTAAGAATTTTTAGTTATATTGCTTATGCTTTGGTAAATTCATAAAGTCATCACAAACTTGATGAAAAATCTGAATAATGCATCTTAATTGGTTATTCCTTATAATCCAAAGCATATCGATTATATAATTCTATTAGGGGCAAATTTATTATTAACAGAAATGTTATGTTTGATAAAAAGGCAAGTTAGAATTGGGAGACCAATAAAGGTGGAACACAAATTCAGATTCTAGTAGAACTAGACACTCTACAGAATCAAATAACAGATTCTACTCCAACAAGTTCATCGTCAACCTCACCCAATAGCAATTCTGATTCCTTAAATAAAACCCATCTAGGAAAATTCAGATCACTAATAGAAATTTATGACTCAATATTTACTTTGTTTATTTCAGATCCTATAACTTTTGAGGAAGTAGTTGAAAAAGAGAAATAACGAAAAACAATGAAGGAGAAAATCAAATCAATTAAGAAGAATGAAACTTGGGAGCTAATGAATCTACTAAAAGAAAGAAAGCTATTGGATTAAAATGAGTATTCAAAACAAAGTTTAATGCAGATGGAAGTATCCAAAAGCATAAGGCTCTGCTTGTGGCAAAAGGATATTCACAATAACAAGGTATTGATTTTGATGATACGTTTTCTTTAGTTGCTAGATTTGAAATAGTGATAACTTTCTTAACTTTAGCTACTTACTTGAGTTGGCCTATTTATCAATTTAATGTAAAATTTATGTTTTTAAATAGAGATTTGAAGAGGTTTTTATTATTCAACCTAAAGGTATTTTGGTTAAAGGACATAAAAGAAAAGGTATATAAGCTAAAGAAAGTTACTTATGAGCTTACAAAATCTTAAGGGCATGATATAGCAAAATTAATTATTATTTTCATCAAAATAGATTTAAGAGAAATAATAATGAACCTACTATTTATTTAAAGAATGAATATGAATATAATATTTTAATGATTTATCTTTATGTTAATGATATTATATACATATATATGGGTTCATCTAACTTTTTTTTAGTAGAATTTAAAAAATACATGATGAATAAGTTTGAAATATCAAACCTAGACTTACTATACTATTTTCTTGAGTTGGAAGTGAAGCAATGATCAGATAAAATTTTTATTTCACAAAAAAAGTATGTAATGGATCTACTCAAAAAATCTAACATGATTAATTGCATAGTTGCAGCAACACCCATGAATGTAAATGAGAAATTAAAACTTAAAATAGTACATGTTTGACAAATGTAAGATACTATAGAAATTTGGTTGGATGTTTGATTTATCTAACTCATACTTGACCAAATATTACTTTTTTTATTGGTGTAGTATTCAGGATTATGCATAGCCCAAGTAAACATCATATTGCAGCTGTTAAAAGAATTCTACGTTATATTGCTGAAACTACATATTATGGTATTCGGTATTATTACATTATTTGGTTTCACTGATAGTGATTGGGTAGGAGCCTTAGATACTTCATGTAATATTTTTAGTCTCAGATTAGGAGCTATATCTTGGAGTTCGAAAAAGCAAGCATCAACTACATCATCGACATCGAAAGTAGAATATGTAGCCGCAACATCAGTAGGTTGTCAAACAATATGACTTAGAAGACTTTTAGAAGATTATTATCAAGAACAAAAAGAAGCAACGTAAATATTTTGTGACAACAAAGCCACAATTGTAATGACGAAGAATTCAATATTTCATAGAAGAATGAAGCATATAGAGATACGTTATCATTTTATCCGAAATCTTGTAGCAAGTGGAGCCATATCAATAAAATATTATGGAATAGATGAATAATTTACGGATATCCTCGTTAAGTCGTTTCCAATTCAAAAGCATATTTATTTCATATCACAAATTGATGTATATAATTATGAATCAAGAGAGAGTATTGAGAATTGATTCATAGTAGTTATCTAGGTAGTTCTCATGTTTTAAGTAGTTATAGGCATGTTTTAAAAAGTGGCTCATGATCTAGAAGTTATAGGATAGTTCCTACACCTAACTCAATCATGAGTTACATGATGGAGTGAGATAGTTACCTCTAGGTCCTATAAATAAGATCACAGTTCATGAAACAAAATAGAGTGTGTGCACTTGAAATATTTTGTAAATGTTCTTATCTTACCTCTATCCTTAACACCATCAACCACATACGATTTTTAGGAAGAAAAAAAAGAGCCTAAAAATTTCCTAAACCAAAAGGGAAAAGAAAATAAAAATTATAATGAAAAAAGATTAACATTGTCGCTGGATGGTAATGGTCGATGAGGATGAGTCGAGAGAGAGAGAGAGAGAGAGAGAGAGAGAGAGGAGGGTAGAAGAGGGAAGAGGGTAAAAACCAGAAAACGATCTTTCCTTATTACCGCATTACTTAATAATCATTTATAATTATAGTTTCTAAAAAATGTATTAAAAGATTTAAATTAATAATTAATTTATAAATTTAAAACTATTATTATGAAGGAGACAGTTTGGTAATTGAGCTGAGTTTGTTAGCTCGTTTGATGAGCGATAGCTGTGATTATATATTTCCTATTAGTTTTAAAGTGTAAGATTATAAATGTTTTTAGATTTATTAAAATTATTTTTATATATGTTAGAATAACTTAAAATATGAAAAGATTCAAATGAGGATTAACCATAGATAATATATTATCTACCTTATTTTTAAAAGAAATTAATATATTAAAATTATAAACTTTATCATGATATATGATTAATTTTTTTTAATTAAAAGATGAAAAAAAGTCAAGAACCTTTAATTTCATGCAACGAGGCTATTTAATGCAGATCTCGTGCAAGGAGGCAATTTAATGACAGCAAGGGAGGGTCCTTTCATTTTTATTTACGGTGCCTCGTTCTTCAGCTAACATTCCATTCGTAAATATATCCAACCACGGGAAGTTTTTAAGATACCAATATCTCCTGCATAAAGCTGTCCTCCCTCTCCCTCACCCCCACGCCAACCCTTCCATGCACAACTAGCCTCTCCTTGCCATGGATCTCCACGTCTTCTTCTTGCCCTTCCTCGCCCCCGGCCACATGATCCCCATGGTCGACTTAGCCCGCGTCTTCGCCGGCCGCGGCGTCAGATCCACCATCGTCACCACCGCCGCCAACGTTCCCCTCATCCAGCCCACCCTCGACCTCGCTAACGCCGACGTCTCCCTCCGCCACCCCATCCAGATCCTCGTCCTCTCCTTTCCATGCCTGGAGTCCGACATCCCCCAAGGATATGAGAATCTCTTCGCCTTCAACAACTCTAAAATCACCCCAGAATTCGCGACCGCCATCAACATGCTCGAAGCTCCCTTCAAGCAACTCCTCCAAGCTCACCGTCCTGACGGCATCGTCGCCGATATTTTCTACGCTTGGGCTTCGGATGTCGCCAAAGAGTTCGGCATCCCGAGGTTCGTCTTCCACGGTTCCAACACCTTCTTCACCGTCGTGTCCGGTGTTTTGAGACGTCTCAAGTTGCATGAGAGTGAGCAGACCTTTGATGTGCCCGGGTTACCACATCGGTTTCGGATGACATGGTCGCAGCTCCCAGGATTCATCACGAAACCGGATGACTTCATTAAGCGGTTGGACGATGGCTATCGCACGAGTTATGGCATGCTGGTCAACAGCTTTTACGAGTTAGAGTCAGAGTACATTGATTTGGTCAAGAAGGGGAGCGAGACGAAGTTATGGCACGTCGGACCACTATCCCTCCACAATCAAGTCGCAAAGGAGAAGGCGGCGAGAGGTAACACGGCTTCGATTAGCTCCGATGAATGCTTGACATGGTTAGACAGCAAGAAGCCGAGGTCGGTTCTCTATGTTTGCTTCGGGAGTTTAGGCCAATGCACGACTACGCAGCTGCACGAGATCGCACTGGGCCTTGAAGCTTCTGATCACCCGTTCATCTGGGTGGTGCGTTACGCCGGCGAGCTATCGGAGTGGCTGCCCGAACGGTTCGAGGAGAGGGTGACCGGCGAAGGGAAAGGTCTACTAATAAGGGGATGGGCGCCGCAGCTGCTGATTCTGAACCATAAGGCAGTCGGAGGATTCGTGACGCACTGCGGATGGAACTCGTGCTTGGAAGGGGTGAGCGCAGGCGTGCCGATGGTGACCTGGCCGCTGTTTGCGGAGCAATTCTTCAACGAGAAGCTGGTGGTGGAGGTGCTACGGGTCGGGATTGCGGTGGGAGCAACAGTGTGCAGCAACCACAAGGAAAAGAGGGGGCTCGTGAAGGGAGAAGCAATAACGAAGGCGGTGGACGAGCTGATGGGGAGCGGCGAGGAGGCGGAGAGCCGGAGGAAGAGGGCAGAGAAGCTCAAGGAGTTGGCGAACAAGGCGGTGGAAGAGGGTGGGTCCTCTCACCTGGACGTCAGCTGCCTTCTGGATGAGATGGTCAACCTGAAAGCTAGCCGTGGGATTTAGTGGTAGTGTTTTCGTTTGTGTTTGCTCTTTGGGTCATTGCTGGATTTTGTTGTTATTAAAGTAATCTCCTTTCTATGAATTCATTTGGATGAAGTTTACATTACAAATGTAATTTTATAAAATCATATTCATAAGTGACTAATGTTTATTGTGTTCATTGATGCATTACGATTTATAAATATTATAATAATAGATTTATTTTATTTCTAATTTATTTTTTAAATATACTTTTTTAAGTTTTAAAATCTATTAGAGACTTATGTGGATAATTGACCCATTAACTTTATTGAACATAAATCATTAGTCTAAATATTTAGACAGAGGATAACACTAATATATCTATTAGATCCGTATAAATCACTTTTAATCATTGCATGTCAGATTTCTTATTTTATGAAGATAAAATGAAATATTTCTTTTAACTTTTTAGATTGAAAATAAAAAAATATTAAATATGTAGATAAAGATTTTTTTTTATCTCTATTTTGATTGAGTTCTCATGCATTGCATTGATTCTTAAATGGATCCAAGTGAATTGCTTTTTCATCATTTTATCAACCGATGAAATATTCAAAGTTAAATTCAAAATAAAGATAGAGTTAGTAAGAAATATATACAAAGGATTATAAATTTTATTAATTTTGCATTTGAAAGAGTGGCTCAAGATGAAAAAATCTTTTTGTCCATGCAAATTGAATTGTGTTGCAATTATTGTTATATGAATCGAGAATTTGTACAATACCATATTATTTGCCATCGATTTTTAAGAGGGTATTAACTTGGGTTTATCATGCAGAATCTAGATTGAATCCTAAATTAATATTGTCATCTTCCAACACCATACATATTTAGAAGATAAATTGCCTATGCATCAAATATACGAATGATTACATAATATGCACAATGACCACTTGGATCTCGTTAGTGATGCTACCTAAAAATTGTAACCAAAGTGCTTATTCTTTATCAAACTTTCTTTCATTCTACAAATTCATCTTTTGTAGTATTTTGATGATGGGAATAACAAGTTATTCAATGAATTATTTAGAATAAAAAATTTTGTATTACCACATGAACTTAAATTAAGTGAAATAGAAAGTTAGACTAATTATAAATTATCTCCCATAATTAAATATTTTTAGTTGTCCCTACACTTTTAAAAATTATATTGGGATCTTTATACTTATAATATTTAATCTTGTTTCTTCTCCCATTCTTTATTCTGTTAACGAAAATATCACACATGGTAAATTGAAGTGAGATAGAGTCAGTACGTGCTCAATGATAAATCTTGCGATATTTCTATCAACATAATTAATAGCGTGAAGAGAAATTTAGTTAAATATTTTATTTTCATAAATATAAATATCTCATTATAATTTTTTAAAGTATAGGAACCGAAATACTAAAGATAACTAATTACAATAGGTAATATATAATTATCCCCAAAAAATTTCTTACCATAATTGTTACATATTGCATCGAAAAAACAAAGAAAATGATAAAGCATGCTATAAATATAGTACACCTAGATGGAATGTAAAATGAAAAAGATAAGTTGATAATAATCCAAAAAACTAAACAAATGATGCAATCAGTTATGGTCTTATGTCATTTTTAGTTAATTCCAAGGATGTCAATTTTCCATGAATAGGTGGAAATAAAGATTTTCAAGTTTCTAATTTATAATTTAAGAATTTGAAGGTATCGAATTTTCGGGAGTTACTCCAGCAAGCAAATGAAAAACTATTCTGAGCCATTTCAATAATATTATGTTAGAACAAACTTATATGAAATTTGTCATCTTGTTAGGAATGTGTATATGAAGTTTGAGTTATCCTAATATTGAAGTTTATTTTTATAAAAAAAATTGATATAGTTGATGAAAGAATGAGTCTTGTATGAAACTATCTTGATAGATGTTAAGCGTATCTATGAATAAAACATCTTATGTGTTGTTGTAATTGTCATCCATAGGGTAAAACATTTTTCATCCTCTGAAGGGAAAACATATAGTGATGTAGTTTCATAAGATCATCTATTATTATTGTGGTTGTTGAATGCAGATTATATATGTTGATCGTAAGATAACATAATGTGCTTATAATTCAGAAGGTAGAATACTCTATTGCTACGATATCACGTCAACTAAAAATAATATATTACTACGATTGTTTCCGGTTCTATTACTATGATCGTTAAGGATATATGACTATGATTCGTAGGTAAAATATATTTTTGTTATAGTGTTTGTATATTTCAATGTTTTTAAAAATAAATAATATAAATTTGTATGATCCATAGGCAAGATATATTTTTGTTATAAATATCTCCAAATGCAAGTAATATGAATTTGTATGATCCGCACTTATTATAGATGGCTTAAATATGGATTTGGATTTGGATTCACCATAGAAAGCTTCTACTCTAATTCTTTCTAACAACCGACTTCTTTTTAGTATTAACTACCCATTCCTTTCCATCACTCTCTTAATACTTCCTCCTAAGACACTCTTTTCATAAGAGTAGATTTATTATATATTCCTTTTCTTAATCTCAATCATCAATTATATTATATAAATTTTTATTTATTAGTAGAGGATCGCCCAGCCCGACTTAGATCATAACCCAAACTATACTAAGAAATCTAATATTAAACTTGAATTGCCTCCCTACGAAATCAAATGGAATAACCCAACTTAGATTATAACCCAAACTATACTAAGAAATCTAATATTAAAAGAAGAGTGTTCGACCTTGAGAACTATGCTTACATTCACCTTTTACAATTGGTCCTTCCTTGGCTACAAGCAATTAAGAAAACATTCCTTTAATAGAAAATATTTGAAGAATATTGTCTATTCTTATTTTACTAACATGGAGTATTTATTTATTGAGTGCTTATCATTTATCATCATAAATGATAAGTTTTAAATGTGGCAGTCAAACGTTAAGTTTTAAATGAATATGAATATTTCTCATATCATTTGTCTCTACTTAAAATTGTATTTGGCAATGCTTCTAGTTGGGTGCCAAAGTGTAATACCTTCAACCAACTTAGCATATTAACTCCAAGTGATTTCATTACGATAATTTAGTGTTGAACTAAGATTAAAAGTCTTGGATGACCTTTAATATTTAAATTGAAGTGGGTACATCAAAACACTTTTGATGCTTAGGGCGAAGAGGGTGCATCAAACAACATCTAATGCTTTACTGAATGATGCATTGAGTAATTTATAATGCCTAACCTTTAGAGGGCATATCAAGCAACTTTTGATGCTTACCGAGCATCTTCTAATGCTAGTTCGAGAGGGCATATGAGATATTTTTAATGCCTTATCCAAGGAGGATGCATCGGGTCAACTTCTAATGCTTAACATAAAGATGCATTAAACAACTTATTGTTGAGAAATCTTGGGGATGATATCAAATGCGCAGTATAAGAACAAAAAAAATAAAATCTTCAAAAAAAATATTATATATGTATCTTATGACATATCAAATAACTTTTGATACTTAGCCTAACTTTGATGCTTAAACTATTAAGGGTGCATAAGGTAACTTTTGATGCTTAGTTGAGAATGGTGCATCGAGAAGCTTATGATGCTTAGTTTAAAGAGTATAATTCAAATAACTTTTGATATTTAGCACAAGAAGGATACATCAAATCATTTTTTATACTTAGCTTGATGAGGGGGCCTCAAATATATTCAATATTTTATCTTAAGAGAGCATATTAGGCAGATTCCAATGCTTGAGCCTTGGATTGAGAGGTAGGTAATGTAAAGATTATCCCTTATAATTAACTATGATTAGCATTTCGATCTTTATACTTTAAAGTAGCATTGGATCATGTATATATGTATATATGTATATATGTATATATGTATATATGTATATATGTATATATGTATATATGTATATATGTATATATGTATATATGTATATATGTATATATGTATATATGTATATATGTATATATGTATATATGTATATATGTATATATGTATATATGTATATATGTATATATGTATATATGTATATATGTATATATGTATATATGTATATATGTATATATGTATATATGTATATATGTATATATGTATATATGTATATATGTATATATGTATATATGTATATATGTATATATGTATATATGTATATATGTATATATGTATATATGTATATATGTATATATGTATATATGTATATATGTATATATGTATATATGTATATATGTATATATGTATATATGTATATATGTATATATGTATATATGTATATATGTACATATATATATACATATATATATACATATATATATACATATATATATACATATATATATACATATATATATACATATATATATACATATATATATACATATATATATACATATATATATACATATATATATACATATATATATACATATATATATACATATATATATACATATATATATACATATATATATACATATATATATACATATATATATACATATATATATACATATATATATACATATATATATACATATATATATACATATATATATACATATATATATACATATATATATACATATATATATACATATATATATACATATATATATACATATATATATACATATATATATACATATATATATACATATATATATACATATATATATACATATATATATACATATATATATACATATATATATACATATATATATACATATATATATACATATATATATACATATATATATACATATATATATACATATATATATACATATATATATACATATATATATACATATATATATACATATATATATACATATATATATCGACTAGCACTTATGATGCTTAGTCCCGAGAAAAACATATCAAAAGCTTATGACATATCAAATAACTTTTGATACTTAGCCTAACTTTTGATGCTTAAACTATTAAGGGTGCATAAGGTAACTTTTGATGCTTAGTTGAGAATGGTGCATCGAGAAGCTTATGATGCTTAGTTTTAAAGAGTATAATTCAAATAACTTTTGATATTTAGCACAAGAAGGATACATCAAATCATTTTTTATACTTAGCTTGATGAGGGGGCCTCAAATAATATTCAATATTTTATCTTAAGAGAGCATATTAGGCAGATTCCAATGCTTAGCCTTGGATTGAGAGGTAGGTAATTAAAGATTATCCCCTATAATTAACTATGTAGCATTTCGATCTTTATACTTTAAAAGTAGCATTGGATCCTTATACTTATCAAAATGAAATATTTGACCCTAATTCTCCTTATATCATTAACTTTGTTAACGGAAAAAATTGCACGTGTTATCACCTATAAACATATGCGAATGAAAAATAATAAAAACATAATTTTATTATCTTTTATATTATTAATTTTATATAAACTTCTCATTTTGACCGATTTCCTCCTCCCTTCCTCTTTCCAACCTACTCGCCCACGGCAAACGACGTGTGAGTAGGTGCGATGGGTGGTGAGTGAGCAAAGGAGGGGAGGAGATGTGGTTTATAGAATCGGCAGTGTACGAAGTGGCGGATATCAAGATGGGGTTTTATAGCAAATACCATGACAACAACAAGCCCTTCGATGGGGTGCTAAGGATCTTAGCTTATGCATTCTTGTTGGAGAGTGATAGTTTGCACCTAGACGTGGCAAAGCGATAGGCAATGGACTTCGAGAAAGAGGAGTTACAAGTGGCAATAAACCTATTAGTGGATGAGAGGGTACAACGAGCGAGCAAAGGAGGGGAGGAGGTGCAGTTTGTGGAGTCAGCAGAGTACAAAGTGAGAGACGTTAAAGTAGGGTTTAAAGCGGTGACCACGACATTGGTGAGCCCTTTGATAGGGTACTGGGGATCCTGGCTCACGCATTCTCATTGAAGAGTGATAGTCTAGATCTAGACATGTTGGAGTGATAAGCAATGGACTTCGGGAAGGAGGAGTTATATGTGGCAGTGGACCTATTAGTGGATGAGTTAGTGCAATGGGCGAGCAAAGGAGGAAAGGAGGTGCGGTTCGCGGAGTCAGTGAAGTATAAAGTATCAAACGTCAAGATGGGGTTTTACAACAGCGACGATGAGCCCTTCAATGGAGTGCTGGGGATCCTAGCTCATGCGTTCTCGCTGGAGAGCAATAGTGAATGAGCGAGAGTGACGAGCAAATAGATGCGATGGGCAAAGGAGTAAGTGTGACAGATGACAAGCGAGTAGGTTGGAAATAGGAGAGAATGAGAAAATCGATTAAAACAAAAATTTATATAAAATTAATAATTTAAAAAAATAAATATAATTATATTTTTATTCTTTTTATTGGTGTCTTTGGCATGTGATAACATGAGTTTTTTTAACAAAATTAACGATGTAAGAAGAATTAATAAGTATTAAAAATTTTCATATTATTTTTTAAAATATAATAATCGAGATAATAATTATAATTAATTATAGAAGATAATATGTAATTATCCCTGATCTAAAGACGAATGAAGTTTAACTATCGTGGCATAGATACAGAGACACCGCTCGGATCTGAGACTAACGTACGGCACTGCGACTCTCCAAATATATTTGCTGTTCCCCACGTCATCGATGCCGTCTCCAACTTTGTTTGACTCGCCCAACGTGCAACCGATGTGCTGACTATTGCCACGTCACCCCAATGTGTGCCCCTCCCACGCCGTCGTATCGACTATCTCCTTCTCTTTCCCCGTCGAACCACAACGTTCTTGTGGGCACCACAGCTGGGAACCAATGGGAGCCGAGCCTTACGTGTTTGGTCATTCATGAAGACAGGGAAGCCGCACGTCTGGAAACGCCTTCATCGCCGTGGATGTGTATCCACACCAGTCTATAGCATCAAAATAATGAAGCAAACTATTTCAAAGAACACTATTCTTTTGTTTCTTATATGGCGTAAGTGATGCAGCAGCTGATCCCTGACCTCTTCAGCCAGTCCAGGGGACAAGTCAACCGCTCATGCGCTGGCCTCGGGAATTGGACACCATTTTTAATACAATCCCCGTTCCCCTCTTATTTATGAACTTGCGAGTCCGCCAAGCTGATTCCAATCGAGGCTTGGAAGCCTCGTGGGCTGAGGTGAAGGATGGTGGAAGGAAGGGGAAACGCTCGGCTCCGTTCCACCTTCCTCGACCTCTCCGGCGAACTCGTCTGATCCGGTCCGTCGCCTGTTGCCCTCCGGGGCTGGTTCCATGAACGCTCGGTTGACATCCGACGGCTCCATCTTGGGTGGCACCGCCATTTCACTGCAGCAGGTCAGCCTCCCAACCTCTCGTCTCTCATTGCATTCTGTCTCTGTGTGGTAACGATCGAGAGTGAAGAAACGTAGATTGATCGTAGCACCACTAGTGCTTCATGCGACGAGTTCATGTAGCCTTTTCGATGCTTTGGCATCCCAAAGTGAAACTAATGTCGAGGTAAATGATAGTTAACATAATGGGGTAGATTGACATCTGGGCCGCTGCTTTCTTTCTGTGCACGCTTAGATCAACATCGAACAAGTCATTTCCTAATAGGGTGACTGTAAATGGTCAAGCATCTTTGCAGTTCGTATTAAAGAAAGCCTGGCATCTGTGGCAAATGAAAAGATTGATTCGACATGGCTCCTTGTCCGATACCAAATAAATAATCACCATATCACAGTTGTCCATCTTGTCATTTTCTCCCATCTCTAGATTTATTGTCAGCAGCAGTACACTTAGAACTTGTGCACAGTGTCTACAAAAATCCACTCTTGTTTGGGTGGACATGAGATCACAAGACACCGTGCTGCGCACTTGAGCCTCTTTGGTCGGTTGGATTGATGAAGAAGAAAAAGGGCGACATGACATACCTGATAAGAAGGTGGACACCACCGTCTGTTTCCTCCTCTCCACAAAAAGCTCTTATTTAATCCAGAACTTGAAGCCGACGGTAGATCAAATTGAAGGGGTAAGATTTGTGTCCTTTGTTTATGCATATCTTGATGATTAGTACAGGACAGCATATATAGGAGCTGAGTGACTTGACCAAACATAATGGCCTCTTAAAAATGAGCAACGATCCAAACGTGTTGGGGACCTACGTGAGTTCGTATCGATGAATCTCTAATGGAGTCAGACCCACCCGCTCCGCTCCCTACCAACTAGTTTATACGATCACAATACCTAATCGATGAATACATGGGGCTGCAGCTTTAACTCAATGGCGACTGCATGTGTTGTCTTGGTGTGATGTAGAAACCCCACCTTCAACTTCCTTCTCTACAGAGGGGTACTCGCCAATTACTACTGCACTCATCACCTCGATAACTTTCCCTCTTGCAAGCACACACAAGGCCATTAATCCACCCCCCTGCGCCACATCCTCCAAATGGCACCAACGCAGCCAAGTGGGTCAATGGCGATTTCACGGTTGTCAGCGAGGCGTTCTATTAACTTGTACTACATGTTCCCTTCAAGGAAATATCATCGTCATGATCCCATGAAATAAAGATCGCGCTTCTGACGTCTATATATGTGACACCACAGAGCTCCATTTACTCGACGTTGAAGCAGCGCAGAAGCCGGGTCGCCTGATGGAGAGGTCGAAGAGCGAAGCGCCGACGAGGAGCCGCTTCGCTACGCCAGACGAGGCCGGAGACCACATCGAGTGCACCGGTGCGTCGTGCCGGTCGTGCACCGCGGTCCTCGTCGCCGACTGCATCGCGCTGGGCTGCTGCCCCTGTGCGGTGGTGAACATGCTGGCCTTGACCTTGGTTAAGGTCCCCTGGGTGGTGTCGAGGAGATGTTTGGCAATGCTGAAGAGGAAAGGGGGGTCGCTACGCAGAAGAAGGGTAAGAGACGAGGGAGGAGAAGTGGAGAAGATGACAGAGGTGGTCATTAAGGGAAGGGAAGGGAAGAGCCTGGAGAAGATACGAGAGTGGGACGAGGTGGGCATCTGGGGAACGAGGGAGGGAGAGAACGGCCGTGGAGGTCCAAGACTCGATGCTGATAAGGTGTGGATGGAACTGTATCAGATCGGGCACTGGGGGTTCGGGAGGTTGTCCTTCTCGGGAACTCAAGGGAGGGGCAACTAGGGAAGGCGCAGGGTGGGAGTGCCCGAGATGCCCCTGCCACCTCAGGTGAGTGATGATGGGATTTGGAAGCTACTGCTACTGGAAGGCATGAGAGATGAACAGTGCCGCGTGGGGTTGTCTCTGCTTGTTTGTGCAAGGTTACAAGTCTGCGAGAGAGATGGAAATGTCCTGTTGGTTTCCCTTCTCTATCATCAGTTGCATTGCTGAGATTCCTTTCTCTCAGGTGCATTGATTGCGAAAAGCTGTACTGATTCTTGTGACTTGTGTGAGGTGTTACATAATCGTATTGATGCAGCCCAAATTTGATGCAGCCAATAATGGTATTATCATGTCTAAGTCTTCAATGTTTATCCTCCAAGTTTGACAACATGGAAGCTGTTTAAACATCTCTGGTCGCAGAAGTTGCCAAGATGGGATTTGTCTGTCATGTCATGTGATCTTTACCGGTCCAAAATGTTCATCTGTTTCTTGTATGTTTATTTGTATGACTGTAGGGTCCTGTTCCCAAACCAGGTAAATGGTAGACCTGATCGTGAGTTTGGGGTTTAGGGGTGTTTCACATGTCCTAATGTCCCACTGCACAATAGATGTTGTCGTCGAACTGTGCGAAGCCCGGGTTTTAAAGGTAATAGATTAGCCCTATCCATGGTGTGGTAGGTAATAAATATGATGATCCTGGCCTCATCACATCGAGGCCTACAGACAGCTGAAACTTGCAGTAAGGGTAGGCGCATCATACGGTGCCACAGTTGTGGCAGTTGATTCCATTTCCACTGTTCCACGCACCGACCTCCAACAGAGAAGAATGCAAGGGATTCAATGACTGTCACAACATCAACATCAGCACACCATTAAATTCACCATCGTCGATCTTTTCGTCAAGTTGTAGTCGAGTGTTAATAAGGTAAATCTCTGTTAGAAGTTGCCTGGCAGGCATTGGTATAAGCTGTTAAAACGAAGAGGAAGAAGAATATCAAGCTCAAGCTAAATTGGCAGTATTTTTATCGTCCCAGTTTATGTACAAAGGCTTCTTCCCTCCCTCTGGCTCGCAAAACCAACAGCGGTCATCTCGTAACACTCCATTGGCAGTCTCATATGTTGTCTTCCGGCAGGGTTACCCCTGCAAGATGGAGTATCTATCGTATCCACACCTCCTCCTCGAAGACAACAGCCTGGAGAGCTTCCGGTTGGAGAGCTCCACCCAGGTAGGGTGGTCGTCGTGGGCGTCCCCGGTAGAGCTGCCGCTCTAATTCGGCCGCTTCTTGGCCGCTTCGAATGATGTGATCGTAGCAGATGTACCGACCACAAGCAGTGCTGTCCATTGCCTCGTAGACTGCTACGTGAGCCTCTGCGACCTTCTCCACGTCGATGGTGGCGAGCAACCCCTCCGTGAACAGCTGCTGAGCTCCTGCCAAAAATTACCGTGACCTATTTAGCGAAGCTACACACGATCGAGGGATCTAACAGTGGTTGCTAACCTTTGAGGTAGGCAATGGAACTGGTAGAGTTGCGACGGCGGAAACCATGTCCGGTGACAAGGGCCGGGCAAACAGTCACTAGTTTCAAGTCCCTTCCTCGTGCCGCCCGCCACGCCGCTTTCTCCGCCATCGTCTTGCCCAGTGCCAACCATAGCTGTCAAATTGTTCCAAAGAAAAGAGGTCCTTAGACATCACGTCAATGTTCACCTCGATACAGAAACGTAGCCCTTAGGAGGTGAGTAAACTCACATCATACCTACAAACGTCTTACCACTACACACATAAATTGAATTTATCAGTGAGAAGGACGTTAATGAATTAGTCAAAAAGAGCCGCGATCAATGTTCATCTTTAATTAAATGAGGCAGGTGGCATTTCGTTGTATAGCCCCACCACTGCTGACTTAGCAACGATTAATTATTGGGTACTCGCCTTTCTGTCACGACGTACTCTTTGATCGCTCCAGCAGTTCTCGTCGACAATGGTGGCGCGACGGCTGCTACGAGGACAAGCGTTCTCTCGCCAAACACAAGCTAGAAGGGAGGAGGTGAAGACACATCTCCGGACCGATTGGGTTCTCACGCAGGCTTCAACCACCAGCTCCGCTGCTCTCACCTCCTTGTCCGCCATGTGCTTCTGTGGCGTCATAGCAACCCGAGTAAGATTGGCATTACATGCCAGAAAAGAATAATCATCTAATCCTACCTCTCTCGATCATTATCTCAGTACTTTTTGACCTGCAACAAGCTTAGCATTCCAAAGAGAACTAGCCGCCTTCCAGACAAGAATTATTCGAGTCTAGTCCACGTTATAGAAAGCAAACAGAGCATTCATTTGCAGTCAGAAGACAGTACAGGAATGGCACACAGAAAAATTAATCGTTGAAAGAGCAACGAAGCAGGGGACTATATTGTATTTACTCTGCCGGTTTGCTAGTGATGAGATCAGAGACTTGGAGACCCAATCAAACTTGATGTAATCTGACTGCTTTTGGAAAGTTCCTGATATATTATTTCTTTATTACCACCTTCACCCAATGCCTTTTTAAGCATAATTTCTATGCTCCAATTCTATTACACGATAAATTGAACGTTTGCACCTACTCGACGATTGACGTGACGATGTAAAGGAAGCTTGAGGCATTGGAACAAGGAAGAGGGACGGCTCACCGTGTAACCAGATAGACCCCCCGGATCGACCACGCTTGAGGTATGGAACACCCCGGCGCAACCGTCGAACGCTTGGCGCAAGCTCTCCAAGTCCATCACGTTGGCCATCACCGCCCACACTCCGTCCCTGCCCATCTCGCCAAACATCTCCGTCTCCCTCAGCTTGTCCAAATCCTCTGCAAGCCAAACCCACCAGTCACGACCAGCAAGCAAATCAAGCCGGCATTTTAAAGAAAGCAAAAAGCGTCAGGATATCTATCTGCATGCGCATTTCTATCATGCGTTCCGCTACGTACGACCTGGTCGAGTCCATGAACCCGAATTCATGATTGTTGGGAACACCAACCAGAGACCTTTACGTCGCTGTGATGCGACAAGTATTGTCCACTTTGCTACAGTATGGACAAAGAACAACAACACACGAATGTTAGGTCAGGTTGCATAGATACTACAGACCTGCCGGGTTCAAAATATGCGTAATTCCTAAGAAATACTAGAAAGAAGTCTTAAGATGACACAAATAATAAGAAATCATTGTTTAGATGGTCAAAGAAAGCTAAATTAATGGTCCATCAGATCTGAGGGCTAATAGAAACTGGTTCCTCGAGTTCTACCAGAGGAATGAAAAGTTAGGATCCATTCATAGAGTCGAACACCTACAGAACGACATCGAGCTAGTGACGGGCCCACCTAATTTTCATGTCAGGTGTCAATCACGCCGCGGCATCCCGACGCCATAGCGTGCATCAGCGTAGAGATCGACGAGCATCCGACCGACGAGGTCGACCAAAGCAAGCGGTGGGTACCCATCTAGAACGTACTGATTGATCTGGCTGATGAGAGAAAAGGGAGAGGAAGAGATTGGGGAAGAAGGCGAACCTTGGGTTTGGAGGGCGAGGCGCACGGTGTAACCACGATCGAGGAGGCGGTTGACGACGGCGAAGCCGATGAAGGAGATCCCCCCGGTGACGCACACCGTCCGCGAGTCGCCACCCTCGCCGTCACCGACCACCTTCCGTCGTACGCCTCCCGGCTCCGCCTTCAGCACATCGGCCCTCCCGCTCCCCCCGCTTCGCAGGAGCGTCTCCCGCATCTCCTCGATCTCCGCCTCCAAGCTGGCCGTGCTCCTCAACACCCCCATCTCCGTCGCTCCCTCCCCTCCGTTTCTTGTCTTCTTGTGAGATCCCAAGAGGCCGAACCCTCCTGCAAAATATAAAAAGGGGGGATTGATACATTCACACCGCGTGGAGGTACGTCCTTTGATGACCACGTTGCGGTGTGACCGTAATAGTGCCATGGCCGGGGCTAAATCGGGTGAGAATAGAATTAGGAACGGACTCGACCCGTGTCAATCGTATTTCAACTCAACTGTCGACATTATGAAAACGTGCAAGTCCATAATATATATAATTGGGTCATTTATTTATCTTAGGATGCGTTGCCTTCATTAAACTTCTTTAGCAATAGTATTTAATATTTTAAAATAAAAATAATAAAATAATAAAGAGGAGATTATAAATAATAAACCTGCACTATTTTGGCAATTAGGACACATTAATTGGCCGAGAATGCAACTAGACTAGTGGGGCCATGCATCCATGTGCTTCATTTCCAATTCGGCACGCTTCAAAGGCTGATTTGGTGAGGCAACCCCATAGAATGCTAATGTGGTCCCAGTGGCGGTCGATCGAGAGACTTCGCTCATGGTTTATCACTGTCACCTTTCGTGGCATGGCTTAGAGTGAAATTTCATTTCCACCATCTCCATACTAGTTAGTGCAAGTTATAATGGGGGTTCCACTCCGTTAGGAGCAACGTTTTATGGCCAACGCTCCCCACCTGCGTGACTGGGTCCCGCCATCGTCGTCAATGCTGTCGCCACTCAGGTACGGAGGCTAAGGGCTGACTGGGACTGCCTGGATTTTGCGATTCGCACGTCACAGGCCGAGGCCTGCTCGATGGTGACCGCGGATCAAATGGTGGACCGGACGCTTCAAAGAGCCGGCTATTTCCCCTACTCGCTCCTAAAGGCAGCGCGCCGTTTGATCCCGTCTCGGCCTGCTTTTAGATTCGCGTCGCCTACAGCTCGATGCGATCTGCGCCTTCAAACAACCGACGAGACGGACGATATGTAGTAACACTCAAGTGGTCAAATGGTTGATAGTGGTTGACGACGTCGGGCATGACTGTATATTGTGACATCAATAAGTAGTACAATTGGGAAGATGGATGTTGCAAAGCTTGGAAAGATAATAGGTTATTAATCTGTTTGTGGAAGTGTACAGAAACACTCTGCTCTGCACTCTAAATACTCCTTCAAAACGCCTCTTTCTCTGCGAGGAACATCGAGGAGTCATTCTTCGCTTTCCTTCTCAGCAGTTTCGAGTCCAAGTAGGTATCATCACCCTATGTATGCGTACAGGAAATGCCTTCCTCTCTGCACTCGAAACCAGTACGACGACAGCGTTCCTCCAGCGTCCAAAAGACGATCCAGCTTCACGGGTTGCCTCCTCCTCCTCGTCTAGTGCTCGGTACTGCTGTATGCCGAGCTGCTTCCATGTTCGTGTTCATGCTCACCGGAATGGTCGTAGTCGATGCTGAAGCTCCCACTATCGAACGCCATTCTGCGCAGCTTTTGGATGTCAGCGGAGTACTGGCCAGAGTTGTAGACGGTGCTCTGCCCAAACTTGACGCCATTGGAGAGATCAGACAGGCTTCCCTCGCTATCCAATGCTCTCAGCACCTAACGCGAGAAGGAAGACGACCACTTGCATTAGAGTCGTGAGCGATGTAGGAGTGCAGCTTACTGCAGGATGTAGAGACGAACACCAAGGTTGGTTACCTGCACCATTCGTGGTCGCTTGGGAGCAGAGTGACGGACGCAAGCAGCAGCTGCTTCGATCACACGTAACATATCAGCTTTTAGAAAGTTGTTCTCAAGCTTTGGGTCCACTAATTCTTCGTAGTCGCCTGTTTCAAGAGCATGAATCAAGAGTGGACGAGCCTGTAAAAGAACACACAGTAAATGTTCATGCGCTTGATGATAAAGCCACTGTAAGGCCAAAGTCAGCATACCCATTCCACCAAGCTCTCGTCGCCCAAAGGCCGAGATGCATCAACAGGTTTTCGCCCGGTTATGAGTTCCAGAAGCACGACTCCAAATGAATACACATCTGATCTATCTGTTAATTTTCCGCTAGATGCATACTCCGGTGCCAAGTACCTAAAAATAAGAGCATGAACTACATCAGCAAGGAAAGATTATGAATGTCCCAGCAAGCAAGAACAGAGCACGCACCCGAATGTTCCCATAACTCTGGTCGACACATGCGTATGTGCATCGTTTGCTAGTTTTGCCAGCCCAAAATCTGCTACCTGTAAAATTCCATAGAGTAAAGAAAGATGGCATTAATGCATAGTCTACCAAAGAAAAAATGAACCTGAACCTTTGGAGTTAACAAAGCATTTTACCTGCGCTTCAAAGGATTCATCCAAAAGGATATTAGCCGACTTGATGTCCCTGTGAATGATCCGAGGATGACCTACGGCAAGAAGAATCAAGAATGAAGCGGATCTGTCGTGGTGATTATAGATAAAGATACAAGGAAACGAGGAGTAACTCACAATCTTCATGCAGGTACGCCAGTCCACGAGCAGAGCCTACAGCAATTCTCATTCGTTTTGCCCAGTCGAGAACGGGAAGTCCCTCTCCTAATAGTTAGAGATTGGGAGTTGAAGTCAAGTCGATCTCTGGGCTAAACAACCACGACAGGAAAGGAATATATCCAAGAATTTATGTACCATGCAAATGGTGGTCTAGAGTTTTATTGGAGACGAACTCGTAGACCAGCAGCCGATGTTGTTCTGCTATGCAGTAACCCACCAGAGAAACCAGATGGCGGTGGTGGACGCGGCTGATGATCTCCACTTCCGCCTTGAATTCCCTGTCGCCTTGTCCACTCCCAATCTTAAGCTGCTTCACCGCCACTTCTCTACCGTCTTGCAGCACACCCATGTACACAGATCCGAACCCTCCCTCGCCAATATGATTCTCCCGAGAAAACCCATTCGTTATGTCCATCAGCTCTTCGTATGTAAACCATGACTTGGACCCTGAAGGATCGATCCCCTCAGCAGCACGAACCTGGCGACCATAACTCCCGTACGAGCTTTCCCCGGAAGGAGACGCTGCGTGATTGGCATCTGGATGTGGAGCTCTTCCGGCTGCTGCACCTGCCGGTCCATGGTAGCGGCCATCTACGATGAACCGATGGAAAGAATGAGAACGAGATCCAACGGGAAGGAAATCTGCGGTTACTCACTTGGTAGTGCAATTTCAGGTGGTGGACGCCTGGACTGTCCTGTTAAGCCATGCGTTCTTTTATTCTTCTTCCTTAAGACCACGAAGAAAATGGCAACTAAGGCGACTAATACTCCAGCAACAGTTATTCCGACCAATGTTACCGTTTCATGATTGCCTTGTGAATTCGATGAAGCAGCGGAAGGAGGGGAGCTTGAATTTTTGGAAGGGGAAATGTGCCGCGGAACAGTAGGTGATGGGGAATGTGAAGGAGTAGTGTTCTTATGGATCGGTGTTACGGGTGTCGGGACGGATGGCGGAGTTGGAGTGGTAATGGTTGATGATGGTGCGGGTGCAGGTACGGACGGCGGAGTTGGAGAACTTGGTGCAGTTGCAGACACAGGAGGAGGTGGTGGTGGTCGGGATTCTTGGTTGCCAGGAGATGGTGCAACCTTTGGAGGACCAGGTGGTGGTGGCACGACGACGGGTGTAGGTGGCGGCACGACGACGGGTGTAGGTGGCGGCGGAGGGGGAGATCTAGAATCCGATGGTGAGCTAACAGGAGGTGACGATGCTGGAGGAGGAGGCGGAGGCGGAGAGGTAAGAACAAGTGATGGTGGTGAAGGAACGGGGGAGGCAGCTTTGGGAGGAGGAGGAGAAGGAGGAGGAGGTGGTGGAGGTGGAATTGGAGGGGGAGGGGTGGCATTTGGTGGTGGGGTATTCGGTGGTGCCAACGTTGGCGGCGTAGTCGGTGGAGGGGTGAGTGGTGATGACTTAGGCGGAGGAGATGCAGTTAAATCAGAAGGTTGTAGCGGAGGCGAATATGGTGGCGACGGGGATGGGTTTTCGGACGGAGATGGACTCTGGGGAGGCGGCGCCGAAGCTGGTGGAGATGGCGGAGAGGTCGTTGGCTGCGGAGAAGTCGCCTCCGAGGGAGGTGGAGTCGTGCTAGCCGTCGAGTTAGAGCTCAGACTCTCAGGAGGTGGAGCCGAATCTGACATTTCCTCCTCTTCCTCTGTTCTCTCCTGTTGCTCCTCTCGTCCTCTCCAAACTCAACCTCGCAAAACCAATCGTTCATGCAATCCCTCCTTCTGCATGCACACGAGAAGACCAGATTATGACATCAGAGACCAAAAACCACGAGGCACACGAGCAAGATCGAAACCTTGGCAGGCTCGGCAGCGATGGGTGCAACCTTGAACGCGACGACACGATCGATCTCCCAACACTGCCTCCGTTCCGGAAGCTGAAAGAACGCCGAAGGCTGATGTCCCTACATCAAAGGAGAAGAGAAGAAACGGAATCAGAGGGGGCACGGCAAAGATTTGGCTCCACGATTCAAGAAAGCCGGAGAAATGGCAGCGACGGGATCCAAAACCTGGGAAGGAGAGAAGGCGTGCCAAATTTGTGGGGCCAATTGCAGGGGGAGGGGTACTATCGACGGCCGCGGAGAAGAATCCGGGGAGGGCGCTCCTCTGGAGATCAGCTCGTCCGTTCGCTGCACGGGGAATTCACGCCAAAAATAGCGCCATCAACGCCATTCGAACCATATTTTCTGCTATTTCAGTGCTCTGCTTCATAAAAATAAGCTAAACGACAAAACAACACATTTGCATGGTTTGCTTAATTTCGATCTAATCCCATAATTTCTTGTGCATGCTTTTCCACAAATCTCAAAAAATTATTTTAATTACTTTATTATATATAGAAAATAATAGTAAATATATCATATTTTTGTTGGTGGCAAACGCACTAATCGAGTCTCAAACAGCTGATTGAGGATGTCACCCACATACTCATCCAAATTTAGCTGATTGAGCCATTACTTGCAGATGTAACAGTTGGTGACAACACGAATGACAGAATTTAATCGAATATATTCTACTAATAATTTGATTTTAACGTATTATAAGCTTGCATATAAACACCACCCAATGTTCCTGTCGGATGCCTTTGGCTCAATGATGAATGGGACAGCACAACTCGGAAGGATACAGCCAACAATACAACGCAAAAGTGTCGTTACGATGAGCACACTATTTCCATCATTTGGCTCTAACCCTTCCCATTTAGCCAACGATTGCATCTCTCGACTCCCACTTCTCTCTCTCTCTCTCTCTCTCTCTCTCTCTCTCTCTCTCTCTCTCTCTCTCTCTCTCATGCCTTGTGTTCATATGCATATCCTCGGATATCACCAGAAAACCCTACCTATGGCTCTGCATAATTATTTCTCTTCTTGTCAGGCACAGCTCCTGCGCAGTGGTTACTTGCATGCGTTTGAGCAGATCAATGGACTCGACTTCTGTGATCCTACGAGAAACAAAGCATTGACGGGTGAAGATCACGCAGCAGCAGTTGACATGTAGCACCACTGATCCGGAATTACCTGATGGTTTTAAGGATCTGCATAGATATGTTCACAGAGGTATATTCTTCTCTTGTCACTTGTTGGATGAACAAGATGGATTCAATCATCACATTTGCATGCTAAAGTTCAAGGAACTGTTGCACATTAACACTGGAATTTTTCTTCTTCGGTTTTCTTGTTCTTTGTGAGATCCATGTGGAAGTGTTCAGGACCTAATATATATTGGACTCCTTTCTAATAGCTTATTCAAGTATATATAAGAGCAGGTTTTCCTTCAATTAATATTTATATATTGTAATTTGAGCTTACATGATGTACTTAGGGTTCAGTTTCATTTGTCATGTCTAATCCAGTTTGCATGTGGGAGATGTTAGAGCTTAATATTTGTTGAATCACTTCTTAGTACCTTAAGCACACTAATGTAGCCAATGATTTTGGATTTAGGTAGAGTTCAAACAACTGCTATAACATTGTGGACTTGTTTCTGCTGATCATAGCTTTTAAGACAGCTTAAGAAGATTATACTGAGGCTAATACATGGCTTTGGAACCCACAAAAAGACTGATGAACTTCCAAGGAAAGCATCTGAAACCCTTTACTTGGCATCATATTCTGCAACACGCCATAGGATGTTTCTTGAGATAAACCAGTCTTCCTTCCGGTCTTCGGAATCATCTATCATGTTTAATTCCGTGATGTCACATGCTTTTTGCTCATTAAAAGAATTCAGATAATGTGGCTTCGTCTATTTCTCTTCAGACTTGCGGTCTTCAAATATATCATCCTTCTCTATGCATACACACACAAATGCCACATATATATATATACACGAGATATGAAGAATTATCGACTAAAATAGGATAGGATTTTCTTATTTATGTTTGGCTATCCACAAAAAATCCAGTGATCTATCTGTAAGCAGGTTAGGGCACTCAAAGTTAGATTCTCATCACAAGACTCTCTTCTCATCACAAACGCTGTCCACCGTTCCTTTCCAGAGTTCTGGCTATGGCTATGGCTGTGGCTGTGGCTGTGGCCACACCTTTGGTTGGTGTAAACCGTAAACCTATCCCCAAACCTCATCCCAACCAAGTGGAGGAGCGGGAAGAATGAGCAGAAGACACAGACGCACATCCCCTCTCTCTCTCTCTCTCACACACACACACCCGTCCTTGTCCTCATCTGCTCGGGTCCCTCGGCATAAATCCCCTGGGATCCATCGTGTCTCCCTGCACAATGTCGACCGCCGCGGTGCACTGCGTCGCCCCGCTCGTCGGAGCCAACAAGCCCAAGGCCGCCGGTGCCGCCAGACCCGCCGGGGTCCTCTGCAACCTCAACAACAGCAGCGGCAGCAACAAGAAGAACGCCTCTTCGGCTCCCTCTCCCTCGTTCCCTCGCCTCATCAGGAACTCTCCCGTCTTTGCGACCCCAACCACCGCCGCGCCCGCCGTGGTGAGAAGTTTACTCTTCTCTCTGTTTCTCTACTTCATCTGCTCGGTGCTTTCATGGGTCTGCCTTTGGTGATGGAAGTCTCCGGTACACCAACTCCCTGGTCCACACCCGCCAAACAGACTAACTCCCCCTAGTCGACATGCATGGAATTACGGGAGAACGTAGGAATAAGGAAGAAGCACTCCACGTACTACCATGCAAACAATGTGGGATAATATAATGAGTTATCCCCACTGGATTCACCGAAAGATTTAGTTTCTGGTAGAAGATCTAAGGAAGCCAACGTGTTCTGCGACACAACTTGGGTACGCAATATATACGACAAAAAGGGTCGTCCTTTTGTGCGATCAATGGACAGATATCCAATAGGACATGATCTTAAATTTGATTGTTAAGCAATTCGTTGAATGTCCAATGAAAATTCCATCAGAGAGAACAACAAGAATATATTTTTTATTTCCTTGGATAAATTATAGCTGTTTTGGGGTTGGCTAAATGATTGGGTCCCTCAGGAGCGCGTTCTTCGATCCGTGTTCATGCAAAAGATGGCCGATCGAATTCCAACCCAATTAATGTCCTTCAAATTCGCAGGAAATGGAGCCAGTGGAGCGAGTCAAGTCAGGGTTTACGGACTTTAAGAAGGAGGTCTACGAGTGAGTCCTCTTCTTCTGAACCACACGTTAATACGTGGGCTTCTGTGTTCAGTCTCCTTACGGCCTACTTCTTCTTCTACGAATGTCCATTGCAGGAAGAAGACTGATTTGTTTGCTGATCTCAAAGAGGGTCAAAGCCCCAAGGTTTGCTTCACAAAAAGACACTCGGTTCTCTTTTGCTGCCAAGTGCGAGCTTACATTGGTAGTAACAATGGTGATGCAGTTCATGGTGTTCGCATGCGCCGACTCCCGCGTGTGCCCCTCGGTGGTGCTCAACTTCCAGCCCGGTGAAGCCTTCACTATCCGCAACATCGCCAACATGGTCCCTCCCTATGACCAGGTTATACACCTACCTACACACACTTCGGCGGTCATCTCCTCTCTGCCGCTATATGACGTCCATCGCTTTCTCCGCGTAGGTTAAGTACGCCGGAGTTGGGGCCGCCATCGAGTACGCTGTGCTCCATCTCAAGGTCAGATCTTGCTTCTTCACATGAAGAAGAGATAACGTTTGTCGCACGTACATGATGGTGATGTGTCGTGCAGGTGGAGAACATAATGGTGATCGGCCACAGCCGCTGCGGTGGGATCAAGGGACTCATGTCCATCAAGGACGACGGCACCACCAGCACGTAACCACCATTCCTCTCTCTCTGTCTCTCTCTCGCTCCTCTACGTTACAGCGTTAGCATGTAAGAGATTTGTGTTGACCAGTGACTTCATCGAGGACTGGGTGAAGATTTGTCTTCCGGCAAGAGACAAGGTGAAGGCCACTTACTCCAGTTTGCCATTCGAGGAGCAGTGCACCAAGTGCGAGAAGGTCATATTTGCATGTTTGAGATGTCATGTCTCTGTCTAATCTTCTTACTAAACTAAATCTTAATCTCCGCTTACCTTCTCGCAGGAGGCTGTAAATGTTTCACTGCAAAACCTGAAGACCTACCCCTTCGTGAAAGATGCCGTGGAGAAGAAGTCCCTGAAACTGATTGGAGCATACTATGACTTCGTCAATGGCGTCTTTGAGACATGGGAGGACTAAAAAGCTCACCCCCGGCCGCTCTATGTTAAAGCCGGAGTCTGTAGCAATAACCTATGATGTAATCATGTGTTTCTGACCGTGGTGTTTACACACCATGATGTACTGTTCGACCCTTCTTTTGGATCAGAACATCAGTAAGAATATAATATCCATCCAAGATAAAAATCTGAGATCAATAACCTGTATTTTAGGTTCAGAATGGCAAATATAAATGGTTTCAGCAGTTAAACTTCCATGAGCAATCTGAGCAACCAAAACCTGTAAATTTAGCTGATAAGAGACTAAGAACAAGAGATTGGATGATGCCTTCAGTACAATGCGAACAGAGCCATAGTAGAAATACCACTAGTTGATATGTTATAGGGCTTTGTTGAGTGGATAAGATCATTCACATCAACCACACACATCTTTTTCAATACATTTATTACTGACTTTATTTCTCATGTACTGACAGAAGCTGAGAGTGAGCCTGGCATAACCTCAATTTGATCTGTTGAGGGCAGAACCAAATCCATTCCTGCTAGGATTGGAAATCCAAATTGTGTAATGTAAAAAGAAGTGACATATAACCAGCTTAATCCCAAAAATAATATCATTTTATTTTGCATTAGTTTAGATAATAATAGTTTCATTACCACTGTCATTATCATCATCATCATCATCATCATCATCATCATCATCCTCCTTTAACAAATGCTTTACATGATAAATAATCTAATCATAACCAAATGCATGATAAATAATCTAGTCATTATAGCTGCTTTAACAAAATTATGTAAAGCACAAAACCAATGCAGCAAAAGTGCTGCTAAATAAATGAGAAATAGGGACAACTTGCTGCTACTGCTGCATTTTTTGTGAATTTCACCAGGTATTATTCAACACAGACCTAAATTTTTTTTTAACTATGTATAGATTGGAATATGAAGAGAAGGAAGTATCATGATATGACAGATTGGTTCCACGTGGATCTGACTGGAACCATGATCAGTTTAGTCGATTACTATAACTTAACAAAATATGAGAAAATGATTAATAATGAATGATCTAGGTGCAAGAGTATCAAGGTGAAGGCAAATTATGTCTGCAAAGTCGTGTAGCTGCTATACATTTTGTAGAATCTCGGCAAATGTATTCAGTAGGATTATCTCAAGCCATGATTACTTTGAGACATGCATCATGGCATGATAGGTTCTGATGATATGGAGCAGAATGAAACAAACAAAATTTCATAGCAATCAAGTGGTAAACAATATCTAATTTAAGAAAGTCTCAGAAAATTATCAGATGTATCCATCATGAAACCGCAAACGTATCAAGATGAAACCATGAATGATTAGCCTTATGCAGATGCAGTGGCAGAAGAATATTTAGCCAAAGACTTCTATCTCTGAAAATGACTACCAGAGAAATAAAATTACACCAAATATGATTTTTTAAGGAAGTTCTAAACTTTAAATTTCATTTTCTACAGAATATCTCACAAATGACTAGTTCTAATAATAATACTAATAAAATCAATAGGTCTAGGTAATTCAACCTGACCCATTAGGTGATATTTTACAAATTGGATTAGTTTCCTATGCATGATACATGAAAATCCATGTGAAAAGAATAATGCACATAGAATTGCCCTGTTGTCGATATCTCAACGATAAGGTGCAGCATGTTGTTTTAAGATGATAACATGTCCTATAAATTTGAATTACTCCCTACATGTTCTTCAACACTAAATTATATTAAGTAATACTAAATTCCATGATGGACGGAACTCCAGAAACGCCAAGATGTTTCTTGAGCATATCCGCTCCTTGGCAAACAGAGAAGCAAATCACTTCAAAATCCAAACTTATAAACATACTATTACCAGGTCTTAAGATTAAAGATGCTTCTCATGAATAAGCAACAACAAAGGTCACTGCTATAAGTATTTCAGACAAAGCACAAGAGAATATGAATAAACAATGATATCAGAAGTGCAATAAGAACCCAGACAAAAACATTTGCATCTAAGAAACAGACATAAACATGGATATCAGTAATCTCTCACTCCTAATAACTCAGAAAAGCTCACCCTATAAATCTCTGTTTTTTCTGATTTCTGACTGTAGGTACTTGATTATGTTCTCTAAAGGACAAGATAAGTTTGCCTCCAGCACCAGAGAACTAACAATATCTTCAGCAGCTCTCATCTCATCATGGAACTCAGAATTGAAAACCAGGTATGAGAAATGCTCATCTAACACCAAGCCCAATGCTTTGATGATGGATTCAAATGAAGGAACACTCTCACAGGTTCTCAATCCCAGCACTGACCCAGCAGACGGACAGGGGCGTGCTTCCGGGAACCTATGGTACTTCTCTAACCACTTCACTAAGTACCGAATCAGATCCAATATTTCCTGTCCATCTAGTCTCGAAATCACGGAAGATAGCACAAGTCCTTCTGCGTTCGATGATCCAAACACATAATGCAAGCACACTTGTGATGGTGAGAAACCATCATAAGCCATCATTAGTAAGATTGAAGCCTCTCTAGCTAGCTTCGATGCTTTCTTTGGCAGCCCCATTTGCGTAGCTTTCTCAATGGCTAAAATAGCTTGGTTTTCCCATTGCTTCTTCACCGCAACCATACCATCATAAGAATCATCAGTTGGTGATAAGAAATGCTTAAGAACAGAGAGAAGCTCCACGGACCGAAGATCTGAGACATGCTTGACCAAGAGACAGAGCAACTGAGTTTGATTTTTCTCCGCAAGCTTCTCCGTCAGATTCGTGGAGTTGAGATGCCCCACCAGCCCCTCGAGAAGCAAGGTCTCCAGCAATTCCCATACCTCGAGAACAACACAGCACTCGGCAATCAGCCCAGCAACCTCTCGACCTATCAGAAATCTCAACTTCTCGATCCCTGCACGCGCAAACTCGATGCCCGACGCGTCTCCGGCGTCGGAACCGATCGAAAGGCCGACCTTTTCGGCGCTCTTCCTCAAAAACAAGTTCAAAATCCCAAAGAAGTCACCTTTACCCAAGGACTTAGGGCGTCGGAACTTGCTCCTGAGTTTTTCGACCAAACGGGAAGATAACTCGATGATAGCAGCGTCAGTCTCCGAGATCTTCCACCCGGACACGTGCTTGAGGGAGACGCCGCCGGGGGCCTCGGCGTCAGGCTTCAACTGCGAGAAGATCTCGTCGGTGTTGAGAACGATGGGGTACTTTGAGGGCGGAGGAGGGTTTCCTCCGTCGTTAGCCTCCGCCGCCGCTACTGCCCGTGTAATTTCTTCCAGCAGCGTCATGTCTAGGGTTTAGGGTTTCAGCTGCTCACGAAGTAGAAGACGAGATTTATTGCCCACAAGCCCACACGTCCGGTCTAGCTTCATGGTTCGGTTTGATCCACTCACGTCCGGTCTAGGTTCGTGGTTCGGTTTGATCCCCTCCGGTTCACGAGAAATTTAGATTTAATACTGTTAAGCCTAGTCTCATATTTTTGGGATCAAATCATTTCTTTGTAGAAATCAAATCAAACCAACCCAAATTAAATTATTTTCTTTGGAAAGATCAACAAAAGATAGGAAGGATTGTTTTGATCGGAGAGTCAACACTTCTATTTAATCTCAAAGGTGTAGATCTATTTTGGGGTTCCGTGTCAAGATGAATAAGACGGCTTAAGCGTGCAATCGAGGTAGTAGATGGATTATCGAGGGTATTGGTGGCTCACGACGACTAACTCATGATCATTCCGATGTATCACTTATTTGCTGAGAGAAGTCTGAGATCGTCCCGAGGGGTGCCTTAGTTTTGCCTAGAAGTATTCAATATAGCTCCGAGGTACTTTTCAGACATGCATAGGCTCTACACAAGCGGTCGATGTCGAAAGAATGTCCCAACCCAACCCCTCTAATGTTAAGTTTGAAAAATTATTTATAAGGATCTATTTCAACTCGAATAATATATACGTAAACATAATAAATCCAGTGATAAAAGTGTTAGGCCATAAAAAATTAAAAATTTCGGTTTTATCCCATTGCCTCCCACACTCTCTATTTCCCATGATAGAGAGGAGTTGGAGCGTTGGGGAAGAAGAAGAGGAGAAGTAGAGAAGGAGGGAAGAAGAGGAGAAGAGGAGGAGAAGAAGAAGAGGAGGGAGGAGGTGGCTACGACACCTCTGTTTCTTATAGGGGGAAACAGAGGAGAGGAGGCATTGTGCATCGGGGAGGAGAAGGGAAGAAGAGGAGAAGAAGAAGAAGAGAGGGAAGAGGGAGAGGAGCGAGAGGTAGCTGCAGCAGCTAGGGCTGTAGCACCTCTGTTTCCTGCAGGAGGAAACAGAGGAGTGCATGTGTGGGGCGTCGGGGAGGAGAAGGGAAGAAGTGGAGAAGAAGAGAAGAGGAAAAAGAAGAAAAAGAAAAGAGGAGGGTGGCTACGGCAAGGGCTGCAGCGAGGAGTTATGGGGCGTTGGGGAAAAGAAAGGAAGAAGAAGAAGAAGAGCAAGGGAGGAAGAAGAGGTTGCGGCTACGACGGTGGCAGCTGCAGTTGAAAGAGAAGAGGAGAGGAAGAAGAGCAAGGGAGAAAGAAGGAAGAAGAGGCTGCAGCTGTAGCGATAGCAGCTGCAGCTACAGAAAAGAAAGAGAGGGAAGATGAGGAAAGAAGGGTTGGGCTGTGGTTGTGGTTGTAGCGATTGCGACGGCAACTGTAGCAACTACGTGGTGAAAGAGGAAGAGGAAGGAAAAAGAGAAAGAAAGGAAAGGGGGAAAAGGGGTTGCGGCCGTGATTGCAGCTGTAGTAGTGGTGGTTGCGACAGCATTAGCAGTGTAGTTATGGCAGAGGCATGGCTACAGCAGCTATGACAGCAGCAGTGACAGTGGCTGCGGCAGATATGTTTGGGGAAGAAAAAAAAGGAATGAGAGAAAGGAGAAAAGGAAGTAGTGCAGTGGAGGTGGCAGTGGCAGCGGCAACGGCAGCGACGGAGCCAGCAGCATGGCTGTGGCAATGGCGATGGTTATGGCAGTTGTGTTTGGGAAAGAAAAAGAAGGAATGAGAGAAAGGAGAAAGGAAGTAGTACAGTGAAAGAGGCTACGGCGGTGGCCACGGTTGCGACCGTGGCTAGGTTGTGGCTGTCACTATGGCATGACAACTGCGGTTGAGAAAAAGAAGATTGGTGCAAAAAATAAAACAATGAGAGAACATAGAGGAAAAGTAGAAGAAGGATTCGGGCGTACACATTCGGATCTTCGGAATCAAAATCTGCGAAAGGCAAGTGTTTCAATCTTTTCCATTGTTTCAATCCTTTCTATTGCAAGTGTTCCGATCCTTCCTATTGCAAGCTTTCAAATTTTTCCTATTGCAAGTATCCTGATCTTTCCTTACTGCAATTTTATCTCTATATTTGTCTTGAATATGAAAACTTTGAATTGTTCTAGCCTTGCATTTGATGTGTCTCCTATTTAGACGTAACGATTTGAATATATGAAACATCTAAGATATGACCTTTCTATCTTGTTATGGTTATAACTTTATGCACTGACATCTGATTTATTCAAAACTTATTTCATTGGAAACTAGACTTGTAGATCTTTCTTTTAATACTTAGATTGAAAGATTTAGAGTCTAAATGCCTACTAAGTTATCTATTAAAACTGAACTTATGAATTTTGTAAAATAGTGATTTTGTTTTCTGACCTTTGATTACTAAATCAATTGTAACTCTTTGATGAAAACTTTGATTTATACAAAACTTATTTTATCTAAAACTAGATTGAAATATCTTTCTAATGATATATTTTCTGAGTAAATTGGAGTATGATTGATAATTTAAATCATTTGTTCAATGTGCCTCTCGAATTCTATCGGAAATTGATTTCATTTAGCTTTCTTTGTTCAATTGAGTTTTATATTACTACTTTGAATTCTTGTATACTCTTATCCTTAAATTATTTATATTCTTGAAACTTATTATGTAAAATTTATGCTGTATCATATTGACTCGTATTGGCACATGTATATCCTATTATTTCATAATTGCATTCGATATGTGCCTATTCTAGTTTCATTCCTTTGGATATTGAATTCATCTAACCTTCTTATTTTAATTGAGCTATATGTAATTGTTTAGAATCCCTGTATGCTCTTGCTTTCATTTCCTTTTAAATCTGAATTCATTTGTGAAAGATTATGTTTGTATCGTATTGACTCATAAAGGCATATACATGTTTTGTTGTTCTGCATATGCTTCCGATATATCCTAATTTTATTATTCATACTATCCTTTTATGCTTTGGTGTTTGTGAGATATTATGAAGGGAGTTATGCATAGAGCATATGATGCTCTGTCGGCCCCCTATAACTTCACTTAGACGTGATTAAATGGAGCTCTCACATGTAGGAGACTTATGTTTGGTGGTCATTCAGAAATGGATGTACCATATTATATTATGGTCCTACTTTACCTTCCATGTGTTTGATATGACATTCAGAGCTTTGGTTATGTGTTTCTATATGTGCTATGGATATGAATGATATGAATGCAACGTCAAACTCGGCGTTTGAGCCTTTTGTTTCGTATTTGTTCTTCTATATGCTCCGAAATTGTTCATATGCCATTAATTTGCTTTGAAATATTTCACATACCATTGATATGTTCTGAAATGTTTCATTTGTTATTGATATGCTCCGCAATGTTTCATCTGCTATTGTTATGCTCTGAAATGTTCCATATGTCGTTGATATGCTCTAGAACATTTCCTATGCTATTGATATGCACCAATTACTTTATATTCCATTTGTTATGAACCAAATGTGTTTTGAATGACATGACATTTACGATTATGTATCTAATTATATGATACCCTTAGAGTTCTTGTATTCTGCCTTGCATTGTGATACCTTATTTGTTTGAAACTGTTCATTTTCATTCTGGATATATTTTGTCACTTGCTGAGTTGTTTTTAGCTCACTCCATTGTTATATAAAATCTTTCAGGTCAGCTTGTCACACTTTGAGATGTTTGTATTGGGCTAAGACAGTGGAGAGCTATTTAGAATTATGGGCAAGTCTTGTTGGTTGTTATGTTATTGCTATATAAGCATATTTTGTATGTAACAAAATGTTGTCGATGAACCTAAATGGATAAGTCGTGTAAAAGTATTAAAAAATCTCTCGTATTTGGAATTTCGGAATGTTAAGTTTAGTTTATGATGATATGAATTTGTGGAAGAAATGGTTGGAGTTCTAATTATATAAACTATTTAGCTTGTGAATTTATAACTGTTGTTCATGTTTGTTAAGTTGACTTAGGTTTCCATAAAGGTGAATTTTCGAATAATGTGATATATGATTATAACATGCACAAGTTTTAAAGATGTGAATTTGACCAAATGTTTCTCAGTGTCCTTAAATGTTAGATTGGATCCTGGATTGATTTGTGATGAAAAATTTTAATATTATCATTTTTTTTAATGCGTGATAGACCCCGTTTGACTTAAGAGCTTGGGTTTTATACCTAAGCAATTGGTGGCATGAAACTAATGATAGATTAGGGTATCCCTTATCTTGCCAAGGGATCATTGATGATGATAGTTGAAAAACGCATCGTCTGAAAGATGACGTTAAAGTAAGACACCTGTGATGATATGTTTTGTCAAGACTCTTGGCCTATCTAGGATAGGTAGGGGATGGCCCCTTGTATCGTTTACTAATCACATCAATTGAAATATAAGAAGACCAAAATACCCTTAAAATCCTTTTGAAAAAATCTTTATTAGTCAAAATTATTATGATATCTGTAGCTCACACGATAACTTGAAAGTAATCTATTCAAAAAGTCTTGGGTTTGATTCTTAGTTGATCCATTTGAATTTTTTTATTTATTTATTAATCTATATATCAAATTGAATATTACTTTATTTCATCATATTTGTATTTTAGTTATTAAAAAAATATATATTATTCTACAATTCAAATAAAGTTCTAAATATAAAAATAAATATTCCAAATGGATATTATATTCTAATTAGACCAGCTCAAGCTTGAAAGGATTTGGATGCTTTTTTATTTTTTTGTTCATCATAAAATATATTTAAATCTTAATATGAATATATTTACTCACCATATTATATTATTTTATATTAATTTTATATTTAAATATTAATTTAAATATATTTATTCATCGTATTATCCATCAAATATCTTAATCTTAATCTGAATCTCGATGAATTTTTAAAAAAATCACTAATTTGAAAATTTTCTACATAGTGTCATTTTTCTTTCAAAACGACTATTCGATCAACCTTTGGTCACTTGATCGTGCCTTCGTCTTGAATAGTCATCCATCACTTGTAGCATAGATGTGATCGTGCATAGAGGTGACAAGTGATAGAAGCTTCGCCCCATCTCCTCATTCCCATCAAACACATTGTTTGTAGCCCTCGCATGAGAAATGAGAGAGTGCATCGTGGTTACCCTCTCCTTTTTAGCCCATAACCGATTGTCACAGACAAACTTTGAAACAGGATGTTTGATGCAATGCTCATGTATGTCCGTATCTTGTGGGTTTGTTCATGCTTTGTACAGCAGGTTGAGGGACGGTCGAAGGCTAAGAGTCCCATTTGTGTGGGTTTGATGGCCACTTTAGGCTTGTAAATAAAGGTTGTGTCATGTGGACACTTGTGAGAGATTTTCGGTCTGTAATGGACCATTTTTCCCCTTTGTTGTGCAACTGTTCGGAGCTTGTTAAGTCTGTCTGTAATTTGTATTGTAAACGAAGTGTTTCCTGGATTGTTTGCTTGTGAATCCCGAGTAAGGCGCTTTCTCTAACCCGTTTTCTCTTTTGTAGGTCCTAAGGGACCATGGGGAGGTTTCGGGGAGGCTGACCTTTGCGGACGGACACGCAAGGGTGCCGCACGACTTAAGCAAAACCAGCTAAGTCCGTGACACGATGGTGAGGACTTGTAGGTTACCTCATATCCTTCTTTACCCATGGCCGATAACGAGAGGGGGCTACGAGTGACAACAAGGGTGTATGGATCACCCCTTCTTCCTCACTTATAATCGATGATGATGAGAATCCATGGATCCCAATGGCGAGGGAGGCCTATGGACAATGAAGAGGGCACACCCCCCCCCCCCTCTCCCTTCTCCCACCGAGAGCTATAGGTGATAAGAGGGGCCTATCAACAACAACCCTCACACCCCATCGTTCCGCAATCCTTATGTGAAGGTTGCGAACGATGAATCTGACGAGACAAAAGTGAGAGAAGGCAACGGCCAGGTTTGACAAGTGCATGAAGGCAATGACGAAATCAACGATAGATCCGACAAAAATAAGGGTAAAACATTATTTTCACACGATTATAACATTCTATCATAATTTTTTAAAATTGAGACACTCAAGAAATTCTTAAAATTAAAGATTTTTTGAAATTCACCCTTTAAAATTTAAGAGTATTTAAATATTTTTATATAATGATGAAAGAAAAAAAATGTTATTATATTTATTACTATTTCATGCCTTCAATATGCCTAATGTTATATCCGAATATGATAACTATAATACGAAGGACCGAAGTCTCCTAAAAACATGCAAGTCTTCATGCCTGTATGGATTCAGATGACATGATTACCGTGGAAGAACGAAGCTCTTCTGCCACGATCAAAAGTTGTTCGCCACCTAACTTGTGTTCATAGATTGTACACGTAGAACATCCAAATGATAAGAGATTACGCCCAACACGGAGTGCAACCAACAGTGACTGTGAGCAAGCACAGATGACAACAGATACAATACTACAACCTTTTGCCATCTGTGCGACCAGATCGAGTGCTTCGAAATGAAGCAGCATGTTTTATGTACATCAAGCTTTGTTCATCTTTGTTCGTCTATAATGTGGCATTGGAATTCCATGTGAAGAGATTGCGGGCTGAGATGAGAGAACTTGAAGCCAGGGCAACAAATGCTAGAAATGAGATGGCAATAGAACCGTTTGCCATGTCCATGAATTCATCAGCACCAAATCTCGATATCCAGAGATCGTTGCGAGAAGCGGCTGCAGAGGATGCAGACATCAGAAGGTAAGCCAGTACCTGCAACAAGCAAGCAAAACCTTCAAGAACAGATCCAATCCATGCAACTTAAGCACTTTGGGCCAGTAGTTGTTCATATGAGGTGACCCCAAACAAAAAAGAATCAAAGTTTCAAAGGACCTCAAACCATCCTTTGGTTCTGCGGTCAGTTATCCTCCTGTCAGTTATCCAACTATTTGGGTTTGGCTATTCCTCCTGTATTCTCCTCAGCTTAAAGTTTTGGAGATTAGCGATTGTTAGGTCAGTGATATCTTAATTGATTGGCCATGTAATTCCATAAACCTGAGTAATGTTGTAATGATGACCTAGTATTGCAGCTTAAAGGGCATTGTTAAATCAGCCAGCATGGATCAAAATGGCAATCGGTCCGAAAGTTCATGCTCAGAGAAAGGCTTTTATGCCTTTTTGACATCCTAACCCACTTATTGTTGTAAGCTATTTCTTGTGGACTAAGCAAAAGCATAACATGGACCTAAATTAAAGCAAAAAAAATCAATTTTGTGCTGGATTCAAATGTAATGAACTCAAACTTTCTTGTCTTTCTTACAATTTCTGACCCCCAAAGAATAGATGCTCATGCAACCAAACAGTTAGCCTATGAAAAGTTACTGGGATGAAAGGACCACAAAAAATGTTAATATCTAATAATCTTAGGGAGTCTTACAATGACAAAGAAAAGGATACTTTTGTTCTTTTAAGCTGAGCTTAGATTGTTTTCGGAACAAGCATTGAAGTACTGCATCTGGTATATAATTGCCCAACATTCACCAGTTCAAGAAAACAAAAACAAGGAATTGATAACCAACGAGTGATATCAGGAAAAGAATGAAGTATTCTTAGTGTCATATACTGGCATCAACTTGAGATTAGAACTCAATTCACCTTTGTTGATCTTGAAAATAATTGCATGAAGTATGAATCATATCTGTGGAAACCCCATCTAGAGAGTTCAATCCCAAAGGATTTGTGTAAATATACACCTCCAATGGACTTGAGGTTAATCAGTATAGGTCTCCTAACAAGAAAACTAGACCCTTTTGTTTACTGTTATAGCCCTTCTCAACAGCATGGAAACCTATCATTAGTGGCATAGTAACTCTTTCATATTATTCATCAATTCTAAATTGTCAAAATGCATTTAAATAAAAAAGAGACCATTCAGGGAAAATGCATTTAAATAAATAAGCGATCATTGTCTAAATTTCTTCTACATATTCAATCTTAGAAATGAAAATATGTGTTGCACATACAGGGAAAAGCTTGAGCTGCACTAAGATAGTAAACTCAGCCCTAGCATCCTCAAAAGGCATATATAAGATCCGAAAACACTTCCCAATGGGAAAGTTAGGAGAACCGAAATTTAGTTACACAAACATGTTAATATCTTGACTAAAATGTACGAGTTAATATGAAATTGGACTATGAATGAGCGAATAATTTGTCAAAATCCCTTCTACATTTGCCCTCCGAAAATTGCAAATAACATATCCCCCAGGCTATACCGTTTTTTTCCTTAAAGAATCTAAATCTTAAAAGCAATGGAAGCTACTTGATTCCTTTATGCTCAGCTCAGACTGTTCTGATTCAACATTCACAAGCCCTTCGACATAAAAACATGGAACTGATGACCTGACACGTGACATCATAATGTCCAACATGAACACCAGTCTTGTGGCTGCTAAAACATCAACTGTGTTCTACGGTCCTTAAATAGTACATATGCAATTGGCTATAGGATAACACTACTTCGTAGGAAAAGAACACATCTTTTAGCCATCGATGTGTGAGATTTTGGGAGAAGGGTTAACTCACCTGATCCATTGAGAGATCAAAGTAGTAACTTATGGGACGGCGAATGATGAGCTTCTTCAGGATCAAATAGTGGACCTTCGTGTATGCCTGAAACGCCGAGTACGCAAACGCAATCGCATTAACGCAGACCAAGTATCTGTTGTCACCAACGATCAAGAGATAATGACCATTCGATGTCGATCAAACGGACAGGAATATATCGGCCAAAAAGAACGATGACAGAGAAAGATGCTTTTGAATTGACCGAACCAATAAGACATAACGTTGGTGGAATATATCGGCACGTACCGGTATTCACTGTAACGGCCGAAGGAGTCGCCGGCCCACCCCTCGGTCGAATCGGCGGCCATGACCGAGAAAGACACCAGGCTCAGCAGCGCCGCGGAAACCCTAAGCCCGAACGCCGCCCTCGTCACCGCCCGCCGCCTCAAGATCCCCGGCACGGCCCCAAGACCACTCTCCGCCTTCCGCGCGGCGCAACAGCCGTTCCCCAGGCCTCGGTCTCCCTCTCCGCCGCTGACGCCACCTCCGACGACCTTCACATCGACCGCCATGTCCTCCTGGCTCAGCCGGTCGACGATCGCCAGAGCCATCATCGCAGGCTCCGGGGACGCCGGCTTCTCGGGCGTGTTCTGAGGCGCACGCGGCGGGGCTTCGCTCTCCGCCTCTGGGGATGGTGATCGCTCAGGGGAACTCATCTCTCTCTCTCTCTCTCCTCGAATCGTGGGTTTGGGGATCAAAATTTTCTCTTTTATCGTCGAAGCTGGACTTTTGATCAGATTCTACGAATATGGGGAAGGGAATTAGGGAAAGGCGAAAGCCTTGAGATCGGCGATGCTTTGCTTTCGCTTTTGGGCATTTGTCGATTCCATCCTCGGCAGCAGTGCTTCAGGCAGGCGCAGAGATCACCTGTCTCGCCTTGGGACCACACAGGCAAAAGGCAAGCTTTACGGGTAGGAATCTTTGGTTATTTTTCCGTCGGGTGCCTGTGACGAACGATGACGACTTGACCCCATCAGCTGCACTGTTGAGCTGAGCCGGCAATTCGGGTTGAAAGTGACTCGAACCAATCCGGTCCAATTGCAATTGAGTCGCTGGGTCAGGCTGTGGTGTCACGACAGACCCGAGATTGGTATTACAACATCCTCCCATCTAAAATCCATCCAGTTTTCATTGACGGCAACATACCACAGAATCTTAACCACATGCAACCCAAGAACATGGCGCACACATACTACACACACGCATGAAGATACAGTGGTGGATGATAGCAAGAACTTGGACGTCCTTGGCTCACTCATCTCTCTTGATTCCGGAGAAGAAAGTGTTGATGGTTGGCATGATCTCCGGAGGACGTCGGCTGAGGAACCTGCGCAGGCCGTGCTGGCTGTACCTTTGAGCTTCATCTGCGTTCTCGAGGACGGCAGTGGTGCGATGAGATTTGTTGATTCTGCAGAGTCCAAGGTCGTGACACTGATTAGCATACAGTTTGCGACTGTAGAAGCTCCTCAAGTTCTTCACGAGATTATATATAGCAAACGAAACTGTTAGATACCAGACCTGACATCAGGGTTCAAGAACATGTTCCTGGTAAGCTGGAACAAACACAAGCTCGTCACGAAGGTCATCGCAGCCATCAGCGGATACACCTTTCAAGGAAGCCATTGCACCATCACTGGCATATTGAAACGAGACAGAAAGATTAATGATCACAACCATACCTCTGGCTTCACCCAACGCCCCATCTAAGTTCCCAGATACAGGTTAACCTGGATATGCTCGATCTTACTATGGATACACGTCTAAGCACACAGGAACACAGGTATATATATATATATATACATATAGTATCGGACTGAAGGAGAAGTAAACTAAGGTTGACCATGTCATAGTCATGACCTAGACTTTGGGTTTCGGTGGGCATAGCATCGACGTAAAAACCAGCAGCGAAGCCTCCAGTTTTATCCCCGTATCATCGAAGTCAAATAGTTTCTTCCAGCTTGGCCCTGGCAGAGGCGTTGACGTTCCAGAGTCATAGCTTTAGCTTCTCAACTACAGTGGATTGTTCTTGAAGAACTCTCCACCCAAAGACCCCACCTGGAGTTGACAGCAACTGAAGCTGAAGCTGATCATTAGTTATGGCAATCTATTGGCGGTCAGGAAGTATGGATCTGATGACAGAACATTCTTTGTGAAGAACTTACGTGCAAATGACTTCATACGGAAATTGATTCGAAGCATTATTTCTACGAGGTTTCTCAGGCTGCTTCCACGCCTCGTGTAAGAAATCCGGGGGCGATACAGGTTTGATGTTTCAATGGATATGACTGCTTGAGTTCCTACGTGGAATACAATCAACCTCAAGTAAACTTGCATTCCCAGATGATGTTCGAGTTGTCACCTCATGATATATATGAGACTGTTCACAAAACAAGAACAATCCTGATTACTCTGGCCATCTTTTGACTGTACACGGAGAGCACGTGATGGCAATCTGTAATCTCCTGTCTTGTAAAAGACTGGTCAAACCGTAGTTCCCATGGCGGCCATCTGAGTTAGAAGGAGATGTAGTGGTTTCGACGACGAAGTGTCGTTGTAAGAGGACGACTGGACGACGACGACCCATTTCTTTTGCACGTGGAAGGATCCGATCGCTGTAATTGGACTCGACTCGAGTTAGTCCAACCCATTGGTAATTGATTCGAGGAAACCTCGTTTCCGTTGTGGCCGTCATGATTGATTGATTGATTGATTGATTGTTCGATTGGTGATGTAAATCCAACTCCGAAGCCTTGGAGCCGATCAGTTAGTGGTTGCCGGTGCCCGAATCTTGATGCATAAAGAGCGAGCGAGATCACTCAGTTCACAGTTGCTTGCCTTCGCCCCGCTTCTGCCACCCTCCAGTTAGGACGCCTCGGCAAGCACGGAGACGGCCGTCGCACTCTGCTGCGGAGTAATTGGATCCTTCTTCTCTTTCTCTCTCTGCGTGTGCGTCTCGGCCGCGGATCCTTCTTCCTGGTTGGTATGCCACCCTGGGCCTTTCTCCGATCCACGTAAGATCCGTTAGGGATCTCGTGATTCGTCTGTGGACTTATTGGACATATGAATCTAATTTGGTTTTGGATGTCAGGTCGATGGATTTATTGAATGTCAGGCATCGTTAAATTGATTGTTTAGGGTTTCTTTTTCTTGTTTTCTTTTGGATGAATGCTTCCCATGCTATAATGCAGGAATTCTTGTGCCTTTAAGATATCAATTCTGGAAATTTTTCGTTCGTTAGCACCTTTTACCACTTCATCGATCGCTTCGATGACTAGATTGGCAGAACTGTGCCTGACGTACCTTGTTCTTGTTTGATACAATAATCGATTACATTAAAAGTGCGAGTGAAGTCACGGAAATCTGCGAGGTTAATTTTGCTTTTCGATAATAACTTGTGGGTGGTTAAAGTTCCTATTTTTAGATGTAATTCTGCAGTGGTTAAGCTTTCTCTGCTCCATTTTTGATACAAGCTACCATCATATTTTTCAGTTCTACAAGACCCAAGGGGCTTGCAGTTTCATGATTGTCTATTTTATCCTAGTATGGATTATTGATGTCAGATAGCCGGAAGTGGTCATGAGCTGCCTCGATCATACAATGCCCAAATTCTTACACATGTTGCTTGTCATACAGATTCTTGTTCTAGTGAGCAATTTCTTGTGGTTGTTGGCATGTAGTTCTTGCATCGTGTGGGCAAGTGATTACTGATTGCATCATGTCTTAAATAATAACATTGGAGATTTTGCCAATATATTAGTTTTATTTAGCTTTGCTACACTTTATCTAGTAAATTAGCATGATAATGGCAAAATGTTTGTTGGAGAACTTCTTGCATCTTGTTTCTTGTGCGAAATTATCGGGTTGCTGTTAGGTGACATTTTTGCATGTTAGTTTAACAATTGTATGCTGTTCGCTAGGTACGCTGCTTTAGGGTGGTCTGGCCGAACAAGACTCGAGAAGAAAGAGAGAAAGGCTTTCGAAGGTATGATTTGAGATACTGAAGATATTATGTTGAAGTCTATGCAATTTTTTGCAGTTAGTCTGTTGTGCTTGTACTTGTATTCTTACCGCATATGGTGATCTGGTTCAGTTAACTTTTTTGTTAATACTTCTCATAGCTTCTTAATCTTTATGCTTTAGTAGCACATAGAAACAATTGCTTGTGAAGTTCTGGAATTAAGCTATATTAGAGTTTTACAATCAAGAACAAATTGGATTCAGTTTTAGTTGAAAGTTCCAAGCTAGTGAAAGCGAGAATGTTTGTTGAAGTAATTTAATCTGTTCACTGTTCCAAAATGCAGTTAAACAACTTCATATAAGTCACTCATATAATAAATATGCAGCAGCATCATTCCATATGCCACATTATGTGAAGTTTGCAGTAGCATGTATGGCCCAGGTTGAGATAGTTGGGCCTTTACGGCTTTATTGTTGTTGTATGTGTATCCCAGGTTGATGGAGTATGCATTTTTATGTGTGAATTACAGCAACACAAAATTTAATATATCTATTGTGAATTTGATATTTAATTTGGTTCCAGAATATCTCGTACTTTGTTATAAATCATGACTGATTTTGAATTGTAAGGACATTGCAATTGTCCTTTCTATATCCTCAGTTGAGGATGGCAACTTTAAAACAGTCCTTTCCACAAACGAATAGCATCCATAGCCAATTTGAAGGCGATATTGGAAAAGATTATTCTTAAGAATTGCACCTGTCATAATCATGTTTGTGATCTAAAGTAAATGGGATCTTGATGGATATTTGGATTAGGTTTGTCACTGGTTTTCTTGTATCTCTACTGGAGATGTGTTAGCAGGGATCAGGATGGATAAAAAAATCAATCATAATGATTCATTTAATATCACTCAATGCTACTTTCCTGCTAGAAAATGTGGCACGCAACATTCATTGGATTCACCAGTTTGTGAGCTTGAGTTGCAAGATTTTCACGAATAAAATTATCCAAGCTGCCTTAAGTTGTAGATGTACTTCAAGATCATTTTGTTTGTCCATTAAAAGAGATAGCCCCAAAAGTTCTTAGTTTATATTTTATAAATCATATGCGAAGACATTTGACAATGATAAATTCTTTAAAAGCCCGTTTTATTAAAAAAACAACCATCTGACAATCATTTGGCATGTTTTTCCTTGAAATTTTGAAATTTGAACACAAAAATTTTCAAGATCTGCAGCTTTTTACTCTTCCTAAAGGAATTTGCCACAGCTTTTTCCATAAGCAGCCATCCTTTTGGTTCCAAAACTAGGCTTTTGTTAAATCATAGTTGGAACAATTTCAGATGAAGCTGCTAATCCATCCAAGTCTCTGCATTACATGTTTAATCCCTTTCACCACACTAAGATCAGAAAATACAAGAAAAGAGTATGTAAATGACTTTCCCTGTACATGTCCAAGGATGTTATAGCAATAGGTTCCTTGCATATCTAAATAGAATGGGAAGCCATTTCTCACTCTGTAATATCATTTCATATGTTTTATCTTTTCCCTTTTTCTCTAGCTTTTATTAGAAATATTTCATTTCAATATCGTCTTGCATGTCACGTAATTGTTGGCTTGCCTCCTCTAGATGTCCGTTGACACTGAAACACCAAAAGTCGTTCCTAGCAGTGAGAATGATTTGTCATCAACATCTGCAAGTGGTTTGACCTGGAAGAGCACTCTAATCAGCTTCAGACAGCAAGCATCAATATATGGTGTAGCTGCTGGCTATTGTGTTTCTGCATCCCTCCTGTCCATAATCAACAAATGGGCAGTCATGAAGTTTCCCTACCCAGGTGCTTTGACAGCCTTACAATACTTCACCAGTGCATTTGGTGTTCTGGTTTGTGGGTGGTTAAGGCTTGTGGATCATGATAGTCTTGACCTCATTACCATGTGGAAGTTCTTACCAGCCGCAGTCATCTTTTACCTGTCCCTCTTCACAAACAGTGAGCTCCTCCTCCATGCCAATGTGGACACTTTTATCGTGTTCCGTTCTGCCGTTCCTGTGTTCGTGGCTGTCGGAGAGACTGTCTTCCTTAACCAGCCTTGGCCTTCATCCAAGACATGGATTTCCTTGGCAACTATCTTCGGCGGCAGTGTCATCTATGTTCTCACAGACTACCAGTTCACAGTTACTGCCTACACTTGGGCTGTGGCGTATCTGGTGAGCATGTCAATAGATTTTGTGTACATAAAGCATGTTGTCATGACCATTGGGCTCAACACATGGGGCTTGGTGTTGTACAACAATTTGGAGGCTTTGATGCTTTTCCCCTTGGAGCTACTCATAATGGGAGAGCTGAAGAAGATTAAGCATGACATCTCCGACGAATCGAACTGGTATTCTTTCAGTGTGGTTTTGCCCGTGGCTGTGTCATGCTTGTTTGGCTTGGCAATATCCTTCTTCGGATTCTCCTGCAGAAGGGCAATCTCTGCGACAGGTTTCACGGTGCTTGGCATAGTGAACAAGCTCCTCACTGTCGTGATAAATCTGGTGATATGGGACATGCATTCCACCCTGATCGGCACGATAGGCCTGCTGATATGCATGTTTGGGGGTGTCCTCTACCAGCAGTCCACTACCAAGCCTAAGAAGGCAGAGACTGAGCCAAAGTCTCGGATCACGGACGAGGAGCAGCAACAGTTGTTGGAGATGCAAGCCACTGCAGAAACTGATTCAACCAAGCAGCATGTTGTCTCAGTAGATCCAAAATAAGGTTTTTTTTTACTATCCATTGAAATCATGTGGGAATTCTCTCTCTTTCAACTTTCAACGGCTAGCAGTACATCAGTTGAAGCAGCATATCTACAAAGTTTGGGGCTGTGCTCTCATCCAAAGTCAGAAATTGATTGACATAATATGAGAATATTTTTTAGCTGGGCTAAATGTTTGTAGACACCCTCAATTTGGTAGACTGTAATTGTTATGATCGAAATCGACACTAAGAGGAGGGTGAATTAGTATTTTCGTAAAATTTATGTCGATTCGAAAACTTTAAAATTGGCACTAGAGGGGATGAATTAGTATTTTTGTAAAACTTATGTTGATTAATAAAACTTCAATAATTTGAAAAGACTTGATTCGATAAAATCCATATCGAAAATGTTATCGAAGGTGTGTTTCACTTAAAGTAAATTTGACAAGCAATTAAAATAAAAAATAATAGTAATGAAGAACAGAATGAGACTGTATATCAAATTTATAGAGGTTTGGTTGTCGTGATTTATATCCACTCTCGATTCCTCTTCACTCAAGATTATTGGTTTTCACTACTAGTCTTTTTTTAATGGACGAATATCAACTATCCTTATAATTCTTTCTTCATTTTACATACTCGAGAGAACCTTTACATCTCTTTTTTAGACCTTACTCTTTTCTTAAAAAACTTTTAACTTTAGGAGAAAAAAACTCTAAAGCTTGATTCGATGAAACCCATGTCGAAAATAATATCGAAGGTGTGCTTCACTTAAAGTAAATTTGATAAGCAATTAAAACAAAGAACAATAATAATGAAGAACAGAATGAGACTATATACTAAATTTATAGTGGTTTCATTGTCGTGACCTATATTCACTCTCGATTCCTCTTCACTCAAGGTCATTGGCTTTCACTACTAATCTTTTTTCAACCGGTGAATATCAATTATCTTTACAACTCTTTCTTCTTTTTACAAACTTAGGAGAGAACCTTTACATCTCTCTTTTAGACTTCACTCCTTCCGTAGAAAACTTTTAACTTTAGGAGAAAGAGACTCTAAACGGTAAAATAGTTTTTAATTTTTTCTAAAGTATTCTTTCCTTTTTTTTTTGCTCAAATTCGTGCTATACTAAGTAGAAATAATTTGGATATTTATATACCTCAAATGGCTTCAAAAATAGAGCAAAAAAAGATCTCATCATGAGTTTTTCGAATCCTGATGGTACCATCATCATTACTGGGCGATACCACCTCCTGATAAACTGACAACTAGCGGTACTATCACTTGTCAATCTGACACTAGATGGTACTATCGCTCAGTTTGACACTAACACTAGGCGGCGCCACTACCCAAACAACCTAGGAGGTTAAGTCCCAAGCGGTGCCATCGCCAACCTTGCTAAGGTTTGCTGCATGAGCCTCACTTGGCCCAAAACAGTCCCAACTTAGGCCCAATGGACCTCTAGTTGAGTTAGCAGTGTTTCATTCCAATACCAACTCAATTAGATTTAAACTAACTCAATCTAGACATAATTGATTACAAACATGAATCATTTGTTATCCGGCATGTCATTGGTTCAACCAACGCTTCATCCAATCTTTCGGCACATCGTTCTTTCTTTCGGTATATTGCCTAATCGGCATATTGACCTTCGCAACATTCGATCTCTTTGATGCAATGTCTGATCTTTCTGCCCAATATTCTCTGACTCGACGTCCAATCTCTTGACATATTTTACTCTGACCCAATGTTCAATTCTTCTTACCTTAATTAAATTACTTTTTCTGATTAAAGTTAGTCCTGCATCACTCAAAACACAAAACACAGATTAGATCATAAACTCATCAACTGATTTCATCATCCAAATCCAAGATTCGATAGTAATTACTTCATTGAATGGTACATCAATAGCAGCAAGCCATCAATCCCAACTATTGATTTTATATCCCTAAAATTGACATTTGATCGATAATATTTGTTTCTGTTTGAGAAATTCAAGTGTACAATAAATACATAGTGCATGCATCTATAAATTCTAAAAATAATATTTCCAATAATATCTAAAATATTAGTCTGATGATGATGATGATACATCAAATCCAATTAATTATCAGATACTAAAGGTATATAAATATGTCAGATCTTGATATATTTTAAAATATTAGGTAGCTTAACTGATAAAGATACTATCAGATCATCGCTATTTACTCTTTGTAAAAAAAAAAAAAAAAAGGATATTTAAGACAATCCTCCATTCATCTTAGCCACTTTCATACTCCTATTATGAACTTCTTGTTCTTGCTCTCAAGAGATTGATATGCTAAGGAATAACTCAAGGCTGCAAATTAAGACAGGAAGGATCTGTTTAGACAGGACTTAGTTAGCTTAATTGCTTACTCCTTCTGGTTCTTGTGGCTTGGTAAGAAGACCTTTTTTTTTCTACCACTTGGACAGACCTCAATCCATCTGGTCACACCAAATCTAAGGGCTCATTTAAAAAGCACTCCCATGTGGAGAAGGCTGATACTGGAACTGTTGCAATATACCATCAAGGGTGATGGTTCACTCATGTCATCCTTTCAATCTTGCAGGGTAAGGATGCTATTGTTGACGCAGGCTGTGCTCATTGCAAAGTCAAGACTGCTCGATAGGCTGAATGCTTTGTGATACTTCTCAAGAGAGCCAAGAGTTAAAAATAGAAAATAAAAAACTTGTACGACATTGTTATCTGCTCATATGCAATAGGAGCTTGCTTGTAAGCTTTATGAATGGAAGAAAGCCAATGCCTAGGGAATCAGGAGCTTCCTAAATATCTCATTTACGTTTAAATCATTCTAGTCTCAAAATATATTCTCATACCCAAAAACAAATATTCAATAGATGATAGTCCCTGCAGATATCAAACTTGTATCTATCTACAACGTGCAGCTACACCACGTCTCTAGATCCATATTTTAGAACTAGAACAAATATATGATCTCAGAATAAACACAATGGGGTATTTTTTAATAGTTTACCTTCAGCAAGAAATGGCATAGGGAGCCAGCGCCATTAATTAGAGGACAGAAAAGAAGAGCCAGGAATTCTGTTTGTTGTTCAAACCAACGGTGACAGTCAAGACTTCAATGGACATATAATACATAAGCATGAGTCTTTTAGGAGCTACAGATTGCAAATTTTCATCCCAGCAGCTGCAAGTAGATATATTTTTCCTTTCGGTTGATGTTTTGCTGCTGCAAGCAGCAAGAATATCATCAGTTGCCGCCACCACCGAACAGATAACCTAGGGAAGAACCACCACCAGGAGCAGCTTGCACCTTCGTGGAAGGCCGGTCCTGCATGATGACCAAGTCAGAAGTAGCTCCAAACAGTATTGAGGCATGGCAAGAAAACACACACCACCATTATTCCTAGGCAACTATAGCTGATGAGATGCAGTTGGTTGTACAATGGTTGTGATACTGCCAACTTCTTTTTAAATGCATGAAGAGGAAAAGGCTGGTTTGTCATGGAGGGTGTTTCTACTTGTGAAGGCAAACGCACTAGACCAACTATATTGGCACTTATCCCACAATTATCTTCTGATGCCAGAAGGATCATTGTAGTATACACACCAAGTATATTGGTACTTTTTCCACAATTATATTTGGATGCCAGAAGGATCAATTTGTAGTATCCCAGAACAACTATATTGGTACCTATTCCAGTTGCAAATTGACAAACTTTTCAAGAAGGAATATTTATGAATAAGACTAACAGCATTTTAATTTAACTAGTGTTTTAGCATCATCAATATTGCAACACCTAAGCAATTTTATCAATGTTTGTATCTGATCAAATACCTCCAAGAACAGAACATGACTCGATAAAGTTGCTTTCAAATTTAATATCTAGAACTGAATTTCCATAAGGACCTGTCAATTTTGATGAAGGTGAGGACCCAAAGTGGATGTACACCAGAAGTGGTCCGCTTGCTTGGTGTATCAAAAGTGAAAGAAGAGAAACTCCACTTCAATGGTAGCTCTTTCCTGAACTTGACTTTAGCTTGGGTGGATAGTGAATTTCATGAAAGTTGAATAAACAAGGATCATAAGGCATCGTGCAATTTTCTAGATGAATACAAATGAATTTGTTAACTTGGTCGATTTTATTTTTTCTTTTTCACAGTGACATAATAATCATTTCCACAACTGAATCACATCCAAAGTTAGACGTAAGACAGAAACCAAGGTGCTGGGGGCACAGGCAAATGTAACGACTTGAGCCAGTGAGATTATACCGTGATGAAATTGCCAGTGTTCTGCCCATCTGCCCGATGGTAGTTGTTTGCTAGGCTCCCTTGGATACCTGCAGGAATTTGCTTGCTGTTGTCAACTGGTGGTGGTGGAGATGGTTTCTGAGCTGGAGCAGCAGTCTCTCCCACAGATTTCGGAGCCTCTCCACTACCAAATAGGTAGCCCAGAGAACTCTGACCACCTCCGCTGCTTACTCCACGACCCATTCTTTACTTGACAAGCTGCCAGTTTTGAGAAGCCACAAGTGTTGAAAAATAAAAGTACATTAACAGGAAGACAAATCAAAATAGCAATAAATTTGACAAACCATAAATAATTCGGCAGGGAGACACCCTAATGTTGATGATATGCAGATGTCCAAGTGTTCAAATAGTTCCACATGATAAACTTAATTGCTCAGCAGCACTCAAACTCCTTAATTGGATAGGTATTTCCAGTTTGCAATTATAGAGGACAAACAAAAAACATGGGACAGATTTGCTCTTTTTGTTCATGCATGTGGACAAAGATAGTTTCCTTAGGTGACCATAACCTTAAGTGGCTTATTTTGGCCTCAAATACCATGGTCGAATAATTTCAAGAGTGATGAATTAATTAATTTAGCCAACAATTTCAAATAACAGTTTTTCTACATGATCTATAACTTTGATCCTACTGTATCCATTGGCAGTCACAATTAAAGATTTGGATTCGACAATAACATTAATAACAAACTTTTAACATGAAGTGGCATAAGGCTCACCCAAACCCTAACTTGCCAACTCTAATGGAGATTTATCCTCAATGCGTGGCCCTAGGGCAAAACTGGCTTGTTCTAGCATTTTCAATAACCATTATAGGCATACTAAAATGCCACAACGGCACATTCATTGTAAGATTAGCTATTTTAGTGCTATAAATATATATACAAGAGACAAATGGTTTGGTTTGATGACAGACTAAATCATCATCTTTCTCTCTTCTTTTCTATTTTCTCTTTGGAGGTATTAATTCCCACTAGTAGTCAACTGATTGGTGGATGTGTGTGCATGGATAACAAGTTTTGCAATGTTGCATTGACTTTGGGTGCACCAAGAAGTTTTTGAATACTAAAATTTAAATATTTAAGGCTTATATGGCATGAAGGTGACACAATCATTTAGAACAAATCATGAAGTCTGAGACGGTCGAAGCCATATTGCAAGGCTAACTCAACACAAACAGTTCTAAAGAGAATATTAAAGAACAGATATAAAATTCTGACATACTTACCATTCACTAATATCCAAATAACTGAAAACTCCTGTGTCCTATTAGCTAAAAGAGTACGACGTTATTGATCAAAGACGATCTGAACACCATTCAAGCCTGTTTGGCCAAGCAAAGCCCAAATTCCAGCAACCCACTCACCACAATCCAAGTCCTAATAGGACTCGAATTAGAGCAGCCACCAAGCAAGGGAGGTGCAGCAAGAAAATCCTATCTGTGTGCACCTTACAAGGAAAGTCCTTAAACCCTAAGGACTTAGGGCAACCCTCATCCTATAAAAAAAAGGGTGTGTCCCTATTGTAAAGTAACCAAAGTAGTCCCTAGCAAGAGCCCAGTCGGCTCTAGTTATTCCAGCCTTATAATAGAAAAGAGAAGAGAGGAGAAGAAAGAAGGGAAGAATTCTGCATGATGCAACCCATCCTTCCCACCGCAGCCTTCTTCCTCAAGTTCTAGTAACTAAAGCTTCCCGTCAAAGCTTTGCCTAGTTGCTGCAAGAAGTACCCAAAGCCTGCTGCCTACTGTCCAAACCCTAGGAGGAGGCTCCAATAGCGAGAGACGAGACCAAAACCAGCAACGATACACAAACTAGTGAGAGCACCCAAGTGTTGTTTAAAGATAACTTGCGTTCATATGTATCTATAAGCTTTCTATCATGTTTTTATTCCATTATTTCAAGTCTTGTAGTTAGTACTTTGACTTTACAAATAATAGAGGTTTTTTTCTTTCAGGTTTACGCTTGGTCTTTCTACAATAGTTCTCTCCTTCATCAAAACTTCCATCCAAAAGGTGTTATCAAGTCGACGGATTATCGAACCCGAACCCCATACAAATCAGATGGTATCAAAACAACAATCTTGTGGATGGTGACCATGAGACAAAGACACGAAGAATCGAGCGAAGTATAGAAGTTGGAGTTCACGCTGTGATCACCCAAAAGAAGAAACACAGACGGGATGGCAACCAACAACCCAACGACGTTGGCTGACCACACTGCCCAAATGACAATATTAACCTAGTAGATGGAGATTGTCATGAGCTAGATGCATATCTAAACCAATCTGACAGTGAGGAATGACATGAAGAACATCATAACAAAGAAGAGAGAGATGTGTCCATCCAAGATACGCAGCCACAAGAAGAGGTTGCTGAACAGAACATTGCAACAACGACCCAACCCTTTGTGTCGCATCGACATACCCTCAATGCTAAGGTAGTAGACTCATGGATAGATCAACTTGATACTTATTTTTATCAATATGACTACAACAAGCAAGGATGGGGTAATGCTTGCATGACTCAAGTTAACCGGACACGCACTCATATGGAGGAAAGCCTATCTTCGAACCAAAAATGAAGAAGACATGCCATAGACATGATTCAAAATGCTCATACAAGAAGAATTCTACCCTAAAGGGTATCTCAAAGAAAGATAGAGGATGTGGCTTTACCTACACCAAAGGATCAATCCGTGCAAGAATACACCACCGAGTTCCGACAACAAGCAATGGCACTCAAACTTTCTTTCAACAACCACTCAATGATAATGAAATACACCGTTGGCATCCATGCCCAGATAAACACAGAACCGAGCCTTCTTAAAACTCACAACATCACAACGACGAGTGTGATGGCAATGACAATTGAGAAAAAGAATTGAACTTGCATCGAGAAGAACATGAGAAAAGCAAAAGGGAAGTACTCGAAAGCCAAAAAGAATCCCAAGAGTGATAAAACCTCATCTACTTCCAAAAGACATGATTTGTTTTGTGATCATTGTAAAATTACGAGACATACACAGGAGAAGTGTTGAAAGGTTCACCCCAAACTCTTCTGGAAGAAGTGGAAGACGAGCATTCAAAATTGGCGTACAATGATCGCAATAGTATGAGATGATCAAACCGAACTAGCACCAGTTTCACACCTGAATCTAAGTTTATCGTTAATGGTTAAACCAAAGGTTATAAACTCGAATCTAACACCCGATCCAAAAATTTGAGAAGAATTGCCCAGTCTTAAGATCCGAGTGAAATGAGAGGTCATTGATGCGATCATCAACACTAGAAGCCAAAAGAATCTTATCTTGGCAAGCTTAATGCAAAAACTTAGACTCAAGACCACTCCTCATTCGAAGCTATATCCACTAGGGTGGATCCATAAAGACGTCGAGACGAGGATAGATTACCAATGCACATTCAAATTTACAATCACCAACAAGTACATCGACGAGGTAACATGTGAGGTGGTGCCCCTTGACATATGTAAAGTCATTTTCTAAAGTCCATACTTATAGGACTGAAAGGCCATCTACTACTGTCGATCGCAACAATATATGTTCCACTAGGACGAAAAGAAGTTCAACGTAAAAAAGGATCGAAGTGGACAATCAATCGACCTAGTGACGATTACCCAAGCAAAGAGGATGGTGAACACATGCAGAAAGTTTGTGCTCCTGCTCATCTGATTAATAATAATAGCAACACAAGCATTAGCTTTGGCATTGACCTATAGCACCATAGAAGATAAAGGCATACAGTAGCTCATCAACAAGTATCAAAACCTTTTTTAAGAACACAACGATCTTTCCCCATGATGTACAATGGGGCATGAAATCTAGCTTATCTCTGATGCCCCTTTGTCGAATCTTAGCATATACCGTAGTTCAATTGTAGAAAGCGAAGAAATCTGAAGACGAGTTGTTGAGCTTATCGAGAGTGGCACCATTCATCCGAGAAGTTCCCCTTGCGGCTCATGTGATGATGCTAAAAAAAGATGAAGGTTGGCACGTGCATCAACTATCATGCCTTAAATAAGACCATGATGAAGAACCGATACTCATTGCCACGAATCAATGATTTGCTAGACCAACTGTAACCTACCATGGTCTTCTCAAAGTTAGACCTCAAATCAAGATATCATCAAGTTCAAATCTGAGAAGATACCAAGAAAACAACATTCAAGATAAGGCAATGATTGTTAGAGTGGTTGGTGATGCCTTTTGATCTATACAATGCAATGGCCACCTTCACACAACTCATGATGATGTGTTGGTCAAAATTGAGGACAATCACAAAAGTTTGAAGCCTTCTCGACGCATGTCAATACCTATGTAAGTTCATCTAAAACTTCTCTATTCTTGCAACTCCTTGACATTCTCTCACCAAAGCAGATCAAAGATTCGAGTGGGCGAAAAAGCATGATAATATTTTCCACTTGCTAAAGAGGAAAATTAAGGAGGTGCTCGTGCTAGTCTTGTCAAATCTACAACGATCATTCGAGTTTGAGGCAGATGCATCGTGACACACAATGAAAGTTGTTTTAATGCAAAATAGCTAACTCGTGATGTATCGCTCAGAGATGTTCTAAGGATCTCAAAAGAATTATCCCACTTATGAAAAAGAAATTGCTCACGCTACACCAAGCGATCAAACATAGGCACATATATCTCCTAAGAAATGAGACGATCGTCTACATCGACCATCAACCACTTCAATACCTTCAGACATAATCCAAATGCAGCAAACATGAAACATGAAGTGGATGCTATATCTACAATATTTCAACCTAGTGATCAAGTATAAAAAGGGAGTACAAAAGAAACTAGATAATATGTTATCGCAAGTCTTTGCTTTCTTGTGCATATGCAGATTATACTTGGTTTTCACAAGGATTATACAAACATGTACATGGAAGACCTAGAATTCAAAGACATCATGAAGAAAGTCAAAGTAAGAATTGACATAAAATTCATGCTCCAAGGAGGACTGCTCTACAAAGATGCTTGGTTTTGTATACTGAAGAAAGCAAATCGCATGAATTGGATGCGAAAAGCACACTCATCGAAAGTCACAAGACATTTCAACATGAACAAGACTTTAATGAATCTACGACGACATGTTTACTAGCCCCAAATGCAGCAAGACATGGCTTGGTTCGTACGAGATTGCCTCCTTTGCATTACTTCAAAACCGACCAATTGAAAATTAGGGTTGTACACTTTGTTGCCCATTCTGTCACAACCATGGGAGAGCATATCTATGGACTTCTTAAGAGATCTACCTATAATGAAACGAGGACACAACTATCTATTTATGGTGGTCAATAAGTTCTCAAAGATGGTGATGCTTATGTCTTGCAAGAAGACAATCACCGGAGGAGTAGCCCAATTATTCTTCCAACACATGTGGACACGCTTCGACCTTTCAAGTTCCATCATGTGCAACCATAACGAGCATTTCTTGAGCAACTTTTGGAGTTCACTCTAGATCTGATGGACACCAAATTGAAGAAGAGCACACCTTTCCATTTGCAAACCGATGGCCAAATTGAAGCAGTGAACCACACCATGGTTCATCTCCTTCGAGGATACAACTATTGACATCCGAAAACAGGGAATGAAAGCCTATTGTACCTATAGTTTTCTTTCAACCAAGCAACACATAGTTCTACCAACAAATCACCATACAAGATATGCTTGAGTTATTTATCTCAAAGTCCTTTTGATCTAAATTTATGATCGATTCAAGAATATTCACAAGGTGCATGAAGTGGCTAGGAAGCAACTCCAATAAAGCCAACAGAAATACAAAGAACAACACGATCACCACCATGTCGAAGCACAATTCTATGAAAGAGACCTCATATGGCTACACCATGGGAAAGAACAATTCAAAAGAGAAAAAAAGAAACTAAAGCACATCTTATATGGACCGTTCAAAGTCCTGAGGCGAATTGGAGACAATGCATGTCAACTCGAGTTGCTGCCCTACATAGCGATGTATTCAATTGTGAACATCGAGAACTTAAAGTTGTTCAAGCCTTCAATGTAAGACGATGAGCTGAACAAAACATTATCATGTATCAAAAACTTAGTGACTGACCAAGAGAAGCCCCTTGAAAAAATTGTATCATCAAGAAGAAATCCACAACAACCCAACAAGGCATTAAAATTGTCTTCCGAATTGGATGCAAAGGGTAGAAAACAAATGCAACAAGATAGTTCGCCGAAGCTGCTGAAGTTGAGTTTCTCCCTATAATTTTACTTATTCAAGATGAAAATATTACCCTTCCACAAATACATGTAATTTGATTTATTGTATCACATGCATCTCATATATTAAAATAAAGAGTTAATTTCCTATTTTTTCCTTTGAAAAGACACATGTAACTTCAAGCTCAACGGACAACCCTCAATTAGCAAGGCTCAAAATCAAAGCCTCAACAAGCATGTACCAAGGCATGAATATGATAACACATCCAATAATTACTAATGTTTTTCCTTAAGTGAAAAAACTACAACATAAAGAGAGAATTAGAAATCAGTTAAACCAAGCATGTTTTTTATAACACATGTTTTACATGCTTGCCAATTAGAAAAGTATATCAAAATTCAAGAATGTTGTGGGTAAGATAGTTACAAAAGAAAGCAAGTAGTATCAAAATCATCTCTCATTTTCCACAATGGAACCTCATGCTATAAACACAAATCAGGCAAGTTCAAGTGTGTTGCATCAATTACTAGTCAGCTAAAATTATAGCAAGCTAACCCTGTTAAAACATGCAATAGTGATTTCTGGTCATTATAGACATATTATTCTTCATATATAGCCTACCGATAACTGTGCCCAAGCGCAAACTGCATATAAAGAGTTATCAGACAGGAAGTTCTGATTCTTCGAGATCCAAACCTGATCTCCATTTTAGATCCTCATTGTCAATATAATAGGCCATCACCTGCTAAAGTTGCTTGCATTTTCCTTGTGCAGATCATACTAAAAAATTTGGAAAAGCATGCACCACGTAGTTCATATCTCATAACAGTAATTTGGTACATCAATTATCCATCAGAAATACTGGCGGCATCGAAATGCCCAAAAATACCATATATCTAGATGACAAAAATTCAAACACGGCTTCAACGATAACCTATTTGTCACCTTAACCCAATAAATGGTTTCCAGTCATTTTCCATTAATTGTCGCTCCAACATCCTAGAAACTCCTAACAACCACGTCACCAAGAACACAACTAGGAAAAAAATGTGAAATAAAGGTAAAACAATTATAAAAAGAAATGAGAACCCCGCAGTACGGCCCCCAATTCCAATGCCGAATCAACTAACGGAGAAGGAAAAATCAAAGATCCACTACCAAAAACCATGTGATTTGCTAGAAATGACTCAACGGAGCGTTAGATCGGAGAGAAGAAAGACCAGGACGACCGCCGACGATCCCAGGGGGTCGCGAGAAGCACAGGGAAGCTAAAAAGCAATGATCCCGACCCTATTCCAAAGGCAATCAAGACACTAGTGCAGTAACAACGCAGAAAAACAGGACATTAAAGAGACAGAAGCGCATGTCTAAGGCTAGGGTTTCGCACCTCCCGCTTCGTCTGTGCGCTCCGAGAGGCGATGCGAAGCTCGCAAAGCGAGAGAAAGACGGAAGGGGGATTTAAAGCGGAAATCGAATCGAATTCTCCCCCTTTTTTCCCGCTATTTATAGGCGGAATGAAAACAAAAACTTGTGGCGAGGGATAAATAAACGAAAAAGTTGGTAATGCTACACTGACCCTCCGTCATACCAGATGACGCATTCATGAGCCCTTTCGTAGGCCCCACTCGAGTCTCGTGCGATCTACCCGTCCACAGCAGACGAGTATCCGTTCGGGTCGAAAAGGTTTTGCGATGCTTCCGAGTAAATCAAAGATGGTGACGTGGGACCCATATCGACCTGCTCTACGTACCCGCTCACATGAACATACGAAAAAGTCATGGGCCTCACAGGTGGGTTCCACGCAAGCACCGTACGCGACCAATCATCATACGAGTGAACGAGTGGGTACCAATGTAAGCAGGTGACAGTGGGAGCGGATCAAGTCCCAGGGTCCCACACGGGGGGGATACGCCCTCGCGCAAAAAAAGCGCTCCCCACGCTGTACCCGTCAACATCCACCGTTCGTTTGGTCCCGGGACGTGATCGAGGGGCATCTGACGGCGACACCATTGTTCTCATTCTGGAACCCACGCGACCGGACGGATCTGATCGCTCTGATCATGGCGTGCAAATGCGCGGGACCAGATGCTCGTCGGTCGGGTTAGACTCGACCTGACCGTGGTTTACCGGCACCATAGTCCAGTTATGACCTCATCCACTTTTCGGCAGCTCATCCTAAATGTCCGATTTCTCCCCAAATAGTGCACGGATCGATACGTCTGCATGATGAGGACGGTAATTAGATGATAGAAAAAGAACATTTCTACAACAATGACGATAATTAAGATGATAAAAAAGAAAATCTAAAGCATGTGAGAGACTCGATGATTTGAAGTTATAATGAACCCGAAATGTCGATTCGATGGATTCATTCAGGTATTGTTCAACTTCTGTGTTGTTTGATATGAAGGTATCAACTGTGATTGATACCAAAGAAAGATGCTTCACATCGAGAGGCCATATTAAAATGTCATTCTTGGGCGTAGTTGGCACTGTGAAAAGTTCGGTCAATGTATGATGAGGCTGGTGTCACATCCATAGTTCATAGTTGTGACATTATGTTGATAAGGACAAGATAACCAGAAGCAATAGGAAAGGGCAAACATGAGGACTAGGATGATGATGGTTAAGGAATGTAATGTACTATTTCTTGTAGATATGCTTTCGGTTGACATGGAGTTGGAGAGGAAGAAGACATGCTACCAAACTTCCTGTTCAATCTGAGCTGTGAATGGAACAAATCATGCCAAATGAATCTTTCGGGCCACAAAGAACAGATGGCCTTTTCAATTAAACCCTGGAACCAGATTGAGTATTATCCACACAAACAAAGGGATCTTCCAATGGTGATAGGGCTGACAGAAGTATTATCACATGCCATCAACCTTTTTCATCAATAGAAGTTTTCATGCCTTTCTCATGTATCAACTTCACCACCTAACGCATACTGTGAGGAAATATGTTAAAGGACTACAAATAGGTGTGAGCAGGTGTACAAACAAGAACATAAGATGCCTGATTGCCATTGCCGTTACGATTTAAGGAGTCCAAGTTGTTGGAACACTTTGGACTGTGCCTTTTGTCAAAGCATGTGATGGATGTCTTGTTTGATTTAGGCAATCGGCTGCAGCAATGGTGATTGGACGATTCACTGGGTCGGACTCGAGGGGATGGATGATATCTCCACCAAGAGCTTGTGCAGTGCTTGTGGCTTTGAGAAGAAGGGTGAGTGATCGGAGCCTTTCAGCCGGAAAACCTTCTCTGGTGGATTGACACCACACATGCTCTGCTGTAGAGAAATGGGTATTGCATTGTCCTCAGTGGTTTCTATGTAAAATCTCCTTACTGAACCATAATTCTTGTCCGTGAGTGAGAGTTTCTCCAACACTGGAGCAAAGGGAATAGACCTCATGGCCACCAAAGCCAATGCCACATCCTACAGAACCAAAAGAGAGAAACTGAGTAAATTAAAGTAAGCACAAATAACAAAAGATTAAATGTGTGGTTAGTCTCGAACACCGGTAACAGTATACCTTAGCTGGACTCTGATTAAACAGCAACTCTTTCAGTAGAGACCTGTCCAGATCAATAGCTGTAGGAGGGTGGTCTTTTCCATTTGCATACACAAAAACTTGTGCTTGTTGCATCAGATCATTCATACCTGCCTACAGTAGAAATGGAGCTTAGAACTGGCATGCCAGTTTTCAAAGAAAAAGTAAATAAAGAAGATTAGGAAATGGTGTTTTGTCAAACATATGTACATGTAGGTTTTATTACTTCTTCATGCTAAGTTGGCCATTTGCTCATTTACAAGGACTAGACTTTAAAATTTCTAGGGTCTTGTTATGTTTTTACTTCATTCCAAATGAATCAACATTCCAATACCCGTAAAGATCTTGTTAAAGGTCAAAAATTCATATATTGTTACACACAAAATCATGCTTATACCAAATTATGAAAAATGGGGTGAAGTGATGCATCTGTCTCAAAAGTCTTGTGACAAAATTCAAATATATGTTTATTTCTAGTCTACTTGTCAAATTTATTTCAGGACAAGTTACAAGGACAGATTCAAACCTCTTGTGAAAACATATCAAGAGTATTCTGGCCATTGGTTGGCATTGCTGCACAGAGAAAAATGGCTTTGGCAACTTTAGAAGGGAACATTTCCATCGCATATGACACACAAGCACCGCCAAAATCATGCCCTACTAAAATCACCTGAGAAATTTAATAGTTGTTGAGCTCAAAGAAGCACTTCCAAGATGAGAGACATTGAGATAACACAGTGATTCATGCTTAATATGAAAACCAGTTTACACGAATAACCAACCAACATGATACATTAAGTTCGGCAAGTTCTATGAACTCATGAACCTATTAATGATGCACTTAGACATAAGACAACTTGAACAAACTATTATGCTACAAATTCTTGAAGTATTTAGCTTATTTTAAGTGATGATAGGAAGTTCATCCATACACTAGAATATCAAAGTCTACAGTAGCCTTAGTAGGCTGGTCAATTGTCACCCAAAAAGATATTACAATGTTTTCATGCAACTGTGTAGCTTACAAAATATTTTCAAAGAACATTATTGCTTGTTCGTTTGAGATGTCTGATTAATAAGTACCTATGTCCAACTTAGCAAATTCCTTAAATTCATCACAGACAAGTGAGTATATGAATTAAAAAGAAAGAACCTATTGCTGCAACTATTTAATAATGAAATAAGATAATATCGGAAGGAACCTAGATACAAATGGCGCACTCTGATTATGATCTTAACGATAATCATAGAAAGATTAAGCAGAATGTCTTTTCTTGTAATAAGAATGAAAAAGAAAATTATTTATAGATGTTCTTAAAAAAGGTAGAAACAAAAATTGGGCATGATGAGAAAAAATGAACCCCTTATAAACTTTAAGAGCTTATTAAGACACAGATGAAAAAAGTTCTTTTGAAATAAATAAGCAGAGTACACACCTTGTCTAGATCTCCAAGTGTTTCAAGGAAATCAGTAAGTGGCTTTACATGTTCTGGAAGACTTGTAATTTTATTTGTATCAAAAGAATTAACTCCAGAACCTGTGAGGTCTATAGCACTGACTTTGAATCTACTGTCCTCTAGAAGTGCTATAGTTTTATACCAGCACCAAGCACCAAAGCCACCTCCATGAACGAGAACAAAATGCTTGGTCTCCAAGTTATCAATCTTTAGATCCTGTTTCAGAAAAAGAACTAAGATTAAGTTAAACAATAAAAATATAACGAATTAATGATATTAATATTTTACCATAAATGCTATGGGTCTTATTTAAGTGGCTTGGATGGTTTTCATTGCTACATCATTATACATTGATGAGCAAGTTTCCTTGGTGTTTATTCTTTAATAAGAGGCTATGTTAGTGCCTAGTAATTCAAAGGAACTAGTCCTCTGATGATCTTGTCAATAGAAGATGTGACAAATCCATCAGTACTATAACCCAGCCAGCTTATGATAAAAAGGCCAACTAAGTACCTGTAGGCACAATGGGTCAACTAGCTCTGGCAAAGAAAGGTACAGACAGGGATTATACTGTAATATGTTAACATTCTGTGACATAAAGAATAAAGGCAAAAAGGGAAGGCATGTGACTACCTACTTTCTTTGCATGTTTATTAATAGGCTATAATAAGATGAAGATAATAGACAAGTATATGTTAACCAAAACCTGAAGAAATAGGAAAAACTATGAATAGAAGTTCATAGATGAAAAAGATCATTGACAAAAGGGAGGACCCTGCAAAAGACCAGAATAATTTATTATCTCTTTTTGTAAAAGAGTACTGTATCAAACAACTAATATAATTTGCTGCTACAAGAAGACCATGTGCTTAACAAAGCTTGTGATATACACAATACTGGCAGTAACCTTCTGAAACTAACAGACCATGTGTTGTTAAAGTATCAGAATCTCTTGCTTAAAAATATATACTATTTCACCAGGCTAAGAAAAAGTTTTTCTTAACATTTGTTTTTCTCATATTAAGAAAAACATTTGTTTTAGTAAAATGTTTCCTGTATGCTAAGGCAAACAACAGAGATAGTCTTAGAATCACAACCACAAGGACTTGGTGACAGTTTGAAATATGCAACTAACACAAAAGATATTGAAGCTTCATGCTTGATATAGTGATTAACAGCAGTTTTACTTGACCAAACAATGGATCGGCTGTTCATGGTATTTTGCCAATGCTCATATGAACTTATCTTTTGTCTTGATCAAGCAAGCATTGACCAAGATAAAAGATCAACAATGACATTTCTTTTGGAGTTTGCTGACCAGCAATAGAACTAATTAATAAGGACAGTTATTCAACATCTAATAAAGAAACCATGATGAGGAGGATTGTGCAAATGAGAAGAATGCACTATCTTTGACTAGATAGTTTCAATCTTCAAATAAAAGCAAAAGTCTATTGTGGAATTCAAGCAATTATAACAAGTCAAGTTCCAAACTTTTGATGACAAAAGTCTTTATTAAGGCTCCACAACTTTTTTCTAGTATGCTTATTAGTGAAACCATATAATTTTCTTTTATAGAATTTTAAATCAATCACTAGGTCTGGACTATTAACTCCTCAACTCCATGTGCCCAAATGTGTAGCATAATTAAATCATACTAAACAGGTATTTCTCCTACTCTTCCAAATTGTTATCTTTCCTCAAAGAAAATTACCTCTAATGGTCAAACAAATCCCAGGTCAAGAAATGTGTGAAAAGAAAACAAGTACAAGCCATGTTCACATCAGAAGTTAATTAATAAACTAATTATTAATTAGTTAAGAGAGATCAAAGAGGGTATTCACCCAATAAAATGATGGAAAATCCCAGCACAATTGAACATATGCTGCGTTTAGAGGTAATATCCTTTCAATGTCCCAAGCATGCCTTGAGTTCCAACTAATTTTTTTATCTTCATAGTCCAATTAGAACAACAAAACACTTCAACATAAAATAATTTATCTATTAAAAAATAATACGCCTACCATATCAAATTCAGATACAATCAGAAGAAGAAGAAGAAGAAGAAGACGGCAATTGGGCCAGGTGATGTGCTGACCTGATTCACGAGCTGCTGGGGCTGCAGGACCGGATCAGCGAGAGACCGAGGCCTCGAGCTCGAGCTCCTAGGCAGACCCTGTTTTTTCTGACCATGGCCAGGATATCTCAGAGACGTCGACCTATCGAAGGGCACGGTCCCGGTGCCGGTGCCGGTGCCGTCGCCGCTGCTCTGCTGCAAGAGGATCGCCGCCGCCAGGGCCTGCTCGTGGGTCAGCAACTCCTCGCCGCGGCCCTTCCTCAACGACCGTGCCTTGCCACTCCGGTCGTTCGAAGCGAGCCCAATCGCCGCCGCCACCTCCGCGGACAGGCCCGGTGGGGGGTTCACCGCCTGCCGGCGGCGCTGCTGCTGCGGCCGTCTCCCCTCCCCGGCATCGGAAAAGCACGAGACAAGAGCTCCCATCGCCTTCGCATGGGCAAAGGATCGAAGAACCAGGGTTCACCAAGACTAAATTCTAGGGTCCTCGTTGTCGGCGTTCCTCCGCCCCCGGAGTCCAGCGGAGAAAGCCAACTGCCGCGCCGAAAGGGCAGTGGCTGAATACTTATATAAGAAACGTCACATAGACATACTCTTCATTGCAAGTTAATTATCTGAAATGACACCGCAAACACTGATCTGAAGGTCTCAGTAACACGTGGACGGTGACGATCTTCTCCTGCTGCAAACTTTATGCGGACAAATAAAGGGTAGTTTTTCTTCTCGATAAAAGCGAGGACGCGGCGAGTAAACTAAAATGAAGACACAAATTTCCCACCATCTTCTTCTACGCCCCGTGAAATAAGTCAATCTTGTGCCTTTGGGTCCCACATTTTTCCCCTGTACACCTGGAGGGTGCATTTCGAGCTCAAGAAGTCCTACGCGAATCTCTCCGTGGAGATCAGCTGTTGCGTTCAACCGCAGCAAACTTCACCAAGAAACTAATAGCTATCTGACACGTGTTGTACTTAAGGTAGCACATACATATGCCAGTCTCGAGTTAAAAAAAACCCAAAAAATTAAGTGAAATATATATGTATTTATATGTTAAAAATACCTCGGAAATATATCGATAAATCAAGAAAAAAATTATTTAAAGATTAATTATGTATTTCATGATGGAAAACGAATAAGAACAAACTAATTTTAGTGAAACATCACATCAGTTGAATTCTAAGTTTAAAATATAGATTAATTATAAATTATCCCATATAATTAGTTACATTTAGTATTTCGATTCTTATATTTTTAAGGATCGGATCCATATAACTATGAAAATAAAATATTTAACATCGTTTCCAGAAATACTGTATTATTTATCACTAAGTATATGTTGATTTTACTTTACTTTACTTTATCAGTAAGTATGTGTAATATTTTCGTTAATAAAAAAATAGGATTAGATATTTTACTTTTGTAAGTATAAAAATTTTAATATAATTTTTAAAAATATAGAAACTGAAATACTAAACTATTTATAACAGATAATTTATAATTAATTTAAAATCCTACCATAAGTGCAGGTAAAAACAGCCATATGGTTAATGTTATTGCTCTCCTTTCATGTCATTGTAAGCAGACTGCTGAGATTTCCCACCTACTAATCCTTTAATATCATTTCATGCTCTGTTTTGGTGTGTATGTGCGGGTGTGGTGGAGGAAGAAGCATTGAGAACCTTTGGATTGCCGACTTTGGGAATTGAGTGGCAAAATGTGAGTGAAACTTGACTTGTCATCACACCAAAATTTGACTTTGGCATCAAAACACACCCACATAACTCATTCAGCAGCTTGAATTTTCAACATAAAACAAAATACATGACATGTTTCTTTCACACACAAATTCTTTTGAGGTGGACATGATCTCAAGACTACTCATGTCTCAGCATCAAGAACTTGATTCTAGATGGAATCAGCATTCAGCTCATTTTGTAAGCATATCAGAAAAAGAGTAGTATTGCTCATACTTGTAGTGGAACAGATTCCTCAAATTGACTACTCTGTGAAGGTTCCTCTCTAAATGAAGATGCAGTTGGAAGGACTGACCGATCTTATTAAATGAACATAGCAAACCTTCCTTGGATGGTCTTCACATGTTTACCTCTAAAAGGCACTTTAAAGCTGCTCTTTTACTCTGTTATTTATGAGAAAGCATCCAAGAAGGCATGGAAGATGAGCAGCATCAGTGGCTGCCTCATGAGGTGTACCACATTCTAGATCTTATGACAGTGGTTGTGGAAGCTTTAAGTCGTGCAGCTTTTCAAGAACTCCATGGCTGAGAAACCAAGGACTCTGCTTTAGATGTTCCTCAAACTCTTTCCAACTGAAAGCTCATGATGCCTCTCTATCAGCACTGTCATATTAACTATCACTGTGGCAGAGGAGGTTCCTCCTTTTACTAAAGTCTCATCTGTTAGCTGATCCTTTATGATACGATGGCATCCATGAGTGCTGAAATGATAAGCTGGAAAATGTACAACAGTTTTGCCCCCATGGAAGGTAGGAAAGAAAACAAGAATGATCTGCATATAGCTGTAGATAAAAGCTAGAAAAGAAGACAACATTTATGCAGTGGCAAAAAGACAATCTCAGCCAGGTTTCATGTGACCTGCAGGGCACCACAGTATGAACCTTTTGAAGTTTCTGATCATTTTTTTTCCCTCAAGTAAGAAACAGAAGTTAGATACATCATTATCTGATGCTCTGCTCATCAAAGCTCAAAACATCATCCTAAATCCTAAACTTGGTATGAAAAGTTAACGAGCAACAATAATATCCTGAAATAGATCAATCTAAACATTTAATATCCTTGTCAATATGCATCCTGTGCAGGTCCTCAGCTAAAGCAATTTTGAGCCCTTCCATGAGTGTCAGTAATTGATATTCTCATGAAAACACATTTTTTTTTTTACTTTCCATAATAACCAATTTCTTAGTTTTTTTTTATCATTCTTGTTGTAATGAAAAAAAATTATTTACAAATTTATATTAAGATATAATATTCTACTATGATATCAAATTAGAAAGTTCTATAATGGGTAATTATTGGAAATCAATTCAATTTCCAAGTGAATATATATATATATAATAATAATAATAATAATGATTGGATAGTGGTGTAATGGATCCTTTTACGAAAGAGTGAAGATTCAAAATATCATTCGATATATTTTAACACCTAAAACGTTCCTCTAGTAATGATGTACCATATCGTTTTACCAAATATTAAGAATTTAAAATTTTATTTGACATATTTTACATCTAAAGCATTGATCTTATAGTTGAGGATTCGAAACATCATCCGACAATTTTTTTAAGGTGTCAACCATTATAACTAGTAAAGTCTTTATTAATTTATTATATGATTATGAGCTCGAATCCGCTTTCATTATTTAGTATCTTTCTTTTTATTATTAAATAATTTGTAATCATCCCATCCATCCACTTATTTCTTTAGGTGTACTTTGCCAAGCCAAACTTCATCTGTCATAATTCTACTTTGGTGAATTAATGTAATTATATATCTTTATCAAATCTTATTTGCCCCAACGTTTTCTAAAGAATTAGCAACCCAAATAATTGTCTTATATATCATCAATGGAATTTAGTATCTCTTAAACTATTTTTTGTGAGCATTATTTTCAAACAATCAAAGATCTATCGATCTTAATCATGTTCTTCAGCTCCTATGAGACAAGTATCAAATCCATAAGAAGAGTAGACATGCTGCTGCAGGTGCTCCGAGACGATCCCCATGGACTGTCTTGGGCTCAACATCCTGAGCCTACAGCAAAGGCGAGTGCAGTGCTCGTACTGACGACATTACTTGAGCCAATGATTGTTGAATTGCTCCACTTCTTCAGTGGGAGGAGATTAATTTGATTTACGAGAGATGGATGAATGTCCAATAATTAATAGAATTAAGCATTTCACGATTGAGATTCTTCAACTATTAAGTTAATATGTTAGTTAATATATCAGATTACATCTATTAACCAAAGCTAATGTTGAATTGAGCGATAATAATATCTCATGTCGAAGTATAAAAGACTTGATGATATCAAAGTTGGGAAGAGACATAAATTGATTTACAAGAATCTATTTGATGTATAAATATTAACTTGATTTAAGCATTTTGTGCATATAGTTTCAAATATCTAAAATTAATAGATTAATTTTATGCCGAGTTAGATTGTGATATATGATATTAGAGCGAATCTAATATTGGGGATAGTGAAGAATAGGAGCAAAATCCTACGTTAAAGTTTGATTTAGAGTTTATATTTAGACGTAATGCTAAACATTTAAGTTAGGAGATTACAACATCCATGTTTTAATGTTTAGGTGAAGAATTAAATTAGGTTTTAATAATGAGATGAATGTATTATCATTAGTATATATCTAACCATTTTGGAGTTTACAATGGTATTCTTTCTAATCTTATAGAGTATTTGATCATTTGCTATCGTAAGAAGAGGATAGTATTCTCCCAAATTATCTCCATTCCATAATCTACATAATTAGTCTCAGAATTCACATTAACATCTCATCGAGATGAACCTCAAAAATAAGTTACTTCTATCAAAACTACTCTTCATCTGATGTGAAACAAATCATATCAATTATTAGAACAGAGATCTAATCTTATCTTCATCATTATATCAATCAAAGCATGCATGTAATAAAACATATTTCAACAACTTGTAGTTTAAATAATTCTCTTAATCTCATAATATTTTCTTGAAGTTTAACCGAGGAGCTTGTTCTTAAGCCAATGAGGCCTCAAGAAGAATAATGTTGGTGCTAAGATAAACTTCAAGAAAATATTGAAGTTTAAGAATAAGCTCAATGCCATTTTATTGAGCTCATTAGTTTAAGAATAAGCTACTAAGTTAAACTTCAAACATACAATACCACAAAGAAAGACTCAATTGAGAGAATCCTTTTTTTTTTTGTCTAATGTCTCAGTGGTGTAAAGTTACATTTATTTTTCTAATGATATTTTTTTTCATCAAGACATGTATAGGTCCTCACTTTGTAGATAATAAAAAATATATATTGCTTCTCATACTATGTTACATGTCTTAATGAGTTACTTATAGATATGAAGTGTGTCAGGTAACATATCCATAAGAAAGCCTACCTCCTTGATGTGATGAACCAATCACTATATAAGCAATTACATGATTTGGAAGATTATATACAAGTTAAATTAAATTATTTTTAATGCATTTCATGAAAGAGTTATGTTATGCACTAAAGTTACTCTCTTGCTCACTCCCAATCTAAGTTGAACGGCACATAACTACAATTGTTTGATCTGCCACAAACAGAGGAAGCTTGCAATAAGCATAGAACAGAGAGATCTCTGCCGCAAACAGAGAGCTCTAACAAGCACAACACAAACAGAGTGGTAGAGCGAAACAAGAAAGAACACCAGATGGGATTAATCGTATAGCGTTTTATTTTCCTAAGATAGGCAATTCATTCCATACTTCATTTACAATGCACACACTGTTCGATCACTTGAAGAACCAATTACTTCTTTCATGTCCTCATCAATGTATGCACAACTCGAACGCCATTATCGACCATTCCGCTGGCACTTCTTTTCTCTTCATCTTTAGCAATATGCAGTCCACAAGCAGGAAACAGAATATGTCTCTGTATCTCGTGGTCATCAAAAGAGGAGGAGCATTTCAGGGATCAGCAGAAGTAGGTATGGCGTGTCTGCAGAGAGGACACACATGGCTGCTCTCCAACCATCGAGTGAGACAGCCGCCATGGAAGGCGTGCTTGCATGGCATCCGCGTCACCTCCACGCCCTTGTCGAACTCCTCGAAGCAGATGATGCAACTCTCCTCTCTGACATCTCCTCCACGATCGTACTTCACCACCGCCAGCTCCTTCACCGCATCCGTCGACGCCGGGATGCCGCCGAAATCCCGGTCCTCGCCGACGCCTTCGACGTCCGAAGAAGGTTCCTCATCGATCGGGAAGTGGGCCAAAATTACGTCCACGATCATCTCGATCCCGTTGCCCGAGTAGAAAGCCGTCTCGACTGGATCATTGCAGAGGGCAACGAGTTGTCTCTCCAACCGCCCGGCGAAGCAGATGTCATAACCATAGACACCGGCGCGTAAGAGAACGGTCGAGATCGCCCGGCGGCGAGATGCTTGGTGGAGGAAGTCGCCGAGAGTGAAGAGAAAGGTGTGGAAGGCACGGGGCGGTTCCTCCACGACTCGACCTTCAAGAATGTGCATCACGGTGTAGCCGAGTTTGATCACCACCGGAGCCGATGCCGGCGTCCCCTCAGTTTGATAGGCCCTGAGAACCCAATCGGCATGGCCATGGACAGGAGTCGTCTCCATCGTCGCCATCGCCTTCTTGTCGCACTTCGACCGTGTGAACTCGGCTTAATTCCTACCATGGAGCGGCTTTATATAGAGAGAGAGAGAGAGAGATTCTGGTCTGCGAATCCGAGACGGGATCGAATTCATCGACTACAAATCCTAAATACAATCGGACGCGTAGTTTCCGTTGCCACATAAGTTTGCGGGTTGGACTCCGAAAGCAGTTCCATTCGACACGTGTTGAAATCCTACGGAAGAACGAACTTGCTTCGTTCTTGATGGATTATTAGTGAAGATTTAATTGGAAATCGAAAGCTTTTATGACGTCATCTCCAATAAGTCAACTCTTTCCTGCTCCGTGTTGACGAAAGCCATTCACTACTAGACGCCAAATTAATTCCTCCCTAAAACCAATCAAGCATTCACATCCAAAATATAGCTCGATATCAAAATGTAGAATTAATTTTTTATTATTTTATTATTTTATCATATAGCTCGATAGTAATATATTGAATTAATTTTTAATATTTTTAGTATTTTATTTAAAGATATAAGGATGTTTTTTTAAAAAAAATACTTATATTTTAGATTTTTCAAATGATTATCTCAATTTAATTCAAACTACCCCTTCTCCTCCGCACCTCTCCCTTGATTGTCATCATTATCACATTATCTCGCCCTTCTCCCCTCTTCTCCCATTGCTCGATCTTTCCGCCTCATCTTTTCTCTTCTTCCCAATAACTCATCCTCTCCTTCTCTCTCCTTATCGTTATCTCCTCCCTTCTACTCTCATCATGGATGGCTAGTAGTGACAACAAGTGGACAATAGGCTATCACAGATTTAACTAGTTTTATCTAACTCATGCGGCACCTTAGCGTGTCCATCTGCTAAAGGTCAGCTTATCCGAAACTTTTTATTATCCCTTTAGGACTTGCAAAAGAGAAGATATGTTGGAGAAACTGTTTAACATGGTATTCGCAAGCAATCATTTCAACAAACACATAATAGGTAATACGAATGACAAATATAGACTTCACAAACTTTGAACGATCAATCAACAAATGGTCCAAGGTGATTCGTCGCAGTTAAAAGTCCCCACAAGTCCTTATATAATACTACTATGAAATAAAGCAATGAACTAGCGTTAAATATTATCCTAAAGGCTCATATAGTCATATGGCACCCAAGTAGCTCTTGGATGTTGTGCAAGTTGACACTCTGCACCACTCCTTGAGGCTAGAAACCCCCCCCCCCCCCCCCAAAAGATTACGTTGATTGTTTATTTCTGAACAATTTTATCTCTACATGATAATTACCCACAACCTACATTTATAAGCTTGAAACGACTACTAAAGTCAATCAAAATGAGGATACCAAACCTACTATAAGTCGTTTACATGCTATAAAAAGCATGAACAAAACCAGAAGACAAACATGTATGAGCATTATATTGAACGCTCTATTTATAACTTTATCTATAATATTCTCACCTACTTATTCCTTTAGCATCCTTATTGAAATCTTTACGAATGCTACATCTTCTAACTTTTGTTAAATCTTTAATCTTCTACTTCAGTTGCAACGTACCTCTTGCCTCCTAGCTATTCTCTATCATTGTTATTGAGTAGTCGAACTTTAATCTACCATGTTAGTTCGACTCGCCAATGACTCAGACACTTGTGTAAAATCGACTAAGTTATATTGACTCTTATAAGTTCTTATAGATAGATAAAGGAAAAGACATTTTTATTATGAACTAGTCTCTTAAACATTTCACATCGTTTGAACTGGGTAGATGCCTGCTTAAATAAGTATTGCCTCACAAACTTTAAGATTTTTGAGGTCTTTCCTTCACAAAATATACCCATCAATTTCTTTTCATTTAATTATGATTTTCAAGTAGGTTCATATAATTTCTGTTTTTGAATGAAATTTTGTTAAGAAATGAAGTGAACAGTCTACTCTCAATAGCGCCAATCATTATTGGTGAGATTTTAAAAACTATTATCTTTCACTTTATTCGAAGGATCTTTAAACATAGATAGAACTTCTTTACAAGATAAATAAGAGAATTAGGGGTTTCAATTTCGTTTATTCTTTTAAGAGTTGATAAGGTAAAACTTATTTGACTTCACCCATCTTCTCGAGGGTTGTACTTCATATTTTGATTTGGTTACTAGTTTTCGTTTACTCTTTGCTTACACTTCTGAAGCACCATAAGTGTTTGCACTATTTGCATTGTGTTAGCTATTACAATTTATCTTCTCATTGCTATCAAACTTTTGGAATGTATGAAGTTTTGTTGAAAAGAACAAAATATTACCTCGACTTAGACAAGTCTATAATAATTTATCACATATAAAATTGTACATTCTCCTCTATTATTTCTACTGCAAACTCATTTGAATATAAAAGGTATAACACTAGATACTATGTTCTTTATTCCGTAGTCGAGCACTCCTGCATCGACCTGAAGTCCCTCACTTTCAACTATTTAGATAAGAAGCCCGTTGACAATAGTTTTTCGAAGTTCATTGGTTTTTGCCGGTTAGCCTTATCTCAGTACTTGGAGTTTGTCTTCGTATTCTTTGCCTCCTTGGCCTCATTCATAACCAAGTGCTCTCCCTTCATGAGACCAAGGAATCGATGACTCTATGAAAGTTTTGCCGCTATGGTACCATGACGTCGTCATACTTATTACCCTATTATCTGTCATCTCATATCTACATACCTTTCTATGCTATTGGTAGATTTGTCTCTATGGCACTATGACACTCTTGTAACTCCGCCTCTATTTTAATCGAAGCTTGATTTTGTGTAGTTGTCCCTCTAAACTTATCGTCACTTCCTCATCCTTTTGACCACTTGCTTCAACAACTTTATGTTTTTCGAGTAATTCCCCTTGGTCGATAAAAAATAAACTATAACTCTCGTGCATTGCCACTGCCTTCATGTTATATGGCTTGCGCCTATTATATTCTGCTTTACATCCTTGGTAAGAACATTTGCTTACTTAGCCTTGTTCTCTGGCTTTTTAGGCTTCCATAAGCGAGTATAAACATTGGAGCAATCAAACACTCTAGTTGCCCTGATCATACATTTGTATGATCAAGTCACTCCTATGGGACTCACTAGTAGTTGCACTCAAATTTTTTTCTCGGTGGTATATAGCCCTTATTTGTTGATGACCAAGGCTTTCATTCGATACAAAATTCGATGTATGCATAAAAGACCCACCTCTATGGTACTATAACATTCACTCATTGAATCCATAACACTTCTTGTCGTATTGTCCACGGAAGTGGAGCTCCTAATAGCTCTCAATCATACCTCCGTATGATCATATCTCTCATGGGACTTCTCTCATGTGTGTCATATTGTCTTAAATTATTTTAACATGAGTTGTTATACTATGTTGCCTCTTAGTGACATCTCTATTATATTTTGATCTCTATGAGATAAACTCGAATTATAATCTCTGCATGTGTGGCCTTTGCCAATACATTACAATGCCTTTGCCACCTTTTATTATATTCACTCCTTTGACAATTGATCTTTGTCTACCTGCTCTTTAGTCGCACCAAGACGAAGCATAGCTCTAAGGCATTTCATTGCCTGGTAACCCTTAAATTCCACTAAATTTGGTAAAATTAGCACACTATTACCTCGATACTAGGCTTCTGCCCTCAGCACAATATCTATTGTGCACCACTTCATTCATGGAAACTTGAATGGTAATACAATGACATATTCTTCATGAGTATATACTTCTATATCCTCTTACCCCATGTAATGACCTTTTGACCCTAACTTCACCTCGGCAAATTGAGTTATGCTCTTGCCTTTAGAAGAGTTCTTGTTATTAACTTTTGTTCAAGGGAAGCTTCATATCTCCACTTCATGTTCTATCTTCTATGTTGACTCCTTTCATACAGCTTGGGCACTTCACCAAGTTTCATCCAAATTCTTTCGCTCATCAGTTTGTATTGAATTGATGATGGCCCTCTTGCCCACTATCTATGGGTCAACTCTTCGTTAAGTCCATTCTCTACATCGACTCTAAGTATGCTTTCATTTAGTGTTGTTTTAGTTTGCTCCTTCACCTGATCTCGCAATGCATCCACCAATATATTACCTCATGCGATAACTCTTCGTCGCTTCCTTAGTTTATTAAACTTTGTGGAGTTGTTCTTTTAAGGAATCTCTCTTCAACATATGTAATATGTTACATATGATTCTTCTTTTGGAAAATCGAGATTTATCTCTTTTAGATATCTGTCCTATTAGAGCAACTTTCCTCTTTGCATCTTTCTTTTTAGAAGTTTTAGAGACCATCAACCTTTTAGATTACTCTGTTTTGTTAAACGAGCTATGCACTATTCAGACCCCGTGAATGCACTTGCTATATTGTGACTCTTTGTCAATTCAACCAATGTTGTGACCCTCACGACTTAGCGACATGCTGAACTTATTGTATACTTTAGCTTCATACAGATATATTCTTTCTATGCTGAAGAAAAAATTTTAATGCTCCATAGTATCGAGTTTTGGTCACCTTAGGATAGTCATAAATAGTCCATCGTCTACATACAAACCCTTGCATAAATACTAAATTTTTTAAGTTAATAATTTCTCTCACCTCTATGAGCTTTAAACAACCCTTTCGATCTTTGAGCAACCCACCCCACCTTGCATAGTCTTATCATTTGCCAAGTGACCTGTTTGCCTTAAGTGCCATAAAATTTGATTGCCAACAACGAGTCGTACCTTGAAGTCAACCATCCTAACCTCTGTATCTTATACATTCATTCTAGCTCGCTTATCCTTGTGATGCATCTTGTATGAAGGGTTGGCTATTTCTTTGAATGCTAACATTGAATGTCCACTCCTCTAAGTATCTACTTTCCTTACATCTATATGCTTGTTTCCCTTAAATAGTCGTGCATGCTGGCTACTCTTAAAACAACCTCGCTAAGTCCTCCACGTTTACATGTAAAATATTTCTAAGTATACTTGTCCAGCTCTAATACCATATATCATAGACTTAGTTGGTTTTCCATAAGTCATATGACATCCTTACATGTTTATCCATAAAAAATCAGTCTACCTGAAACCTCTTATGACCCTTAAAAACCTACAAAATAGAAGACAGATTAGAGAAAGCATTTAACTTGTAATCCACAAGTAGCCATTTCAGCAAATATTTGATAGAAAATGCATAATACAAACATAGATTTTGCAAACTCTGAACGATCATATGACAAATGGTCCAAGATAGTTTGTCGTAAGTAAAAATCCTCACAACTGCCCACATGACATTATTATAAAATTAGGTAGTGAACAAGTCCTAAACACTATCCTAGAAGCTTATCTAGCCATGTGCCACCTAGGTAGCTCCTATGTGTTATATTGGTTGACACTTTGTATTATTCTATGGAGCTATAAAATCCCTAAAATGACTACTTGGATTGTTTGTTTCCGAGCAGTTTTACCTATATATAATAACTACACATAATCTATTTAGAAGCCTAAAATTACCAAAAAAGCTAAACAAAATGAGGCCACCAAACCTATTATATACCATCTACATACTGTATAAAACATGAATAAAATCAAAAGACGCAAACATATATGAGTATTACATCACATCAAACACGTTATTCATGATTTTATTCGTGATAGAGCATCGACGAAAGTGATAGCGACAATGAAGCGTCAGTGGAAGAAAAGATAGTTTTGATATTTTTTAAACTAACGTGTGGTTTGAAAATATCTAAAAAAATAAAATGAGGGTAACTGTTTAGAAAATATCTAAAATATGAGTATTTTATAAAAAAATTACTTAAGATGTATCTTACAAATTTGAAAGCTTACTAAAAGAATTTAAAATCAAAATTTCGAGTTAAAAATAAAATATATATCAATCTTATTAGTCAATATATAATCTTTTGCTGGTGTTGCAATCAAATAACTAACTGCCAAGATCAAATCCTCCCCTCCCTTGTGATTATAATAGTATTTCTTATATATTTTCCTAAATATATATGATTTTTAATTATTCAAAAAATTCATCTAAATAAAATCAAAATGTTGGGAATAGTTGATACGTGGAATATTGACCTTTAATGTTAAATATAAAATTTTGATGATAAAATTAATTAAAAAGTTTTAGAAATTAATCTTTTAGTAACTTAAATTCTATTTGGGTATTTTTGACAAAAATATGGATTATCAAAGATTTAGATGTCATGCTAGAAGATTAAAAGTGATGTTAAGGGCTCAAACAATGTGATAAAGGTTGTTGATGTTACGTAGAAAAATCGAATATCATATCAAATGTTGAAGAAGGATAAATTGACATGTCCAAAGATATGATGATATACTAGAGGGTCTCAGTATATTAATGCACATGAAGAAAGAATGACTTTCCAAAAGACTCGGTACTATATCTAAAAAAATGAATGTTATTTCGAAATATTCTTTGAAGTTAAAATTAGGGTCCAATTAGAGCAATGTCAAGTTACTGAATTGGGTCAAAATAGGTTGAAATTGGACCCATAATTACTCTCTTGCTCACTCCCAATCTAAGTTGAACGGCACATAACTACAATTGTTTGATCTGCCACAAACAGAGGAAGCTTGCAATAAGCATAGAACAGAGAGATCTCTGCCGCAAACAGAGAGCTCTAACAAGCACAACACAAACAGAGTGGTAGAGCGAAACAAGAAAGAACACCAGATGGGATTAATCGTATAGCGTTTTATTTTCCTAAGATAGGCAATTCATTCCATACTTCATTTACAATGCACACACTGTTCGATCACTTGAAGAACCAATTACTTCTTTCATGTCCTCATCAATGTATGCACAACTCGAACGCCATTATCGACCATTCCGCTGGCACTTCTTTTCTCTTCATCTTTAGCAATATGCAGTCCACAAGCAGGAAACAGAATATGTCTCTGTATCTCGTGGTCATCAAAAGAGGAGGAGCATTTCAGGGATCAGCAGAAGTAGGTATGGCGTGTCTGCAGAGAGGACACACATGGCTGCTCTCCAACCATCGAGTGAGACAGCCGCCATGGAAGGCGTGCTTGCATGGCATCCGCGTCACCTCCACGCCCTTGTCGAACTCCTCGAAGCAGATGATGCAACTCTCCTCTCTGACATCTCCTCCACGATCGTACTTCACCACCGCCAGCTCCTTCACCGCATCCGTCGACGCCGGGATGCCGCCGAAATCCCGGTCCTCGCCGACGCCTTCGACGTCCGAAGAAGGTTCCTCATCGATCGGGAAGTGGGCCAAAATTACGTCCACGATCATCTCGATCCCGTTGCCCGAGTAGAAAGCCGTCTCGACTGGATCATTGCAGAGGGCAACGAGTTGTCTCTCCAACCGCCCGGCGAAGCAGATGTCATAACCATAGACACCGGCGCGTAAGAGAACGGTCGAGATCGCCCGGCGGCGAGATGCTTGGTGGAGGAAGTCGCCGAGAGTGAAGAGAAAGGTGTGGAAGGCACGGGGCGGTTCCTCCACGACTCGACCTTCAAGAATGTGCATCACGGTGTAGCCGAGTTTGATCACCACCGGAGCCGATGCCGGCGTCCCCTCAGTTTGATAGGCCCTGAGAACCCAATCGGCATGGCCATGGACAGGAGTCGTCTCCATCGTCGCCATCGCCTTCTTGTCGCACTTCGACCGTGTGAACTCGGCTTAATTCCTACCATGGAGCGGCTTTATATAGAGAGAGAGAGAGAGAGATTCTGGTCTGCGAATCCGAGACGGGATCGAATTCATCGACTACAAATCCTAAATACAATCGGACGCGTAGTTTCGGTTGCCACATAAGTTTGCGGGTTGGACTCCGAATGCAGTTCCATTCCGTGTTGAAATCCTACGGAAGAAGGAACTTGCTTCGTTATTGATGGATTATTCGTGAAGATTTAATTGGAAATTGAAAGATTTTATGACGTCATCTCTAAAAAGTCAACTCTTTCCTGCTCCGTGTTAACGAAAGCCATTCACTACTAGACGCCAAATTAATTCCTCCCTAAAACCAATCAAGCATTCACATCCAAAATATAGCTCGATATCAAAATATAGAATTAATTTTTTATTATTTTAATATTTTATCATATAGCTCGATAGTAATATATTGAATTAATTTTTAATATTTTTAGTATTTTATTTAAAGATATAAGGATGTTTTTTTTAAAAAATACTTATATTTTAGATTTTTTAAATGATTATCTCAATTTAATTCAAACTATCTCTTCTCCTCCGCCCCTCTCCCTTGATTGTCATCATTATCACATTATCTTGCCCTTCTCCCCTTCTCTCCCATTGCTCGATCTTTCCCCCTCATATTTTCTCTTCTTCCCAATAACTCATCCTCTCCTTCTCTCTCCTTATCGTTATCTCCTCCCTTCTACTCTCATCATGGATGGCTAGTAGTGACAACAAGTGGACAATAGGCTATTACAGATTTAACTAGTTTTATCTAACTCATGCGGCACCTTAGCGTGTCCATCTACTAAAGTTCAGCTTATCCGAAACTTTTTATTGTCCCTTTAGGACTTGCAAAAGAGAAGATATGTTGGAGAAACTGTTTAACATGGTATTCGCAAGCAATCATTTCAACAAACACATAATAGGTAATACGAATGACAAATATAGACTTCACAAACTTTGAACGATCAATCAACAAAGGGTCCAAGGTGATTCGTCGCAGTTAAAAGTCCCCACAAGTCCCTATATAAGACTACTATGAAACAAAGTAATGAACTAGCCCTAAATATTATCCCAAAGGCTCATACAGCCATATGCCACCTAGGTAGCTCTTGGATGTTGTGCAAGTTGAGACTCTACACCACTCCATGAGGCTAGAAACTCTCCCCCCCAAAAGACTACTTTGATGATCTATTTCTAGACAATTTTATCTCTACATGATAATTACCCACAACCTACATTTACAAGCTTGAAACGACTATTAAAGTCAATCAAAATGAGGATACCAAACCTACTATAAGTCGTTTACATGCTATAAAAAGCATGAACAAAACCAGAAGACAAACATGTATGAGCATTATATTGAACACTCTATTTATAACTTTATCTATAATATTCTCACCTACTTATTCCTTTAGCATCCTTATTGAAATCTTTACGAATGCTACATCTTCTAACTTTTGTTAAATCTTTAATCTTCTACTTCAGTTGCAACGTACCTCTTGCCTCCCAGCTATTCTCTATCATTGTTATTGAGTAGTCGAACTTTAATTTACCATGTTACTTCGATTCGTCAATGACTCAGACACTAGTGTAGAGTCGGCTAAGTTATATTGATTCTTATAAGTTCTTGTAGATAGATAAAGGAAAAGACATTCTTTATTATGAACTAATCTCTTAAAAGTTTCACATCGCTTGAACTGGGTGGATGCCTGCTTAAATAAGTATTGCCTCACAAACTTTAAGATTTTTGAGGTCTTTCCGTCACAAAATATACCTATCAATTTCTTTTCATTTAATTATGATTTTCAAGTAGGTTCGTATAATTTCTGTTTTTGAATGAAATTTTGTTAAGAAATGAAGTGAACAGTCCACTCTCAATAACGCCAATCATTATTGATGAGATTTTAAAAACTATTATCTTTCACTTTATTCGAAGGATCTTTAAACATAGATAGAGCTTCTTTATAAGATAAATAAGAGAACTATGGGATTCAATTTCGTTTATTCTTTTAAGAGTTCATAAGGTAAAACTTATTTGACTTCGCCCACCTTCTCGAGGGTTGTACTTCATATATTGATTTGGTTACTAGTATTCGTTTACTCTTTGCTCGCACTTCTGAAGCACCATAAGTGTTAGCACTCTTTGCATTGTGTTAGTTATTAAAATTTATCTTCTCATTGCCATCAAACTTTTGAAATGCATGAAGTTTTGTTCAAAAAGAATAAAATATTACCTCGACTTAGACAAGTCTATAAAATTTTAAGTATCTCCTTTCCTTATATCTATTTGCTTGTTTCCCTTAAATAGTCGTGCATGCTGGCTACTCTTAAAACAACCTCGCTAAGTCCCCCACGTTTACGTGTAAAATATTTCTAAGTATACTTGTCCAGCTCTAATACCATATATCATAAACTTAGTTGGTTTTGCATAAGTCATATGACATCCTTACATGTTTATCCATAAAAAATCAGTCTATCTGAAACCTCTTATGGCCCTTAAAGACCTACAAAAGAGAAGACAGATTAGAGAAAGCATTTAACTTGTAATCCACAAGTAGCCATTTCAGCAAATATTTGATAGAAAATGTATAATACAAACATAGATTTTGCAAACTCTAAACGATCATTTGACAAATGGTCCAAGATAGTTTGTCGTAAGTAAAAATCCTCACAACTGCCCACATGACATTATTATAAAATTAGGTAGCAAACAAGTCCTAAACACTATCCTAGAAGCTTATCTAGCCATGTGCCACCTAGGTAGCTCCTATGTGTTATATTGGTTGACACTTTGTATTATTCTATGAAGCTATAAAATCCCTAAAATGACTACTTGGATTGTTTGTTTCCGAGCAGTTTTACCTATATATAATAACTACACAATCTATTTAGAAGCCTAAAATTACCACAAAAGCTAAACAAAATGAGGCCACCAAACCTATTATATACCATCTACATACTGTATAAAACATGAAGAAAATCAAAAGACGCAAACATATATGAGTATTACATCACATCAAACACCTTATTCATGACTTTATTCGTGATAGAGCACCGATGAAAGTGATAGCGACAATGAAGCGTCAGTGGAAGAAAAGATAGTTTTGATATTTTTTAAACTAACGTGTGGTTTGAAAATAGCTAAAAAAAATCTAAAATATGAGTATTTTATAAAAAAATTACTTAAAATATGAGTATTTTATCATAGTTTATGCCATTAACTTTTGTTCATGAAAACCTTCATATCTCCACTTCATGTTCTATCTTCTATGTTGACTCCTTTCATGCAGCTTGGGCACTTCACCAAGTTTCATTCAAGTTGTTTCGCGCATCTGTTTGTATTGAATTGATGATGGCCCTCATGCCCATCATCCATGGGTCAACTCTCCGTTAAGTCCAATCTCTACATCGACTCTAAGTATGCTTTTATTTAGTGTTGTTTTAGTTTGCTCCTTCACCTGATCTCGCAATGCATCCACCAATATATTACCTCATGCGATAACTCTTTGTCGCTTGCTCAGTTCATTAAATTTTATGGAGTTGTTATTTTAAGGTATCTATCTTCAATATATGTAATATGTTGCATATGATCCTTCTTTTGGAAAATCGAGATTTATCTCTTTTAGATATTTGTCCTATTAGAGCAACTTTCCTCTTTGCATCTTTCCTTTTAGAAGTTTTAAAGACCATCAACCTTTTAGATTACTCTGTTTTGTTGAACGAGCTATGCACTATTCAAACCCCGTGAATGCACTTGCTATATTGTGACTCTTTGCCAATTCAACCCATGTTGTGACCCTCACGACTTAGCGACATGCTGAACTTATTGTATACTTTAGCTTTATACAGACATATCCTTCCTATGGTAAAGAAATATTTTTAATGCTCCATAGTATCGAGTTTTGGTCACCTTAGGATAGTCATGAATAGTCCATCGTCTACGTACAAACCCTTGCATAAATACTAAATTTTTTAAGTTAGTAATTTCTCTCACCTCAATGAGCTTTAAATAACCCTTTCGATCATTGAGCAACCCACCCCACCTTACATAGTCTTATCATTTGCAAAGTGCCCTGTTTGCCTTTAGTGCCATAAAATTTGGTTGCCAACAACGAGTCGTACCTTGAAGTCAGCCATCCTAACCTCTATATCTTATACATTTATTCTACCTCGCTTACCCTTGTGATGCATCTTGTATGAAGGGTTGGCTATTTCTTTGAATGCTAACATTGAATGTCCGCTCCTCTAAGTATCTCCTTTCCTTACATCTATATGCTTGTTTCCCTTAAAAAGTCGTGCATGCTGGCTACTCTTAAAATAACCTCGCTAGGTCCCCCATGTTTACATGCAAAATATTTCTAAGTATACTTGTCCAGCTCTAATACCATATATCATGGACTTAGTTGGTTTTGCATAAGTCATGTGACATCCTTACATGTTTATCCATAAAAAATCAGTCTACCTGAAACCTCTTATGGCCCTTAAAAACCTACAAAAGAGAAGACAGATTAGAGAAAGCATTTAACTTGTAATCCACAAGTAGCCATTTCAGCAAATATTTGATAGAAAATGCATAATACAAACATAGATTTTGCAAACTCTGAACGATCATATGACAATTGGTCCAAGATAGTTTGTCGTATGTAAAAATCCTCACAACTGTCCACATGACATTATTATAAAATTAGGTAGTGAACAAGTCCTAAACACTATCCTAGAAGCTTATCTAGCCATGTGCCACCTAGGTAGCTCCTATGTGTTATGCTGGTTGACACTTTGTATTATTCTATAGAGTTATAAAATTCCTAAAATGACTACTTGGATAGGTTGTTTATAGGCAGTTTTACCTATATGTGATAACTACACACAACCTATTTAGAAGCCTAAAATAACCATAAAATCTAACCAAAATGAGACCACCAAACCTATTATAAGCTATCTACATACTGTATAAAATATGAATAAAATCAAAAGACGCAAACATATATAAGTATTACATCACATCAAATACCTTATTCATGACTTTATTCGTGATAGAGCACCGAAAAAAGTGATATCGACAATAAAGCGTCAGTGGTAGAAAAGATAGTTTTGATATTTTTTAAACTAAGGTGTGGTTTGAAAATATCTAAAAAAATAAATGAGGGTAACTGTTTAGAAAATATCTAAAATATGAGTATTTTATAAAAAAATTACTTAAGATATATCTTGCAAATTTAAAAGCTTACTAAAAGAATTTAAAATCAAAGCTTGCAAATTTGGAATATTGACCTTTAATGTTAAATATAAAATTTTGATGATAAAATTAATTAAAAAGTTTTAGAAATTAATCTTTTAGTAACTTAAATTATATTTGGGTATTTTGACAAAAATATGAATTGTCAAAGGTTTAGATGTCATGCTAGAAGATTAAAAGTGATGTTAAGGGCTTAAACAATGTGATAAAGGTTGTTGATGTTACGTAGAAAAATCGAATATCATATCAAATGTTGAAGAAGGATAAATTAACATGTCCAAAGATATGATGATATACTAGAGGGTCTCAGTATATTAATGCACATGAAGAAAGAATGACTTTCCAAAAGACTCGGTACTATATCTAAAAAAATGAATGTTATTTCGAAATATTCTTTGAAGTTAAAATTAGGGTCCAATTAGAGCAATGTCAAGTTACTGAATTGGGTCAAAATAGGTTGAAATTGGACCCATAATTACTCTCTTGCTCTGCTCACTCCCAATCTAAATTGAACGGCACATAACTACAATTGTTTGATCCGCCGCAAACAGAGGATGCTTGCAATAAACATAGAACAGAGAGATCTCTGCCGCAAACAGAATAAACATAGAACAGAGAGATCTCTGCCGCAAACAGAGGATGCTTGCAATAAACATAGAACAGAGAGATCTCTGCCGCAAACAGAGGATGCTTGCAATAAACATAGAACAGAGAGATCTCTGCCGCAAACAGAGGATGCTTGCAATAAACATAGAACAGAGAGATCTCTGCCGCAAACAGAGGATGCTTGCAATAAACATAGAACAGAGAGATCTCTGCCGCAAACAGAGGATGCTTGCAATAAACATAGAACAGAGAGATCTCTGCCGCAAACAGAGGATGCTTGCAATAAACATAGAACAGAGAGATCTCTGCCGCAAACAGAGGATGCTTGCAATAAACATAGAACAGAGAGATCTCTGCCGCAAACAGAGGATGCTTGCAATAAACATAGAACAGAGAGATCTCTGCCGCAAACAGAGGATGCTTGCAATAAACATAGAACAGAGAGATCTCTGCCGCAAACAGAGGATGCTTGCAATAAACATAGAACAGAGAGCTCCAACAAGCAGGACACAACCAGAGTGGCAGAGCGAAACAATAAAGAACACCAGATGGGATGTATAGCGTTTTATTTTCCTAAGAAAGGCAATTCATTACATTCTTCATTTACAATCCACACACTGTTCGAGCACTTGAAGAACCAATTACTTCTTTCATGTCCTCATCAATGTATGTACAACTCGAACGCCATACGACTGCATCCGCTGGCACTTCTTTTCTCTCATCTTTAGCAATATGCAGTCCACAAGCAGGAAATACAGAATATGTCTCTGTATCTGTGGTCATCCAAAAGAGGATATTGTCTCTGTATCTCGTGGTCATCAAAAGAGGAGGAGCATTTCAGGGATCAGCAGAAGCAGGTATGGCGTGTCTGCAGAGAGGACACACATGGCTGCTCTCCAACCATCGAGTGAGACAGCCGCCATGGAAGGCGTGCTTGCATGGCATCCGCGTCACCTCCACGCCCTTGTCGAACTCCTCGAAGCAGATGATGCAACTCTCCTCTCTGACATCTCCTCCACGATCGTACTTCACCACCGCCAGCTCCTTCACCGCATCCGTCGACGCCGGGATGCCGCCGAAATCCCGGTCCTCGCCGACGCCTTCGGACGTCCGAAGAAGGGTTCTCATCGATCGGGAAGTGGGCCAAATTACGTCCACGATCATCTCGATCCCGTTGCCCGAGTAGAAAGCCGTCTCGACTGGATCATTGCAGAGGGCAACGAGTTGTCTCTCCAACCGCCCGGCGAAGCAGATGTCATAACCATAGACACCGGCGCGTAAGAGAACGGTCGAGATCGCCCGGCGGCGAGATGCTTGGTGGAGGAAGTCGCCGAGAGTGAAGAGAAAGGTGTGGAAGGCACGGGGCGGTTCCTCCACGACTCGACCTTCAAGAATGTGCATCACGGTGTAGCCGAGTTTGATCACCACCGGAGCCGATGCCGGCGTCCCCTCAGTTTGATAGGCCCTGAGAACCCAATCGGCATGGCCATGGACAGGAGTCGTCTCCATCGTCGCCATCGCCTTCTTGTCGCACTTCGACCGTGTGAACTCGGCTTAATTCCTACCATGGAGCGGCTTTATATAGAGAGAGAGAGAGAGAGATTCTGGTCTGCGAATCCGAGACGGGATCGAATTCATCGACTACAAATCCTAAATACAATCGGACGCGTAGTTTCGGTTGCCACATAAGTTTGCGGGTTGGACTCCGAATGCAGTTCCATTCCGTGTTGAAATCCTACGGAAGAAGGAACTTGCTTCGTTATTGATGGATTATTCGTGAAGATTTAATTGGAAATTGAAAGATTTTATGACGTCATCTCTAAAAAGTCAACTCTTTCCTGCTCCGTGTTAACGAAAGCCATTCACTACTAGACGCCAAATTAATTCCTCCCTAAAACCAATCAAGCATTCACATCCAAAATATAGCTCGATATCAAAATATAGAATTAATTTTTTATTATTTTAATATTTTATCATATAGCTCGATAGTAATATATTGAATTAATTTTTAATATTTTTAGTATTTTATTTAAAGATATAAGGATGTTTTTTTAAAAAAATACTTATATTTTAGATTTTTTAAATGATTATCTCAATTTAATTCAAACTATCTCTTCTCCTCCGCCCCTCTCCCTTGATTGTCATCATTATCACATTATCTTGCCCTTCTCCCCTTCTCTCCCATTGCTCGATCTTTCCCCCTCATATTTTCTCTTCTTCCCAATAACTCATCCTCTCCTTCTCTCTCCTTATCGTTATCTCCTCCCTTCTACTCTCATCATGGATGGCTAGTAGTGACAACAAGTAGACAATAGGCTATTACAGATTTAACTAGTTTTATCTAACTCATGCGGCACCTTAGCGTGTCCATCTACTAAAGTTCAGCTTATCCGAAACTTTTTATTGTCCCTTTAGGACTTGCAAAAGAGAAGATATGTTGGAGAAACTGTTTAACATGGTATTCGCAAGCAATCATTTCAACAAACACATAATAGGTAATACGAATGACAAATATAGACTTCACAAACTTTGAACGATCAATCAACAAAGGGTCCAAGGTGATTCGTCGCAGTTAAAAGTCCCCACAAGTCCCTATATAAGACTACTATGAAACAAAGTAATGAACTAGCCCTAAATATTATCCCAAAGGCTCATACAGCCATATGCCACCTAGGTAGCTCTTGGATGTTGTGCAAGTTGAGACTCTACACCACTCCTTGAGGCTAGAAAACCCCCCCCCCCCCCAAAAGACTACGTTGATGGTTTATTTCTGGACAATTTTATCTCTACATGATAATTACCCACAACCTACATTTATAAGCTTGAAACGACCACTAAAGTCAATCAAAATGAGGATACCAAACCTACTATAAGTCGTTTACATGCTATAAAAAGCATGAACAAAACCAGAAGACAAACATGTATGAGCATTATATTGAACACTCTATTTATAACTTTATCTATAATATTCTCACCTACTTATTCCTTTAGCATCCTTATTGAAATCTTTACGAATGCTACATCTTCTAACTTTTGTTAAATCTTTAATCTTCTACTTCAGTTGCAACGTACCTCTTGCCTCCCAACTATTCTTTATCATTGTTATTGAGTAGTCGAACTTTAATCTACCATGTTAGTTCGACTCGCCAATGACTCAGACACTAGTGTAAAATCGACTAAGTTATATTGACTCTTATAAGTTCTTATAGATAGATAAAGGAAAAGACATTTTTATTATGAACTAGTCTCTTAAACGTTTCACATCGCTTGAACTGGGTGGATGCCTGCTTAAATAAGTATTGCCTCACAAACTTTAATATTTTTGAGGTCTTTCCTTCACAAAATATACCCATCAATTTCTTTTCATTTAATTATGATTTTCAAGTAGGTTCATATAATTTCTGTTTTTGAATGAAATTTTGTTAAGAAATGAAGTGAACAGTCTACTCTCAATAGCGCCAATCATTATTGGTGAGATTTTAAAAATTATTATCTTTCACTTTATTCGAAGGATCTTTAAACATAGATAGAACTTCTTTATAAGATAAATAAGAGAACTAGGGGTTTCAATTTCGTTTATTCTTTTAAGAGTTGATAAGGTAAAACTTATTTGACTTCACTCATCTTCTCGAGGGTTGTACTTCATATTTTGATTTGGTTACTAGTTTTCGTTTACTCTTTGCTTACACTTCTGAAGCACCATAAGTGTTTGCACTATTTGCATTGTGTTAGCTATTACAATTTATCTTCTCATTGCTATCAAACTTTTGGAATGCATGAAGTTTTGTTGAAAAGAACAAAATATTACCTCGACTTAGATAAGTCTATAATAATTTATCACATATAAAATTGTACATTCTCCTCTATTATTTCTACTGCAAACTCATTTGAATATAAAAGGTATAACACTAGATACTATGTTCTTTATTCCGTAGTCGAGCACTCCTGCATCGACCTGAAGTCCCTCACTTTCAACTATTTAGATAAGAAGCCCGTTGACAATAGTTTTTCGAAGTTCATTGGTTTTTGCCGGTTAGCCTTATCTCAGTACTTGGAGTTTGTCTTCGTATTATTTGCCTCCTTGGCCTCATTCATAACCAAGTGCTCTCCCTTCATGAGACCAAGGAATCGATAACTCTATGAAAGTTTTGCCGCTATGGTACCATGACGTCGTCATACTTATTACCCTATTATCTGTCATCTCATATCTACATACCTTTCTATGCTGTTGGTAGATTTGTCTCTATGGCACTATGACACTCCTGTAACTCCGCCTCTATTTTAATCGAAGCTTGATTTTGTGTAGTTGTCCCTCTAAACCTATCGTCACTTCCTCATCCTTTTGACCACTTGCTTCAACACCTTTATGTTTTTCGAGTAATTCCCCTTGGTCGATAAAAAAATAAATTATAACTCTCGTGCATTGCCACTGCCTTCATGTTATATGGCTTGCGCCTATTATATTCTGCTTTACATCCTTGGTAAGAACATTTGCTTACTTAGCCTTGTTCTCTGGCTTTTTAGGCTTCCATAAGCGAATATAAACATTGGAGCAATCAAACACTCTAGTTGCCCTGATCATACATTTGTATGATCAAGTCACTCCTATGGGACTCACTAGTAGTTGCACTCAAATTTTTTTCTCGGTGGTATATAGCCCTTATTTGTTGATGACCAAGGCTTTCATTCGATACAAAATTCGATGTATGCATAAAAGACCCACCTCTATGGTACTATAACATTCACTCATTGAATCCATAGCACTTCTTGTCATATTGTCCATGGAAGTGGAGCTCCTAATAGCTCTCAATCATACCTCCATATGATCATATCTCTCATGGGACTTCTCTCATGTGTGTCATATTGTCTTAAATTATTTTAACATGAGTTGTTATACTATGTTGCCTTTTAGTGACATCTCTATTATATTTTGATCTCTATGAGATAAACTCGAATTGTAATCTCTGCATGTGTGGCCTTTGCTAATACATTACAAGGCCTTTGCCACCTTTTATTATATTCACTCCTTTGACAATTGATCTTTGTCCACCTGCTCTTTAGTCGCACCAAGACGAAGCATAGCTCTAAGGCATTCCATTGTCTGGTAACCCTTAAATTCCACTAAATTTGGTAAAATTAGCACACTATTACCTCGATACTAGGCTTCTGCCCTCAGCACAATATCTATTGTGCACCACTTCATTCATGGAAACTTGAATGGTAATACAATGACATATTCTTCATGAGTATCTACTTCTATATCCTCTTACCCCATGTAATGACCTTCTGACCCTAACTTCACCTCGGCAAATTGAGTTATGCTCTTGCCTTTAGAAGAGTTCTTGTTATTAACTTTTGTTCAAAGGAAGCTTCATATCTCCACTTCATGTTCTATCTTCTATGTTAACTCCTTTCATGCAGCTTGGGCACTTCACCAAGTTTCATCCAAATTCTTTCACTCATCAGTTTGTATTGAATTGATGATGGCCCTCTTGCCCACTATCTATGGGTCAACTCTTCGTTAAGTCCATTCTCTACATCGACTCTAAGTATGCTTTCATTTAGTGTTGTTTTAGTTTGCTCCTTCACCTGATCTCGCAATGCATCCACCAATATATTACCTCATGCGATAACTCTTCGTCGCTTGCTCAGTTTATTAAACTTTATTGAGTTGTTCTTTTAAGGTATCTCTCTTCAACATATGTAATATGTTACATATGATTCTTCCTTTGGAAAATCGAGATTTATCTCTTTTAGATATCTATCCTATTAGAGCAACTTTCCTCTTTGCATCTTTCTTTTTAGAAGTTTTAGAGACCATCAACCTTTTAGATTACTCTGTTTTGTTAAACGAGCTATGCACTATTCAGACCCCGTGAATGCACTTGCTATATTGTGACTCTTTGTCAATTCAACCAATATTGTGACCCTCACGACTTAGCGACATGCTGAACTTATTGTATACTTTAGCTTCATACAGATATATTCTTTCTATGCTGAAGAAAAAATTTTAATGCTCCATAGTATCGAGTTTTGGTCACCTTAGGATAGTCATGAATAGTCCATCGTCTACATACAAACCCTTGCATAAATACTAAATTTTTTAAGTTAATAATTTCTCTCACCTTTATGAGCTTTAAACAACCCTTTCGATCTTTGAGCAACCCACCCCACCTTGCATAGTCTTATCATTTGCCAAGTGACCTGTTTGCCTTAAGTGCCATAAAATTTGATTGCCAACAACGAGTCGTACCTTGAAGTTAGCCATCCTAACATCTATATCTTATACATTTATTCTAGCTCGCTTATCCTTGTGATACATCTTGTATGAAGGGTTGGCTATTTGTTTGAATGCTAACATTGAATGTCCGCTCCTCTAAGTATCTCCTTTCCTTACATCTATATGCTTATTTCCCTTAAATAGTCGTGCATGCTGGCTACTCTTAAAACAACCTCGCTAGGTCCCCCATGTTTACATGCAAAATATTTCTAAGTATACTTGTCCAGCTCTAATACCATATATCATGGACTTAGTTGGTTTTGCATAAGTCATGTGACATCCTTACATGTTTATCCATAAAAAATTAATCTACCTGAAACCTCTTATGGCCCTTAAAAACCTACAAAAGAGAAGACAGATTAGAGAAAACATTTAACTTGTAATCCACAAGTAGTCATTTCAGCAAATATTTTATAGAAAATGCATAATACAAACATAGATTTTGCAAACTCTGAACGATCATATGACAAATGGTCCAAGATAGTTTGTCGTAAGTAAAAATCCTCACAACTGCCCACATGACATTATTATAAAATTAGGTAGTGAACAAGTCCTAAACACTATCCTAGAAGCTTATCTAGCCATGTGCCACCTAGGTAGCTCCTATGTGTTATATTGGTTGACACTTTGTATTATTCTATGGAGCTATAAAATCCCTAAAATGACTACTTGAATTGTTTGTTTCCGAGCAGTTTTACCTATATATAATAACTACACATAATCTATTTAGAAGCCTAAATTACCACAAAAGCTAAACAAAATGAGACCACCAAACCTATTATAAGCCATCTACATACTGTATAAAACATGAATAAAATCAAAAGACGCAAACATATACGAGTATTACATCACATCAAACACCTTATTCATGACTTTATTCGTGATGGAGCACCGACGAAAGTGATAGCGACAATGAAGCGTCAGTGGAAGAAAAGATAGTCTTGATATTTTTTAAACTAAGGTGTGGTTTGAAAATATCTAAAAAAATAAATGAGGGTAACTGTTTAGAAAATATCTAAAATATGAGTATTTTATAAAAAATTTACTTAAGATATATCTTGCAAATTTGAAAGCTTACTAAAAGAATTTAAAATCAAAGCTTGCAAATTTGGAATATTGACTTTTAATGTTAAATATAAAATTTTGATGATAAAATTAATTAAAAAGTTTTAGAAATTAATCTTTTAGTAACTTAAATTATATTTGGGTATATTGACTGGTTGTCAAAGGTTTAGATGTAGAAGATTAAAAGTGATGTTAAGGGCCCAAATAATGTGATAAAGGTGTTGATGTTATGTAGAAAAATCGAATATCATATCAAATGTTGAAGAAGGATAAATTGACATGTCCAAAAATATGATGATATACTAGAGGGTCTCAGTATATTAATGCACATGAAGAAAGAATGACTTTCCAAAAGACTCGGTACTATATCTAAAAAAAGAATGTTATTTCGAAATATTCTTTGAAGTTAAAATTAGGGTCCAATTAGAGCAATGTCAAGTTACTGAATTGGGTCAAAATAGGTTGAAATTGGACCCATAATTACTCTCTTGCTCACTCCCAATCTAAATTGAACGGCACATAACTACAATTGTTTGATCCGCCGCAAACAGAGGATGCTTGCAATAAACATAGAACAGAGAGATCTCTGCCGCAAACAGAGAGCTCCAACAAGCAGGACACAAACAGAGTGGCAGAGCGAAACAATAAAGAACACCAGATGGGATTGTATAGCGTTTTATTTTCCTAAGAAAGGCAATTCATTACATTCTTCATTTACAATCCACACACTGTTCGAGCACTTGAAGAACCAATTACTTCTTTCATGTCCTCATCAATGTATGTACAACTCGAACGCCATTACGACTGCATCCGCTGGCACTTCTTTTCTCTTCATCTTTAGCAATATGCAGTCCAGAAGCAGGAAACAGAAGATGTCTCTATATCTCGGGGTCATAAAGAAGAGGAGGAGCATTTCAGGGATCAGCAGAAGCAGGTATGGCGTGTCTGCAGAGAGGACACACATGGCTGCTCTCCAACCATCGAGTGAGACAGCCGCCATGGAAGGCGTGCTTGCATGGCATCCGCGTCACCTCCACGCCCTTGTCGAACTCCTCGAAGCAGATGATGCAACTCTCCTCTCTGACATCTCCTCCACGATCGTACTTCACCACCGCCAGCTCCTTCACCGCATCCGTCGACGCCGGGATGCCGCCGAAATCCCGGTCCTCGCCGACGCCTTCGACGTCCGAAGAAGGTTCCTCATCGATCGGGAAGTGGGCCAAAATTACGTCCACGATCATCTCGATCCCGTTGCCCGAGTAGAAAGCCGTCTCGACTGGATCATTGCAGAGGGCAACGAGTTGTCTCTCCAACCGCCCGGCGAAGCAGATGTCATAACCATAGACACCGGCGCGTAAGAGAACGGTCGAGATCGCCCGGCGGCGAGATGCTTGGTGGAGGAAGTCGCCGAGAGTGAAGAGAAAGGTGTGGAAGGCACGGGGCGGTTCCTCCACGACTCGACCTTCAAGAATGTGCATCACGGTGTAGCCGAGTTTGATCACCACCGGAGCCGATGCCGGCGTCCCCTCAGTTTGATAGGCCCTGAGAACCCAATCGGCATGGCCATGGACAGGAGTCGTATCCATCGTCGCCATCGCCTTCTTGTCGCACTTCGACCGTGTGAACTCGGCTTAATTCCTACCATGGAGCGGCTTTATATAGAGAGAGAGAGAGAGAGAGAGATTCTGGTCTGCGAATCCGAGACGGGATCGAATTCATCGACTACAAATCCTAAATACAATCGGACGCGTAGTTTCCGTTGCCACATAAGTTTGCGGGTTGGACTCCGAAAGCAGTTCCATTCGACACGTGTTGAAATCCTACGGAAGAACGAACTTGCTTCGTTCTTGATGGATTATTAGTGAAGATTTAATTGGAAATCGAAAGCTTTTATGACGTCATCTCCAATAAGTCAACTCTTTCCTGCTCCGTGTTGACGAAAGCCATTCACTACTAGACGCCAAATTAATTCCTCCCTAAAACCAATCAAGCATTCACATCCAAAATATAGCTCGATATCAAAATGTAGAATTAATTTTTTATTATTTTATTATTTTATCATATAGCTCGATAGTAATATATTGAATTAATTTTTAATATTTTTAGTATTTTATTTAAAGATATAAGGATGTTTTTTTAAAAAAAATACTTATATTTTAGATTTTTCAAATGATTATCTCAATTTAATTCAAACTACCCCTTCTCCTCCGCACCTCTCCCTTGATTGTTATCATCATCACATTATCTCGCGCTTCTCCCCTCCTCTCCCTTTCCCCCTAATATTTTCTCTCATTCCCAATAACTCATCCTCTCCTCCTCTATCTTTACCGTTATCTCCTCCCTTCTTCTCTCATCATGAATGACGAGCAGTAACAACAAGTGGACAATGGGCTATCATAGATTTAACTAGTTTTACCTAACTCATACGACACCTTTGCGTGTCCATCCGCAAAAGGTTAGTTTATCCGAAACTTTTTAGTGTCCCTTGAGGACTTGCAAAAGAGAAGATATATTAGAGAAACTATTTAACATGGTATTCGCAAGTAATTATTTCAACAAACACTTAATAGGTAATACGAATGACAAATATAGACTTCGTAAATTTTGAACGATCAATCAACAAAGGGTCCAAGGTGATTCGTCGCAGTTAAAAGTCCCCACAAGTCCCTATATAAGACTACTATGAAACAAAGTAATGAACTAGCCCTAAATATTATCCCAAAGGCTCATATAGCCATATGCCACCTAGGTAGCTCTTGGATGTTGTGCAAGTTGAGACTCTACACCACTCCATGAGGCTAGAAACTCTCCCCCCCCCCCCCCCCGAAAGACTACTTTGATGATCTATTTCTAGACAATTTTATCTCTACATGATAATTACCCACAACCTACATTTACAAGCCTACTATAAATCGTTTACATGTTATGCGAAGCATGAACAAAACCAGAAGACAAACATGTATGAGCATTACATTGAACACTCTATTTACAACTTTATCTATAATATTCTCACATACTTATTCCTTTAGCGTCCTTATTGAAATCTTTACGGATGCTACATCTTCTAACTTTTGTTAAATCTTTAATCTTCTACTTCAGTTGCAACGCACCTCTTGCCTCCCAGCTATTCTCCATCATTGTTATTGAGTAGTCGAACTTTAATCTACCATGTTACTTCGATTCGCCAATGACTCTGACACTAGTGTAGAGTTGGCTAAGTTATATTGATTCTTATAAGTTCTTATAGATAGATAAAGGAAAAGACATTATTTATTATGAACTAGTCTCTTAAACGTTTCACATCGCTTGAACTGGGTTGATGCATGTTTAAATAAGTATTACCTCACAAACTTTAAGATTTTGAGATCTTTCCTTCACAAAATATACCCATCAATTTCTTTTCATTTAATTATGATTTTCAAGTAGGTTCATATAATTTCTGTTTTTGAATGAAATTTTGTTAAGAAATGAAGTGAACAGTATACTCTCAATAGCACCAATCATTATTGGTGAGATTTTAAAAACTATTATCTTTCACTTTATTCGAATGATCTTTAAACATAGATAGAGCTTCTTTATAAGATAAATAAGAGAACTAGGGGATTCAATTTCGTTTATTCTTTTAAGAGTTGATAAGATAAAATTTATTTGACTTCGCTCAACTTCTCGAGGGTTATACTTCATATATTAATTTGGTTATTAGTATTCGTTTACTCTTTGCTCGCACTTCTGAAGCACCATAAGTGTTTGCACTCTTTGTATTGTGTTAGTTATTAAAATTTATCTTCTCATTGCCATCAAACTTTTGGAATGCATGAAGTTTTGTTGAAAAGAACAAAATATTACCTCGACTTAGACAAGTCTATAATATTTCTAAGTATCTCCTTTCTTTGCATCTATATGCTTGTTTCCCTTAAATAGTCGTGCATGCTGGCTACTCTTAAAACAACCTCGCTAAGTCCCTAACGTTTACATGCAAAATATTTCTAAGTATACTTGTCCAGCTCTAATACCATATATCATAGACTTAGTTGGTTTTGCATAAGTCATGTGACACCCTTACATGTTTATCTATAAAAATCAGTCTACCTAAAACCTCTTATGGCCCTTAAAGACCTATAAAAGAGAAGACAGATTAGAGAAAGCATTTAACTTGTAATCCACAAGTAGCCATTTCAGCAAATATTTCATAGAAAATGCATAATACAAACATAGATTTTACAAACTCTGAACGATAATATGACAAATGGTCTAAGATGATTTGTCGTAAGTAAAAATCCTCATAACTGCCCACATGACATTATTATAAAATTAGGTAGTGAATAAGTCCTGAACACTATCCTAGAAGCTTATCTAGCCATGTGCCACCTAGGTAGCTCCTATGTGTTATGCTGGTTGACACTTTGTATTATTCTATAGAGTTATAAAATTCCTAAAATGACTACTTGGATAGGTTGTTTATAGGCAGTTTTACCTATATGTGATAACTACACACAACCTATTTAGAAGCCTAAAATAACCATAAAAACTAACCAAAATAAGGCCACCAAACCTATTATAAGCTATCTACATACTGTATAAAATATGAATAAAATCAAAAGACGCAAACATATATAAGTATTACATCACATCAAATACCTTATTCATGACTTTATTCGTGATAGAGCACCGAAAAAAGTGATATCGACAATAAAGCGTCAGTGGTAGAAAAGATAGTTTTGATATTTTTTAAACTAAGGTGTGGTTTGAAAATATCTAAAAAAATAAATGAGGGTAACTGTTTAGAAAATATCTAAAATATGAGTATTTTATAAAAAAATTACTTAAGATATATCTTGCAAATTTGAAAGCTTACTAAAAGAATTTAAAATCAAAGCTTGCAAATTTGGAATATTGACCTTTAATGTTAAATATAAAATTTTGATGATAAAATTAATTAAAAAGTTTTAGAAATTAATCTTTTAGTAACTTAAATTATATTTGGGTATTTTGACAAAAATATGGATTGTCAAAGGTTTAGATGTCATGCTAGAAGATTAAAAGTGATGTTAAGGGCTTAAACAATGTGATAAAGGTTGTTGATGTTACGTAGAAAAATCGAATATCATATCAAATGTTGAAGAAGGATAAATTGACATGTCCAAAGATATGATGATATACTAGAGGGTCTCAGTATATTAATGCACATGAAGAAAGAATGACTTTCCAAAAGACTCGGTATTATATCTAAAAAAATGAATGTTATTTCGAAATATTCTTTGAAGTTAAAATTAGGGTCCAATTAGAGCAATGTCAAGTTACTGAATTGGGTCAAAATAGGTTGAAATTGGACCCATAATTACTCTCTTGCTCACTCCCAATCTAAATTGAACGGCACATAACTACAATTGTTTGATCCGCCGCAAACAGAGGATGCTTGCAATAAACATAGAACAGAGAGATCTCTGCCGCAAACAGAGAGCTCCAACAAGCAGGACACAAACAGAGTGGCAGAGCGAAACAATAAAGAACACCAGATGGGATTGTATAGCGTTTTATTTTCCTAAGAAAGGCAATTCATTACATTCTTCATTTACAATCCACACACTGTTCGAGCACTTGAAGAACCAATTACTTCTTTCATGTCCTCATCAATGTATGTACAACTCGAACGCCATTACGACTGCATCCGCTGGCACTTCTTTTCTCTTCATCTTTAGCAATATGCAGTCCAGAAGCAGGAAACAGAAGATGTCTCTATATCTCGGGGTCATAAAGAAGAGGAGGAGCATTTCAGGGATCAGCAGAAGCAGGTATGGCGTGTCTGCAGAGAGGACACACATGGCTGCTCTCCAACCATCGAGTGAGACAGCCGCCATGGAAGGCGTGCTTGCATGGCATCCGCGTCACCTCCACGCCCTTGTCGAACTCCTCGAAGCAGATGATGCAACTCTCCTCTCTGACATCTCCTCCACGATCGTACTTCACCACCGCCAGCTCCTTCACCGCATCCGTCGACGCCGGGATGCCGCCGAAATCCCGGTCCTCGCCGACGCCTTCGACGTCCGAAGAAGGTTCCTCATCGATCGGGAAGTGGGCCAAAATTACGTCCACGATCATCTCGATCCCGTTGCCCGAGTAGAAAGCCGTCTCGACTGGATCATTGCAGAGGGCAACGAGTTGTCTCTCCAACCGCCCGGCGAAGCAGATGTCATAACCATAGACACCGGCGCGTAAGAGAACGGTCGAGATCGCCCGGCGGCGAGATGCTTGGTGGAGGAAGTCGCCGAGAGTGAAGAGAAAGGTGTGGAAGGCACGGGGCGGTTCCTCCACGACTCGACCTTCAAGAATGTGCATCACGGTGTAGCCGAGTTTGATCACCACCGGAGCCGATGCCGGCGTCCCCTCAGTTTGATAGGCCCTGAGAACCCAATCGGCATGGCCATGGACAGGAGTCGTCTCCATCGTCGCCATCGCCTTCTTGTCGCACTTCGACCGTGTGAACTCGGCTTAATTCCTACCATGGAGCGGCTTTATATAGAGAGAGAGAGAGAGAGAGAGATTCTGGTCTGCGAATCCGAGACGGGATCGAATTCATCGACTACAAATCCTAAATACAATCGGACGCGTAGTTTCCGTTGCCACATAAGTTTGCGGGTTGGACTCCGAAAGCAGTTCCATTCGACACGTGTTGAAATCCTACGGAAGAACGAACTTGCTTCGTTCTTGATGGATTATTAGTGAAGATTTAATTGGAAATCGAAAGCTTTTATGACGTCATCTCCAATAAGTCAACTCTTTCCTGCTCCGTGTTGACGAAAGCCATTCACTACTAGACGCCAAATTAATTCCTCCCTAAAACCAATCAAGCATTGACATCCAAAATATAGCTCGACAGCAAAATGTAGTATTTAATTTTTATTTTTTTAAAATATTTTATTATATAGCTCGATAGTAATATATTGAATTATTTTTTAATATTTTATTTAAAGATATAAGGATGATTTTTTTAAAAAAATTATATTTTAGATTTTTTTCAAACGATTATCTCATTTTAATTCAAACTACCCTTTTCCTCTACCTCTCTTCCTTGGTTGTCAACACTATCACCTTTTCTCGCCCTTCTCCCATTCTCTTCTATTGCTTGTCTTTTTCTCTCATCTTTTCCTCTCCTTTCCGGTAGCTCATCCACTCCTCTCTTCCTCATTCTTTCCCCTCCTTTCTTGTTATCTCGTCCCTTCTCCCATCGTGGATGGTAAGTAGTGACACTAAGTAGACAATGGACTATCACGGATTTAATTGGTCTTATAACTCATGTGGCATCTTTGCATATCCATCCACAAAAAGTCAGGTTCTCAGAAACTTCTTGTAGTCTATTAAGAAACTACAAAATATAAGATAGGTTAGAGAAATTATTTAACTCAGTATTCATAAGTAGTCATTTCAACAAATACTTGATAATCAATACAAATTACAAATATAGATTTCGGAAACTCTAAACAATCACTCGACAAAGGGTCCAAGGTGATCCGCTGCAGTTAAAAGTCCTCACAAGTTCTTATATGATACTATTGTGAAATAAGACAACGAACTAGCCCTAAATACTACCCCAAAGGCTCATCTAGCCATATGCCACCTAGGTAGCTCCTGAGTGTTATGCAAGCTGACACTCTATATCACTCTATAGGATTATAAAACCTTCAAAAAAGACTGTTTGGATGACCTATTTTTGGGTAATTTGACCTCTACACGATAATTGCACATAATCTATATTTATAAGTTTAAAACGACTATTAAAGCTAACCAAAATAGGGTTACCAAATCTACTATAAGCCATCTACATACTATGCAAAGCATGAGCAAAACCGAAAGGCATAGACATGCATGAATATTATATCGAACACCCTATTTATAACTTTATCGATAACATTCTTTCCCACTTATTTCTTCGATGTCATTGTCGAAGATGTAGATCTTCTAACTTTTGCTAAATCTCCAATTGCAACACACTTCTTGGCTCCCAACTACTCTTTGTTATTGTTATTGAGTAGTCGAACTTTAATCCATCATATTACTTCAACTCACAAATGACTCGGACACTAGTATAGAATTGACCAAGTTATATTGATCCTCATCAGTTTCTATAGATAGATGAAAAAAAAAGACATTTTTTATTATGAAATAGTCTTTCAAACGTTTTACGTTGCTTAAACTAGGTGGATGCTTGTTGGAGCTTTAATAAGTATTGCCTCACACATACTTTAAAGTTTTTGAGGTCTTTCCTTCGCAAAATATGCCCATCAATTTCTCTCTAATTAGTTATTATTTTTAAGTAGATTCGCATCACTTCTACTTTTGATTGATATTTTATTAGGAAATGAAGTAGACAATCTACTCTCGATAGTGATAATCATCGTTGGTGAGATTCTAAAAACTATCTTTCACATTATTCAAAGAATCTTTAAAAATGTGTAAAGCTTGATAAATAAGAGAACTAGAGGATTCAATTTTGTCAATTCTCTTAATAGTTGATAGGGTAAAAGTTAATTGACTTCGCCCACATCTTCGACCACATCTTCGAATGTTGTACTTCATATATCAAGTTTGTTACTAACATTCGTTTACTTTTTACTCATTCTTTTTAAGCTCTCTAAGTTTTTAGATTTTTTATTTCTTATATTATGTTAGCTATTATGATTTACCTTTTCATTATCATCAAAATTTTGAAATGCATGAAGTTTTGTTGAATGGAGCAAAATAAAGTAAGCCCTAATTCGCAAGGTGTGACCTGGACGCCAACATCTTAAATTATGGGGTTCTTGCAGCTTTAAAGCTTTCATGACTGTGCTCGTGAAGTAGATCCGATTAATTAAGAACTCTTAAATCATATGCATCATTAGACATACCACAATTAAAGATTAGAGAGAATTAATATATATATATATATATATATATATATATATATATATAATATTTTAAATTAGTACAAGGGACCAACCTAATTATTAGTGTGGTCCATTGTGAAGAGGCCATGTGGTTTACTCATTCGGACCACTTCCCTACCATCACCTAAAGCTATCAGACCACTTCCCATGCATCGCCTGCAACCCCACGACAAGTTGCAATGTCTCCTTTAGGTTTTACGCAGTTTTGAGGTATCAGCTATCTTTTTGAAGCAAACAAAGGCTAAGTCAGCTAAAATGTTGCTCTTTCGAAGGAAGCAGCTTTTCTTTTTTACCCACTGGTGAAACCATTGGTATTTGTAGGTCAACAAAGACCCGATCTATAGTTGTTGAAGAACAAGTTGTCACTGTCTGAAATATGATGATGGTAAGATCTTTTTGTCAGCTTAAGCTTTTCAGTGCATTTATCAGTGATCCAGATTTCTGATAATAACATGCTCAACAGAACTGACGAAATCATATCTTATTTAAAGTCTATATAGAAACATCAGACGACAGCAGTTCAAATATGACACCAACATGCATGGTGATCTCTGCTCTTTGCAACATCAACTGCAGATAGGTTTTACCATATGTGGTGTAGCTTTAGCATGATATGAGCTTATATCAGGCTTCGTCTGTCGATTCTAACACCATCTTCAGTTAACTTTTGAGTGCAACCATTACCATGCTTCTTATATATAGCTGAATGTTCACTTTTGAGTGCCATGACAGCCAGCAGTCTCACATAGAGGTACTTCTTCTGCCTTCTGCTTCCAGGGCAAAGGAAAATTTTACATGTGACATCCAGTACCTACAAGAAGCTTGTAATGGCTATATATTTATAATCGATATGAAACATGTTCTAAGTTTCCTGCAAATGCTGCTTATTCTAGATGACGATGATAGGAAGGTAGAGAGTCTGCTATGTCTCATGGTGATCTTGATGGTGGTGTTCTGATGCGGTGTTCCTTTTGTGGAGAAGCATCAAGTTTGGGATTACTGCATGGAGAGAAGTTCTGAGAGCATTTGCAGATGGTTCTGAGCTTGCCATTTGAAGGTGGCTATACTGCTGGGGTTCCACTTTGGATGCAGCGGCCATGTATGATGCAAGTATTGCCACTGGATGGTGACCATGTGGCACTTCACTGTGATCATACGAGTAAGCATTTGGTGTCTCCAAATGGTAGTAGGGGCTGTAGGTGATTGCACTGTTCTCCAACACAACACCATGATCCTTCAAAGCTTCTTTCTCTTTGCTCCTCGGAAGAACATCTAAGTTGACAGCTTTCGGCATCATGCTTGTGCCTTCCGCAACGTTGCTGCTAAAGATATCTTCACTTGCCAAACTAGACGATGATGCTAATCGTTGAGCTTTGTCTCTGTGAGTGTACTCATCATCATCACCAACGGCGGCGTTGCCGGAGTAAGCTTGAGCCGAACCTGTCACGTGAGAGTTCGCCACGGGCTGAGGAAACCGAAAGAGATTTCCCGGTAGCATTTCGAGTGGGGGAAGCTTATCGATCTCATGCTGAGCAGCACTGAGAAGCCAATCCACAACTTTGCTAGGTTGATTGAAGCCGAGCTTATCTTGAAGGTCATACAATTGAATTGCTGTAGGCACCGAAAGCCTCACGCGCCGATCCCTCAATCCTCTTATGGTCGTGACCTTGCTGTGCCTATCTTTCCCTCCAAAGGATCGCGAGACTCGAACAATTCTTGGATTGTTGTGTGCCGTCCATGATCTCAAACTTGTTTGAGCCTTGCTCTCGCTGGTGCCGACATCTTGCCCTGTGAGTTCCCCTTCTTCTCTTGAACTACGGATCATCTTAAGATATTCTAGACATCAGTTACTAATCAATTTAGATGGTTTGTGTAGCATGTCAAAGCATGAAACAAGCCTATTATATACAACATATTCCATCAAGCATCATCAATCTGGAAATTTATTAGTTTGAGTTGTTCTTTAAGACTCTTTTTTCATGAATATATGGAAGAACATATATAAAACAAAAGAAAGTGAGGATCTAATTAATTAGATTTTGGTTTACTTCCGATGAATCTAGATCTCGACAAGAAGAACATGAGCTGAAGCTACTTTGCAACACTTAAATCTTTGGATAAGTAGATCAAAGATGACATCTTTTATTCGTCTCATGGAAAATATTATCCAAGGAGAATCCAGAATTAATACATGTATCTATTTCTTTTCCTCGATCAAGAAAGAACATATATGTATCTTGATCATGCCTCTTTGATCAACTTAGTAACGAAGAAGAGTGAGAATAACTTACTTAAGAACGCAAAATCTCCACAAAAATTCTTGGGTTCAGTGGAGAATCGTCTGTTCAAGACTTGTTGCAGAATCTGAGAGTCAGCAAGCAAGCTCTCACCTCCAATCTCCTCTTCAGATTAGATAGGATTTCAACTCCAAAACCATCAGCAACTCGATCAGGCTGTGACTGACTTCTGATGCTGGAGAGACGCCGGATCTGCACGAACCCTAGAAAGAAAAAAGAAAAAGGTGAAGTCCATTTGCAAACATGTGGTGGATACTTATGCCCATCAAATGGACAGGCAAGTCACTGTTTTTATCCTTCTACGTCACACACATCTTGCAACCACTGCTTTATTTACGAGGGGTAAGTTGGTCTAATGTAATGAGCCATAGATGTTTCACTCTTGTATTTACTTTCATCCCTCACAGTCATCTGTGTTAGAACAGCCATTACTCTTCACTCTTTCCCTCATGGACAGCTTAATCCAATTATGCATGCCTTATGTCCAGAAAACCAGGAAAAGGAAATAATTATTCTGAAACCATATGATCACTTTTTCTCTCTCCTGTGCATCATATGTACCATAGAGAAAAGCTATATTTGGATCGACCATGTTCCTATTTCTGTGTATATGTATGTAGTTAAAAAGAATTTGCAGGTAAAGCATGCATACTTGAAACCCTAAGAAGGTAGCAGATAGACCAGGGACCATCAGGACCTCTTTAAGACATCTACCAAAGCTCAAGGACCACCAAGTTTGCCAGCCTTCCTTGGCTAGACAACTCTGTGCAAAGCAAATGGTGGCCAGTGCAAATGGTTGAAGGCTGCCAAGAAGAGATTGACATCCATAATGGCCCCTGCATGCACCAAATTGGATCGCATTCAGCATCTTGCACCGAGCCGTGAAGCATTTACTGAGATGAGGTCTCCTCTTTCAATCTCATCACACGGTTGACTAAGGTTCTTTGTTTCCAGCAGAAAGAGAGCGGTGTTCTCAAAGCTTCCAGAGTCATCTTGAAGGCTTCTCGATCGAGAGGTGAGTTGTTTCATCGTATACTCTCATAGTAGCAGCAGGAATCTCGTTGGTTCATCTGCTTCTTCAAGCTTTCGGTGTTTCCACGCATGTATACATCTGCAAGTAGGCTTACTAAGCGTACATCTAAATGCATCTAAGCGAGGGTTAAAAGGACAAAAAAAGGCTCTTACACAAAGTCGAATATGGATGTTCTCCTCCAGAGTCACACAACTGCAACATACAATCTGCAGGGGAAACAGTGAGCAGCAGTAGCATGGCTCATTAATCCCTGCCAGCCAATCTGAGGAAACAAGAGGCAAAAAAAGAGAGGAGTTCAGAACGGCTCTTTCTCACCTTATCTACAGAGAAACCCCGAAAACTCAATCCCAACTGCTAGTCTTGTTTGGAGAAGAAAGCAAAGCAAAGTTCACCACGCAGAAGCCTTTCGCCTCGCTGGGGGGAGGAGGGGAGGCCTGAAAAGACGAGGGTGTACTGATCTGAATGCTGAGACCCCAGCTGTCACATGCCAATCATTCTAGGGTTTTGCAGTGATGCATTTAGGGATAAGATTAGGGTGCCGGATTGCTGCAGAGGGAGAAGGTGGGTGGTCCAGAAAGAAAGCAGTGAAAGGGTGCGTCAGAATGCTTCATGCAGTGTGTCCTGAAACTGAGGCAGACACCAGCAGATCCAACACTGGCAGCACAGCAGCCCTTTTGTGCGCCTCCCCACCCAGCAACCCCCTTAACCTGCATCCTTCGATCACGTCTTCAATCTATTAATCTAAATCATGTTAATAATAGCATTTTGCTTTTTGGTATGCGACAGGAAATATATAATCACAAGAGTCCAAATGATAGCTAAAAATTAACTTAAGTGTTGGAAAGATCCATTTAGAAAGTTTCTTCCGATTTCGATCTTTGTACAATTTTAATCACGTCAATGATATATTTCCATAAATATCAAGCACATGCGTAGGATCGGATCAAATCGACTTGATCATCTCGATTCATGTTCAGTCCATCTCAAATCGGATCAGATCGAATGAGTTAACGTTCTTTTTGGGTCTATATCGTGTGATTCCCTGTTCAAAAATAATCGGGTCGGGTAGGACAACTTCAGACGTACGCATCCGCCTACCTGAGCTTAAATAATGATAATAAATAATAATAATAATATAATAGGGGTCCCCTTTTTAAAGCTCTGCGCGCTCTTCTGCCCTCGCCACGGTTCTTAGGGCTCCTGTGAAAGCGAGGCTCTTCTCTCCCCGTTTGCCCCGATCTTTTGACGTCTCCAAGAAGGTAATTACGTTTTTTTTTTCCACCCGCTTTGATCCATGCATTTGCTTCCCTAAATTTGTCCATCGGAAAAGATTCCGGCTCGATTGATTTCTCCTCTGTATATTTTTGGCCTCATTTCTGGTCTTTCTCGTTTAGATTTCGCTACGATTGATTTTTTTTTATACGGTGGTCCTTGTTTGGTTCTTTCGCGTGTTCTGAGAACGAGACTGGGAAAAAGGGACGATTTCTGGGTGGGGTTTGGAGTGTTCGGTCGGATTGCTAGATTGTTTGGTTCATCCTCTCTTGATAAATGCTTTGGACAGAGGATTTGAGCTGCCGGGTTTAAGTTTTGGTGGTTTAGGGATTTCGAACTCGTTGTATTTGGTGTTTTTAGGGGTTTAGGCTTTTGCCGATGGGGCTTAGGAGGAGGGGGACGAGAGAGACGTGGGAGGTCACTCTATAACCCTTAAAAGAAAGAACCGGACTGCATCGTCCGTGATGGTCCGCGTCTGGGTAGGGCAAATGGTGTTCCATGTTGGAAGGAATTATTATATCGGCAGACATTGTCTTGTCTATTCCTTTACTTCTCTAATTGTTCTTTTTGATACATGGAGACTGTAAAAGATTTTTGTCCTCTGCTTGGGATATAATATATGCATGCATGCATACATATATTGTGTATCTACACATGTAGAGAGAGGCTTTGCCACTTCGACGTATTCGGTATTCCTAGTAACTGTTATTTGTGTAGTCTTTGTCTTCCAGTTTTAGTAGTTCAAAGTTTGATAAATAGTTTTAAGCTCAGTTGTCCCCCACAACAAAAGCTGCAATACTTAACCAGTAAGGTATCATGCAACTACTGACTTTAGTTCTTTATGTTGCTCTCATATTCACACATTTTCAGGTTAGGTTATGAAAGTTAGTCCAGTGCCAGCACCAATCCATCTGCCTACAGCTAAGGGAAAGGTGGCTCCAAAGGACCCTGAGGCACCAGTGGTTGAGTCTACAATGCCTGCTTGTGCCACTGAATATTTGGTTTCTAGTAGCAGCATGTCCTAGCGTTCTAATTCTCTAAAGTCTGAATTGGTCCTATTCTAATGTCTGAATTTTCTAACTCAGAAGAAGGCCATTCCATCTATATTCAGAGCTCGCCTCTCAATGCGAAGGTTCAACAAGTCAAGGAAGAGTTAAAGAAATTTGAATCTATTAAACCTGGTGGTGTCCAAGTTAGAAACCACAAAAGCATGTTAGAAATTCTCAAATTTTACAACGCACATCTGTTTGAGTGGTTGCTGACTCTTTTTTCCACGCCCTTGTTACTTGCAGATTGAGCACTTTAGTATTGGCTTTGTTGAGTTCAAGCCACTTAAATCCATGGAAGCTGCATTTGAGGTACGGTAAAATGACTGTGTTCAGAATTTGTATTCATTTCCATGATTAAGCTTTTCTATAGTAAGTGCATATGAACTTTGAAGAAATTGGCGAGATTGTCTCTTATTATTTATCAGATGGTCTTGATTCATTCCTCAATTTTATTTGGTTGTTGTTTGCAATAAGGCATTACTCTCCTGGGGCACAATGACCAACTATAACTGGCTCATGTAGCCACCAGTGATGCCACATCACAGGCACCACCAACATGCCAGGCATGCAAAGAATTGAATTATTATGGTGTATTCGTACCTTTTATTTCCATATCTCACCAGATGAAGTCAGTTGCCTTTTTTATTTTGTTATTTAAGGAACACAATGCCAGTGATACCATGCCTTTCCGTATCTCACCAGAAGACTTAATTGATTAATCATGCTAAGTATTTGTTTGGTATCATCTTGATTTTTCATTTTCTAAAAGCTGGACACCTTTGTTATATTTTCACTTTGTTTTTATTCTTCTAAATAGAAATAAGTTTAGCGAATAAAGGAAACTGCATAGGACCTGAGAAGCAAAGAGTCTGAAAAAAGTTATCTGCATGGGAAGATTACTTGCAATCCTCATTGGCCATGGTTACTTGTCTCCCTTTTGAATTTTTTGGTAGGTGAATTTTGTTTTCCTTTCGAAAGAACTAAGAAAATTGTATGACACAAAAAACAGAAACATCACTATCAAACATATGCATGTCTGGATTTCAAAATTTTCTTTTGAGAAAACAGGATACTTGACTATGCCAGAAATTACCTAAATATATTTGGGGAAATAACGATCATGCGAACATAAGTTCTGAACAAGGTGACAGTAGCCATAAACCTGAATATATGGGAAATAACTATTATGTGACCATACGTTCTGAACAAGGTGACAGTTTTCATAAACATGCAACTTCCCTTAAACATTTGATGCACTTTGATTTCTTGTCTGATTATCAAGAAGTATTTAATGTAATTTTATACATTTAATGAACAATTTATTAACTTCCAGCAAAGTTGAAACTGCAGTCACCTAGCATGAGAACCAATATTTGTAGCCCTTTTCTTAGCGGAGTGCAGACTTGATGATAACCTCTTCGTAAATTTCCAGTTCTCACCATGGACTTTGCTGTTGGTCATATTTGTTCCAAGGTTCAAAATATCGTACTGTACCAACGTTTCGATGTTCGCTCGGTACGATACGATATGGTATACCGAGTAGTATACCGTTCGGTACATATATATAAAAATTAATATATATATAAAAGATTATATATATATATTTATATATATATATTTTATTTAAAAGCTGACGTCGCATTGCCTCGGCGACGTCACCTTTTCCTTCCCCACACGGGGCGACGACGCCTCGTTTATTTAAATAAATATATAAATATAAATATAAATATATATAAATATATATATATATATATATATATATATATATATATATATATATATATACACGAAATAGGCACCTCGGCGACGTCGCCGAGCCTTTTTCTAAAATATTTATATATAAATATAAATAAATATATATAATTTTATTATTATTATTCGTTTCGTCCAGTAGCGGGCGGTCCGCGTACCGGTATACCGTTGGACCGGTACATACCGCTCGTACCGGGCGGTATTATTCGGTATTGCTTATCTTGATTTGTTCCTGTTTATTTGTTTGCATAGAGAATCTAGTTACTCTATGTTACCATCCCATTTTCCAGAACTTGAGCTAGGAACAACATGTGCAGATTTTAGATGAGTTTCAGATGTCCCAATTCTGTCCTTTCTGTAATGTTCTATTCAATGAAAAGGGTCTTTCTGGGAGATCTCTCACTGAGTCACCGTGAAGCTATATATAAAGCTTGTGCAAGCTAATCAACAAACCGTGATCACTGTCCTTAAAGATATTAATAAATAATTCTATAATTTTCTTATTGCAAAAGATGGCATACTGTTTCTGTTAAATTGATGGTAAAATTAGTTGTTCTTCCTTTCTTTCTGATGCATCACAGTCTGATCCTTATGACTGTTTGCTTCTTCAGTTGCTAATGGTGTGGCCACCAATAGCAGCAATGGCAGTGGAGGAGAGGATACTTCCAAATGGGGAGAGGTCGATTCAGAAATGGCAATTTCAGGGGACGTAAAAGCTTTGGGGTCAATATGGGCTCCAGGAGAAATGACTTTGTAATCAGGTTGAGTACTCTGGTTGTGACTGAGGGCCACCATATCAGGGCAATAATGGTTATCACCAATGAGTCTTTCGGAATGGTGGACCTAAACAACTTGCTGTTACTGCATAAAGAATATTTGTCCCCTTGTTGAGACCCCAATCTTTTGGTATTAGGATTTGTCATTTGTTGTGGTACATTACCCGTGAAGTCATGATTAAATTTCATTGGAGGTTCTTCTTGCAGGGTGTAAACGAAGAGATCCTCAAGCTTAGTTTGTTCCCACGCTTGAAAGTTCCTAAGGTAAATCAGTATTGTTCTGCTGTTGCTTCCTGTGGATCCACCAGTGCATTACTAGGAGAAAAGCTTTTGCCACAGGCACCACTCCAAATCTCCTAATTTCTTGATCATTTATGTATTTTTTTTTCTTGGTATCAAGATTAATTGTAGAATGAATCGTGCTGGATCTCAAATATGCATGAGCATCTTGAGCTTGCAGATTCAGTGTTTCTTATATCTAACTCTCATACAATGTTGTCTTGTACTGTCTTGTGTCTTGTGGGAGACCCTCTCCCGAGAGGGCATCCTGAGCCCAGCAAATAGAAAGCTTGAAAACCACATCACTATACTCTTGCAAACTAAGTTGTTTGATGATATTAATTAAAAGAACACTGAGACTAAATGTAATATATAAACTATGCTGATGTGCCAATTTTGCTCTTGATGGTTCCTGTAACATTTTTCTATGGATTAATTGCAGAGGGTTGGCCTGTAGATGAGACAAACAGGATGAGGATGTTTGTTGGAGTCTTTGGCACACATCAGGGCTCTGTTTGGAGGAGTCTTCTCAATGCAAATGTCAGGTTAGGATATCTAATCTCCATGTGATTGCACCATCACCTCATCTTGCGAGTAAATAATTCTAAGTTGGTCTAATCCAGAGGTTCTAGATTAATTGCATCCTTAACTTTCGTTAATGTTGATGTCTTCCATCGAACTGCATAAATCTGCATTATTCTTAGCTGATAACATAGTGGAAGCAATTATACAACATATATTGAGCCGTTGACTGAGTCATTTTGAAATCTCATTCCATAATTTTTGTTCTTCCTGGGTGGTGGTGATTCAGTCAACCACTAGATAACAAAGTTCATTGATTGGTTAGTATTCTAATCCCTCTCATGCTAATGAACGACGCATCAAACTTTATTAGATGCTGGTTTAAGTGGATGAAAAGATCGACATTGTTGATCTGTGCACTGGCAACAAAGCCACTGATTGATGAGCAAATCCAATGACTGAAGGCAGGATAATATAGATAATCTCATGATAATGCTACTTTATGAGCAATGACGGACAACTTGCCGACCTTTTCACAACTGTGTCTCTATCATTGCATTCATCAGGCAATAATTCTCCCGGTTAAGTTGGCATCCTTCTGTTATTCATATTATTAGCTCTTCAATAAAGCTATTTACCAGCAGCAAATTACAATTTTGAATCGAGTCATTTTCTATTTTAAAGCTAACGTTTGTGGTTTTCATGGATATAGATACATTCTTTTCCAATAATTCATTCGTATCAGTTATTTTCTCACCCTACAGAATTGCTTCGTATCTTTACTTCAAGCGACGACTATTAACCCGGCGACAAGTAGGGTGAAGCGAGGCGCACTGGAGACAGAGAGACTGCCATTGTGGCTGAACCAACCCGTTCTTGGTCGGGGTGATGTGGCCTCTTTCGAGACATGGGACCCTCACAACGGCCTCGTCCGCCACTGGGATCAGGTAGCGTGGAACCCTTTCCATTTTTCGCTGGTGGTTCAGCACCACTTAGTATCAGCTACAGTGATGAGGGGGGAGCCATACCGCGACGGACGGACACGTGTCGTAATGCCCTCCACCAAACGTGCACCTCGGACAGCACGAGGCCACGTCTCGGCTCCGGCGCCAGGTGAGAGGCGCCGAGCCGCTTGGGTGGCGTTAATGCGGACTTCCCTTAAGCCACGTGCGACACTTCTCCCCCGGGGGTCAGGACACGTGTCCTCCCCGGCTCCGGCGCCGCGCCCTACCTTACACGTAGGGGCATTTTGGACATCACAAACACTCTTGGAGAACCGCACCCTCGGGCTTCCCCCCTCCGCCTCCCGTCTCTTTCTCTCTCATGTTTGATGGCGTCCCTTCGAGTCGTATCCGAGACTTCATCTTCGGATACCCTCTCTAATATATCTGATGATTCTGAGCACCAGGGGGTTCAAAGATCTCTTTTTCGTGTTCTTTTCTCTGTTTTCTCCTCGTCCCATATCTTCTCTGCTTCTCCTCCTATTTACCTCTAAACTTCGAGTCGTAGCCGACACCACTTTACGGGTTTGAAATTAATAGATAAAAAAGATCAAAACTGTGAGAAAAAAAGTTCGCTTTTTGATCGGAAATTTGTGTCTTTTGTTCCGCGGTTTATATCTGATCTTATGATGGAAGTAGAGTTGGTGAAAGGGGAGGCGGAGCTGGAACGTCAGTCGTCGGTTATCGAGAGTTCTCCGAGGGATTTGCTTCGTAGATTGTCCGGAAACAACTGCTTCAATGAGCAGCGGGAGGTCCCGAGTGGGGAGTCTGATGAGGTCGGGCTCAATCTCAACCTCGGCCTCTCCCTCGGCGGATGCTTGGGGGTGGACCCGAGGGGGAAGAAGCTGATTCGGTCATCGTCGATCGCGTCCTTCTCGTCGCTGCCGAGGGAGCACGAGTTCTCTCCGGTAACCCCGACCATGGTGAGGACGAGCTCGTTGCCGACGGAGACGGAGGAGAAGAGGAGGATGATGAAGGAGTTGCAGGGCTTGAGAAGGTTGGAAGCGAAGAAGAAGAGATTGGAGAAGAGGAAGTCGATCAAATCATGTAATCCGAAATCAGATGTGGGTATGGACGGAGGAAAGAGTTTGGCGCAACCCTGCACAGTCAACGGCCGCCTCTGCCTTCCGATCGGTAGCCATTTCAGTGGGCTGTTCAGTGTAGCCACTCCTCCCGGCCTACGGCCGTGGACGTCAGGGTCTAAGAGCACCGCAGCACAGGGTTCCGAGCTCGAGAACCAGACGCCTGCTCAAGGTACTGCATCCTTGTTGGATTTTTGGTCAATTCCTGCTTGTTATCCATCGTATCGATGATGTTTTATCCTCTTTGTTATCTATCTATTCTATTGATGATGAGTTGCTGAGAAAGCAAGTGTTTCTTTGGTACTTTTATTATATAGGGATAAGGGAATTTATTTATCTTATAGTGGGTAGAAGGCAAGATTCTTGAGGTTGATAGAGGTTTAGTTATGACATATTCATGATGGGCGAAAAATTATGCATTGGGTGCTTTCTACAACATTGTTTGAAGTATGATGCTGTTTAAATTCTGTGTTATTAGTGTTTCTTCTCTATTAACACTGGCTGAATGTTTTGGGTAATTCATGTTGCTAGTTTCTTTCTAAGTATCGATTTGCAAGTCATTTTAAGTTTTAGTAGGTCTACATTCCTCAACTGGACTAATCCTAAGCTAATATATCTTGCATGATTACCTTAATTGGTATTATGATATACACAATTTATATTTCAAGTTAGTCTGACATTTTCCTTTTGATTAACACCCAACACTATTTTATAATTCAAACACATATTATTGTTCATGTTAGCAGACTGTAGATGCTGCCAAACAGAAAGTACTGATAACAAGTTCCATGTTTTGCCATATGTTGTCTTTACATAAGTGCTGTTGTAATGTGTTTATATAATTAATAGGAAATCTTAGGTTATCATCGAAGATACTATAGACCATTAATGACAACATCAATTATTTGATCATGTTACATGTAGATCCTTCAAATCATGATTTGTAATGACAAGTTCCACCTTTTCATCATAGATTCCGATATCATTGCATAATTGTACATGAAACAGGGAGTAGCAACAGCAAGTTCCCTTTTTTGTTTTTTTGTTTTTCGTCATATCATCATTCGAAGATTCTTCAATTTATGTGTTCTAATGACAACTTTCATCTTTTTTGTCATATATTCTCATTTTATTGTCTGAATATACTTCAAACGGGAGGGTGCGACGACAACTTTCATTACTTTGCCATATCACTATCCGAAGATACTTTAAATCTTGAGTCGTAATGACAAGTTTCACCTTTTCGTCCTAGATTCTTGTATCATTGTCTGCATAGTAGTGACAAGGCTCATTATTTTTAACATAGAATTTGGCTTATACTTCATCGTTAGCGATGAAAATAATGAATAAAGAACCTCGAATATCATCATATATGTCACCTATAGTATAATAGTTGCACTTTTAAAGAATGCTACTGTTTTTTTTTTTCTCGAAAAGGCGGCTGTTATGCTATCTCTTGAAATGTAAATTTACTGTTGTTGTTAATCTTTATCTGGGGAAAGAGAATTGTAGTAGAAAATGTTAATATTGTACCATTTGGAGATTGTCTTCTATTTTATTTAATTAGTCTACTAGAATTGGCGGTAAGAAGTTTCTGATGCAAAAACATGATCTTGGTGCCAATGCTTCTTCAATATTGTTTTTTTTTTTTTTTTGTAAGAAAAGAAAAAGAAATGAACTTCTTCTCCATTCTCTATTTTATTAGGGTTCAACCTGCCTGCTTTTAGCAGTAATGTAGATTTCAATGACACGGCAACAGTGCAATCAGTTTCCGCTCACAAGACTGCAATTGCCCCTCTTGTCTCGGAAGCTGGAATAACCATTACTCCCATTGGTGGAGGAGAAGACCCTTTGAAGAAGAAGGTAAGATTAACCAGGGATGCAAGTCTGGGGAGGAACATGATAGAGGAGATGCCATGTGTGTCCACCAGGGGAGATGGCCCAAACGGGAGGAGGATCGAGGGCTTCCTCTACAAATACAAAAAGGGTGAAGAGGTAAGAATAGTATGTGTCTGCCATGGCAGATTCCTAACCCCAGCTGAGTTTGTTAAGCATGCAGGAGGTGGTGATGTAACCCACCCTCTGAGGCATATCGTCGTCAATCCCATGCCATCAGCCTTAATGAGTTTAAGATGATTACCTATGAAAGATGGATGAATGTTACTTGCAGGTACTTTGAATTTTTTTCTCTTTGCTGCGTCTTCCAATGGCCTCATGGAGAGTTGGTAAGAAGTCTTTGTGGTGGGAGATTACAGGCAAGTACTCAAGCTTTTTATGGATATCTATTGCCTGCCTGTGCTTATTTCTCCATGTTATCATTCTGATCCACCTTTAAGAAGACCTAATGAGTCCTTTCTTTGTTCCATTCCCTCAGTCAAGAGGATTTGTCGATCTTTTTCTTTCTTACCCATCTTGTTGGCAGCACAAAGAAATCTCTTGAGAAATTGATGTTTGCAAAAATGAAGAACTGAGTTAAGGCACAGACTGACCATAACAATCGTTTGAGCTAATATGGAAAAAGATCATTCCCACCTTAAGAGATTTAAAGAACTTTTTTCAATCATTGTTTAGACCTCGAATCGAGTTCTCTGGAACCACACGTCCACTTTGAGCTAATATGAAGCATGCTGAACCTCTTAAAGCATTGCATGCAACATGATCAACATCAAGGTAATGCCAAGGCCATGACAAGACTTTCAAAGGGAGGATTCAGAAATTTCTCAAAGGTTCTAACACTCAAAACACTATAGTTTGCAGTAAATATATGTTCGGCTAAACACTCACATGGAGCTCTTTCGATTGGCCAAAGGAAAACCAATCATCAGATAATGATTTTAAACTATCATATACCGAATCGTATTGTATCAGTCGTCATAACCAGAGGCAATTGTTGTATGCTAGCACGCACTTGAAGCAATGATGACATAGGTAAACCAGCTTTGGTCACGAAGCCCTTTGACTTTGCCATGATTGAAATTGATCATGAATCATCCTTCCACTCTTAAGGCAAAAGAAATTGACTACGACTTTAATGTGATAAAATTTATTTGATCATGAAGCATCGTTCCCTTTGACTTTGACATGATTGAAATTGATCATGAATCATCCTTCGACTCTAAGGCAAAAGAAATTGACTCCTCCGACTTTAATGCCATAAAATTTATTTGATCATGAAGCATCGTTCGCCTTTGACGTGGTCAAATTCAGCCAATGTCTTTCAATTTTGGCATGACTTAAGTAAGAGGTGACTTAATATAACTATTAAGTGCCCCAAGCCTCCTATTAGACCAAAGCGATATTAACGACACCTACTGTATGTGACATAAGTAGGTCTTCCGCCAAACAAGATATCATGACACATCGAAACACCTAATGCCATGTCTTGCCTCGATAGACATTTTGTTAATTTGGCATGTCGATGGAATGGAATGTTACGCCCATATTAGCACTAACTCGATGCCACGTCAAACGTCCATTCATCTCAATCCCAACACATCAGCATGGGCTCCCTCGCCATCTTCTTGACCCTACGCGTAGTAACCATAATACCTAACTCCTCGTAACCATGACTCTCAACTCAAAAGATTCTACATAACTACCACACATAATTAACTTCCCTGGGCTTCTTATAAAATGCATTCAAGTACACTCCTTAGATGACAATTTGAGTACACAACACATTTCTGGTTCCCAAATCCTTCAACAACATAGTAACTTGTAGTTCTTATAGGATTTTTTGTGGAATCCTCTTGGTTCCTAACACTGGACTTGTGACAAGCTTGGACATAAGACTCAGATTAGCTTCAAACCTTGGACATCTCATCGATTGTAACACAAAGTCAACAAAATTGTGCCAATATGTAAACCCATTGTTCTATGGGCATCCTACGACCACAACATTTATAATGTGTGTAAAACAATGTTGTTTCTATATTCCATTCTAAATTTTGTTGGAAAATTACTGAGTGTTGGAATGTTTCTCATCTTGAAAAGACTACAGGGGTCACGAATCAATCGGATATTTAGATGTGGCATTTGCTATTTCCTAATGTGAATCTGTGGTGAGAGAATGATCCAAATGACTGAGCAAAGATAAAATTTATAAAGATTCACATACAAGGAACAAAAAATATATGAAAGATGGAGTAACTTGATATATGAAACATGCCATGAACAATAGTATAAGTATTAGAAAAACCTGTTAAATCCTGATCGCTTCGGAACAAGAGAATGATGCCTCTTTTCTGGGTGGTTCAAATTCTTCAATCATTTATTGCACACGATGCAAAAGGCTGTGGCTGAAAAAGAAAAAGTTGCATAGCATAAAAGCGAGGTTGTCGACCATCAGCCTTAGCCCGTAAGAGCTGATGCTCCTGAGATGATCTCTATCAGCTCTGTGGTAATCGAAGCTTGGCGAGTCCTTTGGAGAAGAAACAAAAGGAAGAAAACACAAGTCAATTCTATCACATATGCATCCTTCACACGGATGCATCAGTTTGCACATGCATGCATGACATGCAAGGAAGTCTGTGTCTCAGAGAGCCAGAAAGATTATGTACGTAGAGAGATAAAGACCAACCTGTTGTAAGTCAGTGTAAGGCGGTCAAGCATTTCACCAGCATTCCTACTTGAGCTATCCATAGCTGACATACGGGCTCCCAGCTCGCTACATGCATTTTCCAGGACTGCACTAAATAGAACCTGAAGCAACACAAACTTCAGTTCACACATTAAAAAGCCACAGAAGCATTACAGACTTGTATTTTCTTTAAAAGGACGGTATCTATATTCTCAGAGTCTCGAGTTCAGTAAAAGTCACAAGAATAAGGAAACTTCAGTTCCCCATGCACACTAAAGCTGCGATTTGCTATGAGTTTGGTAACACTATGAACAAAATAATTGCAAAATCTACAGTAGACTATAAACAAAAAACAGAACATCAAAATACTGAAAGGAAAGGTCTTACACAAGAAAATTGGAATTCTGCAAGATTCTGCAGGATTTCAGCTTTGGTCTCGCCCCCTTCGATTTCATAAGAGTCCAAATCCCCAAGCTTCCCTCCTTCTGACTCTTTCTCCACAGTCTGAATACAATGAGGGCAAATAACTTGCACTTTTGAAAAATGTATGGGAAAAATGACTCGGACTACATATTCAAATAACTCAAATCACCTCAGGGGAAAGTATTGTTGAAACAGTTGGCAGAAAGGACACAACAGAGTGGAACTTGTTGTAAATGATCCTCAAAGCATCATACTCCACATTTTTCAAGATATCATCCGCGAGAACAGAAACCTGAAACGTCAGCAAAAGGTGAGATGCAGAATATGCAGGTCACACCTGTCCATTTTGTCCAATCAAAACCAATGCTTTTATTTTCGGGGTTTAGTGAAAACACCCCATCTGAACTTATTTTCACATTTGCTTTTTAAAATATCTAAGTAATAAATGGTGCTTAGTGATAACAAGTAAACAAATCAATCTCCATATCTGTACTGCAGCCATCTCAAATGCTTTGATGATATAAAAGGAGCTAGTAGATTATATAATAAACAAAGAAGGTTGATACAACACTAAAGAACATAAAACAGAACCATACATGATAACACCAATATCACAAAAATTAATCTCAACCATCCACCTCATTTATAACTGGTGGATCAACAGTCATAAAGGCAAATGCTATGCAGAAGTATGCATTTCTGAAAAAGGGATATTTGAAAGAAGTGTCTAAAAAGTACCACCTAGAAGTTTCAACGAGTTATATCTGTTGCGAACCAGCTTGTGGTTTTTGACATTTGTCTTTCATAGATAGGACAGTTTACAATGCAAATGGACAAGTTGAGAACCTAAACTAACATGCAGCTGGTGTAACAAGTTCTACTGTAAGAACCATACAATAGAAGTGAGAGATCACCAACAAAAAAAATTGGTTTGCAGATCATCTTAATTGACCAATGACGGGAAGAGATGAAGCACAAGCCTTCAGTTTTAAGTTAAGCCTGGCCATAACTATGACTCCTACAATGAGGAAAATGAATGCAACTTCCATCACCCTTAGTCCCTCACATGTTCAAATCTCTTTTTGGCAGTTTAAAGCTAGATCTTTATTATTAACACAATTCAAGGAAACTCAAAATTCTACAAGAAGTCAGCTGAATTTTTGCGACTGAAGAAATGACAGCTATAAATAAAGCTGACCTGAGTATAATTGAGAGGATTCTTTTGCAGCTCAGTAATGTTCATCTCAATGCTGCTTTTTGAGTCACGCATCAGTTGAACCTTCCCTTTCTCTCCCAAAATGACATATTTAGTGTCCTTTTCTGGACCTGATGGCAACAGCAAGAACTGAAATTAGAATTCCAAGAAAGTCTAGCTACTTAGTTGTGAGCCCATAGATGATGGTACCAGAAGTCAATTTGTAAAGAGCCTTGCTCACTCTGACTGATGTAGAGTTGATGCCTCCACAAAGACCCTTGTCAGATGTAATAGTCACAATAACAGTCTTCTTCACATCCACACCTAAAATGCAACAAGTCATAGAGAACATAGTCAAACTAAGAAATGATGATAATATCCGCATAAAACAGTGGAGTGGACACAGAAGACGAGCTGATTTAGACTAAAATCAAGCAGATAGAAGTCAAGCATCAAAAGAAAAAACAATACAATGATTCCAAGACTGGCATGAAAGGATAAATGAGTAATAAAAAAAACATGTTGACAAGGAAACCATCATCACAGTATTTGAAGATCTCATAAGGAAAAACCCTTCCTTGAAATGTTGTAGCATTATAGTAAATTTACATACTCACAATTCATCTACACAAAGAACAAACAGAATTTGCTGAAAAAGCTATATATAAATTTTTTGAAACACATAATTTATAACCTTTTAAGATTTCTGTTTTCCTGATTATCAATCCTCACCTCTAAAACCTTCTTCCAAAAGGACAAATAAGCATATATCAAATGCAAATACCAAGCCTTATTCATTCTGTTTCTTGAATTTAGTATGGTTCAAGCTTGCTTCCTACCTGAATGGAAGACTATGCCAACCAGCTCCACAAATTTCCATTATTTCTTATCCTCCAAATCTCAATCTCCACAAGTTGTCATTAAGCTGGTCATTGTCATTGCTTCCTGGCATATTCAAACAACTTACCAAGTGCACTAGTTCTTCCACTCTTCTTAAATTCTCTGACAAATTTGTTGTATAAAACATAACTACATAGCCTAATCTTTTGACTGCACAAATATGTTGGCCTAAAATTAGTCTTATGATCATATCCAGGTGCCCAAGATAGAACTTAAAACTTATCCGATTCAAAAAAATATTAAAACTGATGATACTCTGGGATAAAAAGAAATAAAACCCATACTTATAACGATCTCCTCAGTGTTCTGCATGATCAGAAATATATTTTCTGAGAACGATTGAATTATGGACCAATAAATGAAACAAGCAAAAGGATCAAAAATGAAAATATACAAATGGCAATTATGACTAAGAAGAAGATACTAAAAGTAATAACTAGGTGAGTTAGAAGTGCTTAAGTAAGAGTTTCCTTACAACTAATGGTTCTACAATCATCAATGAACTAAAATAATGGAGGAGCAGACGCATACTAGGATTATCCCCAAGAAGTGCAGTAAATGGCTGCCAAAAGCCACGGGAATTTTCAGTTCTGACTTGAACAGCTCGTAGCTTTGATGCTGCCACCATCTTCATTGCCTTAGTGATTTTTTGAATGTTCTTAACACTCTTCATTCGGTTTCTGACTGCAAATAGATGAATGAAGTGAGGTAATAAAGGCTTGTACTGACTGATTTCTTTGGTTTTCAATAAGAGAAAAAAATAAACAGCGGGATAATAGAATCTTTTACCAGCTTGGGTTGAAATCGATCGTGCCCCCATTGGCCCCAACTCGCTGCTGATTGACAAACAAGTTAATCATGTGATGGTAGATTCCATGTAATAAAAATAATAGTTCACAAATCAAAACAGGTTCAAGTCGCAGAAAGTTGCACGTACTTTACAAATCTTATTACATATTTTTGGGAATATCTAGTATGTTTAGGTGGGAGGAAGAAGAAGCTCCCAATTAGGTCACTTGTAGAAATACTAGCAACCGACGGATAAAATAAGAAACATGAATGAGAAAAGTCAATGCAGTTTCAGGCTTCCAGCAAAATCTAACATGGAAATTTTTTAGATAACGAAATAGTTGGCAAAAAGAAAATTCCACCAAGTTCAGAATACAGACTCTGTCCAGATATAGGTTAATTACAACACGGTCATAAAGTAGTGTCAAACATTAAACTTATCCACAATGGCTCATTGATAACAATGCTTTTACGTGAACATAGCAGAATTGCTCTTTGCTTGATCAAAGCCTTTTCTTAGCTATTTGCTGGTCACAAGCCACCAGAGAACAACCAATTAATGGATCACTTAGCATTTCACTCGGTATAATTACAAGAAGGTCCAACTCCTGTTCCACAAATTTATTAGATAAAGCAATGTGAAAGGGTGGGCAACTACGTTCAAAACATATAATTCATAGCTACAAATTGGCCGAGCGCAAAGCGAAATTTCACACTTCGGCTTGCAAATTGTCTTTCAAAGGTCCCTAAATGCGAATCTCTCGAACAATATGGATCGTTGCGTTTCTTCTCAAAATGAAGATCAAAGTCGGCCTAACCATCGATTTCTGCAATCGATCTAGTAATAACAAAACCAAGAGAATAAAGAACAAAATCCACAACATTTATGCCTCAAGACCAGCGATCGGGGACATCGAAGAAGCTGGGGATGCTCACTCCGACAGAATCGCAGATCGGGCGGCGACGGACGAGTCGCCAGAGACGGAGGAGACGAGGAGCCGCCTCCCCTCCCTTCTGAGAGCCGCCATCGCCATCGTCGATCACCGAAGAGCTCGTCAACCTCGAAACCCTCTCGTCACTCGGATGATCCCCCACTCCTTTCTCGAGAGCACACCCGGTGAATGCCTTCCGCAATCAAGAACGTTCAATATAAATTGGACGGGTGATGCATGACCGAAATCACAGGGTCACACGTCGACCGGTGTATTTCCGATCCGGTCGACTTAAGGGCCGGCCCAACTTACCTTCCTTGAACGGGCTTTCATTTGAGACCCTTAATGGGCCGCATAGCGGCCCTTACGCGCAATAGGCGAGTACCAATTATAGCATTGCATAATTATATGATATAATAATACGTAATTATGGCTTTCCACGTTCACCTCCAAGACAAATACTTTTTCTTGAATCATAAAATTATTGTCTTTATAATGGCATAAAGATGATGCAATAACTTTTCGGAATGATTTATCGTATTTAATACCTTTAACTTATTTACTAGATTCAAAAAAACCTTCCGATGCCTTAACTTCAGGCAGAGAAAAAGAACATAAACAGTTGAAGAAAATTGTTTGCAGTAATTTTCTTTGCTATAAACGTTTCTTTTTAGACTTACATCGATCAATCACGCATTAGAAAAGAAATTTTCTTCCGATAATTATTCTGTTCTTTAATTTCTTTCTTTTTATCCTTTTTTGCCTACGTATAGTATAGTCTAATGAACACAGGAATTATAGAACTCACCAGAAAATTTCTTCTGAAAATTAGGCCGACTGAATCACCAAGAAAATTTTCTTGGGTGATGTGGTGGAACCATTCGTGTTTGCAACATTTGGGTATATAATATTAGATAGTAAAAGCTCTTAGGTACATAAAAAATAATAAAAAGCTAAAAAAGAACTCTCTTTGCACTCTTATATCACAAATAAAGCACCGTAAGCAAGGAGAAGCCAAGTAATGTCTATATGAACTTTGCTTTAATGATAGAGCAATCTCTTAAATATTGACTTAACAAAATATCTTTGCAATTAGATTCTGATCTACTATATATCCAGGAACAAAAACTAAACTTCTTGACATCTGAAAGGTCAATGAGGATTTAAGCCTAGAACATTGCAAAACAACTGTACATGCACACGCTGTCGAATGTAAATAAAAGACGCCAATTAGATAGATGATGAAAGCAGGCATGTACATCTAACCTGAGTTGGAAGGCATTAGCTTTACATGAACTGATGCTGGAGATAACACTACAGCTGTGGGGTAATCAGATGTCCAAGTCAAAGCCATACCAGCAAATAAGGCCAGTTGACGAACAGAAGACAGATTGATCAAAGTTTTAATTGCACTTTTTCCCCACATCCATCTTGGTCTAGGGAGACCTTTGGTGTCATAGAGACCCAAGAATCACCATCCATCACATAATGTGGCATTGATAAGCTGAGATCTGCAGAAATAGGTTGCCTCATTTCGCCATCATCAACCTTGTTAACTGTTCCATCCTCAGACTTCGGAGGAAAAAGTGCAAGTACAGTACCTGATCTTTGTGATACATCAAGGCAGCTTGATGGACTGTCACAAATCTTAGACACTGGATGTATTTGATTGACAACAGGTGAAAAACTCTCTTGCTTTATGTATGGAGTCCTTGAAAATCCAGGAGGAAAGTCTGATTGAGCTGAACTTGTTTTATCCAACAACTTCACCAAAGGTCTACATGCAGGACCTGCCTCTTGGGAAATTGGGCTTTCAAATGGAAGGCCAGGAGGAACAACCCTTTTTCGAATTGGTTTATCTACCTGACCAATATCTTTGCCGCCTTCCATATCAATCTCCATGTCAACTTCCTCATTGCTGCATTCAAAAGATGTAGTCGATGGACCATGCTTATTAGTCTTCAGGTCAGCAGCAGGACTAAGAGAAGTAATATCTTGTCTATGTAGATGGTGCTTCCGTTGTTTCACATGCCGAAACACACCCCATAGGTAAATCTGTTCATTTATACCTGTTTCCAAGCATATCAGTTTTAAAACCTCAATGAAATATCAAAGTCTCAAGTGACTAAAATTCTTTTTACTTAATATGACACTAAAAACCACTTTCCGATCTAAACTATAGAGTCATTAATTTCTTACATTACAACGGAATAGAGCACCCCATTTGAATATGCAATCAAATAAAATCCAGAACAATTGTGAAAAAAACAGAAGAAAAAAGAATGTATTTGCTAGCAAGTGCACATGAAAAGAGAAAGGTGGTAGAAAGGCCAAGTTGCAAACTTGTATTAATTAATAAGTAAAATTCTAGCTTATTATCAAACTGCATATTGTATTCAATACAATTTTGGTAGAAATTAAAAAAAGCATAATTCCATGGTTGAGATTTTTATTATGTTTCTTCATATAAATAGAAAACATGCACTCACGATGAGAGTCCACTGTCAGTTGTTGAGATGGGTATATCAGTAGCTCCACGTCTTCTATCCAAGTTTGCATTGCAAAATCACATGAATCAATCCGCTCCAGAAGTCGAAAATACTTCTCTTTAGGCCTGTAAAAGATTGATGTGTTGATTAGCAAGAAGGATCATCTAGATTTAGATTATGGAAGGAATAAAACGAATTCATGCTAAATTGTTCAGTGTTATGCAGAGATCAATGCTTGGAGATTAAAATGCTGATGAAGAAATGGAGGAAAGCATCTGAAAATAATATGCCAAGATAGAGAACAGAAGGACATTAACCCAGCAGTGTTTCTTCCAATATTAAATTTCATATATAGAAACATGGTCAAATTACTTCATGTCAGAAAGCAAGTTTACCTCTCCAATTGACTAGGAAAAAAGTATAAACCAATGTCATCGTAGGTAGGAGGATCTGACTGAAATATCTTTGGCCATGCATCTCTCCGAGGTAGCATATCGAGCTTTAACTTCACGGGCAACTTCTTCGAAATGTCATAAGCCTTAGGAGACACTTGAGAAGGAAAATGAGCTTGAATTTCACCATATATATGGATACCCATATCAAAGACTTCAAAGGTCCCCCTGTCCACAACAAAATGACAAGTGATGATTGAAGATGTGCTGAGTCAGCAAAATCAACTATTGCAAATAAAGCAGTATTCTTCTTTTCTTCTTATCCTAATTTACATACTGAGATTTCTTAGATGCTCAAGCTTATATTGAATAGATATCATAGTGGAACAAATTAGAAAAAAATCTATTTTCCATGGTTCATGCAGATAATACACACACACAGAGAGAGAGAGAGAGAGAGAGAGAGAGAGAATTAAAAGGATCGCACTTCTACAGATATGAGTGATAAATTTTCAAGATACCAGCAAGATTCTATCAAGTTATCATGGTTCGATTGACAAGCAAAAAAAAATGTTTATCCCCAATTGTAAATGAGCAGAAAAATCAAAGAACTCCCCTCATATCAGTACTAATAGCTGGTTGTCAAGCATACCCATATGAATTTAATTGGATTATGCAATAAAAATTGTATTACTAAAGGCTAAAAAACATAATACTCATTTACCTCCTTATAGAGTATAAGAAGACAAATCAAAGCACTTCCCTCATGCAACAACGTATAAACAGCTACTTGTCAACCTAACCTAGGTGAATATTAATAAGGTCACTTTTTGTATTATACACTAGGCAACATATTACTTAAAACTTGCAAAGATATGGTTAAATATCAATTAAATATCCTGAACTCAAGATCACAGGCCTGTTTCTCAAGCAAACAACAAAGCAATAAGATATTGTGTGTGTGACATCCACTAAGCAACATTCACAAATCTGGATAATATTTAACAATTGCAGTGCATTATAAAATGATTTAGTTGGTAGTTAGGACGATACTTAATTAACATGGGCAACCACTGCTGAGTGTAATTAATCTCCATATGATTTGTGCAAAGATTCCATCTGAAAGATAAATGTTACCCTAGTGTTGCATTTGCAAAGCAACTAAAAATAGCATGTTGTAAAGAGCATTATGTAAGTAGGAACTCACTCAGTGAAGAGGACTAATCTACTTGTCCACCCATAATTAGTTTGGACAAGTCTAGGACAGGAAGACCATGTGAGGAAAAGCTAATTAAGTTTTGATTTCTTTAATCAAGTGAAGATGTTTATAATAACAATTAACATCCGGTTATATATTTATAACATATATTAAGCATCGACTGCAATAGTTTATGTTTTCTTAATAAAAAATTGTAATAATAACTTAGAACTCTAACAATAAGCTCTAGGAGATCTGAGTCCAAAAAACAAAAAGACGCAGTTGGGCTGAGTTAACCCAAGTAGATTTAAGAGTATTATCATTCAACGGAAGGCCAGCAAGCCAAACAGCTGGAATGTTATTGTTAGAATATTCATACTGAATGAGAATGTCATCAAGAAAATCTAGAAGCCTCAAGGAAAACTTTAATAAAGCTGATGAATAATCTATAGTTTCTATAAATTGTATGGCAACAAGCTGTTAAATCAACTATATTATTGGCAAATCAATCCAAGAAATTACGATAGTAGGAGAGGTTGTTTCATGCATTTATTTAAGATAATGTTGGCTGTACCCTGTTTTTTTCATTTCAGATAAAGAACACGTTCATCTTCACAACATATAAATTTGTATAAGATTCCCATTCCCTTCTCATATTTAATTTCCCAGTCATTCTTTTACATCATCAAATTAGTGCTGAGTCCTTTATATAAGCTGATCTTAGAAATGTATTACATTACAAGGGAAGTGCATTTAGGCCAATTCTCCTGAGTTGATAACTGCAAACTGTATGAAACTCTGACTTATATTTTCACCTTAAAGCACAAAATGCATGCTAGAAATTTGCATCGACTCTTAAGTTTTAACACATCTTCAATTGATGCAATCTGAATATGATATCTAATTATTTAAGCCATTATATAACAAGAACTATCAGCGATAATCAGATCCCTGTAAATATTTTAGAAGCTCCATAACATCATCATAACCCATATCATCCAAGTTTTCCCATCAGTAGAGAATTAACTGTGCTGCTGCTAGTTGTGTGCAAATTGAGAAGACTCAATGAAAGTCTAAAAACATTCTACAACAACTACCAACATAAGCCTATTGCTTAACATTTATATCTTAGGTTGAATTCTAAACCAAAACAAATACAAAAAAAGAGGGACTTGCTAGAAAGCTTAATAGAAAAGTAAATAGATAGAAACCTTTACCTAATTAATCAGTTGCATTTTAAGCTCATGAAAGCAAAGTGCAAATTTGAAACTTCTCTAAACTTGGGGAAAATCTAGATGAAACAGGAAGTTTCAATGATTGTTATACGGAGTAAAATTCATCACAAAGGCACAAATAATTCAAAATTTTAACAATCTCAAAAACTTTGTATGGAGATCAATTCTATTTGGCATTCAGAGCCAAGGGATTTTCAATAAGTCCATTTTCTTTTGATTTGTAAGCAAGGGAGGCCTGAGACTTACTTCCAGCAAGTTCCTGGTGCAGGGCAATTCAGAAGCTTTTCATTTGGATTAATTAGCAAAGTAAGTGGTAGATCATTTTCTTTAGAAGCAAGTCTCTTGCACTGAGCAGCAGAACATACAATTCCACCTGTTAAAGCATGTAATTGAAATTCAGAATATAAGTTGTAGGAGTATCTTCTGCAAAATGACAAATGTGGACAATTTTTAGACAGTTCTATCAGATCTAATTTTATAAGTTGAGTGTTCTGAAGGAGAACTTGGCAGGAATATGGAGCCCTGCTTATTCTGCAAGGCAACTAGCCCTCAAATTTTTATGGGCTTTGGCAACATACAAAAACGATACAAGAACCCATTGAAGACACTAAAGGAAAACGGATGAGACACATTGTATTAGTTATCTCAGGCTCATGCAGATGGTGATCAGAAGGGAGGAGTAAAAGAAACAATAAAGTTAAAAACCTACCTGAAGTGTCATATGTTCTTATTTTCTTGTTCCTATCTCTCGTGAGCTGTACTCCAACATCAACACATTTTGTTTCTTTTTCCTGGATATGCTTCAGTTGAAAATAATCAGAACCAACAATAGATCTATCCATGTGTTTCTCCTCGGTAGGTGTGGCAGAGGTCTCTCCTGTTATCCATGAGAAGGGATAGTTAACAAAAATAACATACATGAATCTTTACAGTGTTCAATATGCACTGAGCAAGAGAGATTTTGACACTGGAAAGTGACACATGCATACCTAAGGCCTTACATTTTGTTCGATTCTTTGTTCTACCATCAATGTGTTTTGAAGCATCGGAACTAATGTTAGAAGCTGCAGGTACAATGGACTTCAAAGATGAATTGTAATCTGTAATACCAACAACTCTTTCATGAGTGACTGAGAAGTAGAAACTCTTGAATATAGTTGAAAACACGTATAACCATGACTCAGGAAGATCTTAAACGAAAAGGAAAGCAAAGAAAAGAATGTTACCAGATCAAAGGTGAACCAGAAGTGTACCTGAAACTTTATTTTTTTGCATGTTTCCTTCTTTGTCATTAATAATATCTTCCCTAACTATAATGGCTTTTCCAAGAGAAAGGTCAGTGTCAGTGTCAACAGTTGCTTCATTTGGTTGCCTGGGAACCCTGGTACTTGTCAAACGTAGGGATCTAGAGATACTGGTGAATGATTTTCTTGAGTTAAATGGACATACACTTCGACGACATGATACACCTGAATTACCCTGTTTACAGTATGCTGTTGCACCATAATTCAAGGCTACTTCTTCAAGTGTAATAAACTTAACTTTGGCATTTTCAATTGTCTTGCCGGAAACATTAGAGAATGATGAGTGCATTGGATGCCTTCTATTCTGCTGCTTTCTACCGTCATTAATTTCTTCAGGAGTTGGATCATCATTCAAGTGGGTTCTTACTTTAGTTGGAGATTTAGCCCTCTTTGAATCAAAAGTACAAATTTTGAAGGAATCACTTTCTGTACGTGTATCCTGCATCTTTCCTTCATGAACTACATGAGCTTTTGACAGACATCCATTACAATACCAAACATCTGGAACCCTAAATTGCAGAACTTGCATGCAATAACTGCAACATTAAAATGAGAAATCATTATATTTAAAAAAAGGATTGAGATAGCAAAGATCATCATAACCAATGTAACGTAAAGCATATAAATCTTATTAAAGGCCTATGCTTAGTATTTCTGGCTTTCCCCATGCCAAATGAGCTGGAACTGACCAAATAAGCAGAACCAACTGGATATTGCATCATCAATTGATATTGTAAATTTTTCGACTAGATTGCATCTTGTAGGCCATATGAAACTAAATGACAATATTCAGAAAATATATAACCAAAGAAAAGTGACTAGAATCTCTCCTGTCTGGAGTTCTTTTTCTTCTCGTACCCTTCATCCATCAAGATCATAAATTAATTTGAAAAATGTCATAGCATATAGTTACAGTAGCATATGCTTGGACCTGTGAGTCAAGCATCCAATATATAAAGAGGAGATTATCTGACCCTTCTAGAACCATAAAAGGAGCCTTGTGGAGTACAATCATCCAAGATACTCTAATACTTCAACAGGAAAAGAGAAGCAGACAGAGTTACAAATATGAACCTGGACTTCGTCACTTCAGCATTTTTTGCAGTGTCAGGAGGACCACCCTCTGATTTACTAATACTCAGCTATTTTGGTCAATACAATGATTATTTCGTCATGGATTGTGGTGATTGGGCCACAATTGACATATTGCATATGGTAGCAACAGATTCATGGGCTTGTAATACTAGAAATATTCTTCATGTGCAACAATAATTGGGGTCCTATGGGTCTACATATGGACATTAAGCATTTAAATGAAGAGACCGTGGCACCTCAATACTACAATAGTAGAAGAATATGACAAGATATACATACAAACATGAGTTTGACTAATATTTACAACTTCGCTTCAAAATTTTAAGCTATGATGACACACACCATATGATCATTGGGTCGGTATGTTACTTATGTTGTGAGAATATTCCATCAGCTTAAGTAAGGCTATCTAAAAAATCAACCAAAAGAGAGTACCCAGTGCACGAGACCCCCACCAATTAGGGGTCTAGGGAGGGTCAATGTATGTAGCTTTATCTTTAAATATTTAAAGAGCTTTTTCCGTGACTCGAATTATGGTCTCTCAGGTCACAAAGAGTAGTAACTTTACTGTTATACTAAGACCTGCCCTCAACTAGAAAATCAACCACATTGTTCAATTTTTATTTCCACCTAGATGGGATCCAATACAATCCATATCCTTAGATAAACACAGATGGCACATCTGAGATCTGAACAGGACAAATGTGGTGCTAGTATTGTCCAGTACAATGTACTTATACAAGAGTGTAAGATCCAAAAGTTGGTTTGAAAGAAGTATGGTGGGATGGAATAGAAACTAAGAAAAGCCATACATAACAAGGCCGGCAAAAGTTACTTTTCAGGCACAAGTCAAAATTCTACAGAAGTATTGAATTGAGGACCAAGAGCTACTTCAATTAATTTCTTTGGTAATCAACTGCTAAAAGATAATGCTGTATCAAACCATATTACTATGACAAAAAGGAAATTCCAAGAATATAGTGTAACTGTGAAGTTAAGGGAGAAAGGAAGGAAGTTAGGAAGAGATAATTTGAATGATCTGGATGTTGTACTTAGATGGCTGAAACAAGATCCATAAAGCTGTTTGTTGGAGCTTAACTAGGTTAATTAAAAAAAATCCATGAATGTACACATGCATATATGTGTACAAAAAATGTAAAAGGCATGAAGGGCAAAAAAATATATATATTTGACAATATAGTAGTTTTCTACTTAGCCATTTCATTGGACTGAGTTCATTGTTTGTTTCTAATAGACAGTGCAACTTACAAATCTCAAGTTTCAAAATATCTGTAGACAAGTGAATGCTAGTAAAATTTGTTGGGTTTACATGTGTTCAGAAGCCCTTTTGCAACAATGGCAGGTGACGATATCTTCCATGAAGCCACTGTCTCCACAAATATCACAGATTTTAGTCTGCAAGAATAAGAGAATGTCATTGCACTGCATATGAGCAATAGAAGTAAAAAAATAATGCACAAACCCTGGATGAAAAGAGATACAGGATCTTGGTATAACACAAAAGAAATTTTGAAGTAAATGTACTGCCTAAAAATGTAATCTTGGATCATGGAGTCAATGCTATAACTATGTAATCAAAATGATACAAATAAAATATTTCCCAACCTAACTTTGATTTGTAGCATATTTCAAACTGAACCTTTCAATAATACATGGTAGGCATCAATCTTTCAGTAATTCTAGACTAGAAATTGCAAGTTAGGAAAACTCAAACACTTTGTGATTCTTAATCTTCTCCTTTTTGTACATATTTAGAGTTTTCTTTTAAATTAAAATCAATAGGCGTAAACCTCTGATCCAATTTTATTCTCCTTTCATACAGGAAATAGCTCTGTTCTCAGTACAAGTCATCATATGAATTCCCCACAAACAATCCTCACCAACTGGAGCTGTTAAACCCTTATTTTCTTCATTTCTTATTGATGCTCATACCATATCAATTTGTAACTTGTCTTCACATGCTACATTGACACCTCAATCACTTCTCATGAAAGATCCCTGGCTCCTGATACATTCATCTAGTTCGTTAGGCAACCCACCCTGTTTCTATTCATTTCGTGGCATTACCATTTCAATGTACTCCATCTTGGTCTACTACATTATCCACTATTTTATTTGTTCTCCTTATGCATCCATTAAAACATTTTCGCTTTCCTTGTGCAAAACAATGGGAATCACCTTTCCATAACCAAAAATATACTAAACATGCTGCAGCACATGATCTTCCATCACATGCATAAATAGATGCCATATGCGTGGTACGCCATTAAATTATGTACAAGGATTTTGAAGGGAGCATCACTTTCAGTTCTATCTCCACATTAATACATCTTCACTTGCTGCTTCTCTTGGTACTTAGCCAGTCTCTTTAAAGATTTCTTTTCATCACCCAACAGGCACTGATATGATTCAGCACGCCACAAGCAGTAGATTTTCACTCCCTACTAGCGCAGAAAAAGATATGCAATCTCGAACGGAATGAGAATATGTCATTAGATGTTTAGCATAAAGCATTTGACAAATTGGTCAAATGATTACTTAGCTATCCAATACAGGATTTATTTTCCATTCAAAAATACCTAATAAGCTACATAAAATTAAAAAAAAAAACCGATTAAACATTACCCATCAGAAAATTCAAATGAACTCGGTTCGGATTAAATCCCATAACATCGGAAAAGAAAATAAACGGAAAAAATCGAAACAAAGGGAGAAAAAGTAAAAGACGGCAAATTTAGAAACAGACACAGCAAGGCATGAAACAATGGAAAGGAAAGAAGGCATGCATCGAATAAGCTCTCTCACCTTCTCCGCCTTCTTCTCAGCATTCGCCATTGCCGGCAGGCGATCGATACGACCACGAAGAGGCCTCTAGGGTTTTAGAGCGAAAACCCCAGAGCTTCTCCCCTTGCTCGAAGTTGTAAAATTGACTACGGGGAACCGATGGCGGAGACGAAGCGGTCCCTCTCTCTCTCTCTCTCCCTCTCTAACCATGTGTGGCTACTTTCTTGGCCCTTTCATTTGGAGCGCCATTTGTCGCACCCAGTGCCTGCCTCACTCACTCAAAGGACGCCGTGCTGGACCCATCAATGGGTCCCACTGTCACGTCATGGGTTAAGTGATCCTTTTACATGGGCCCCGCTGACATCCAACTATAGGAAATCATCATCGTTTCGTGATTGATCGGACGGTCAGTATATATATATATCCTGACATACAATTATGGTAGATCATCATGTTTCGTATATATATATATATATATATATATATATCCTGACATACAATTATAGTGGATTATTATGGTTTCGTGATTGATCGGACGGTCAATAGCACGAGGACGTCGAAACATGGGAGGCAACGATGAGGGTCTTGGAGATTCTCGAGAAATGGGGGGATGCACCCGTCCAACGGTGGAGATGGAAACGGAGATGTTGATGGGCGATGGATGGACGATCAAAGCTGGGTGGTGCCATTAGGACAATCGTGGCCGTAGCTGGGGAACACGTGTCACATGAGATTAGATTACGATGGATGATTGGCTCGGTTTGCTAACCCAAAACCGAGCGGCCGAGCGACTCGGCCGGATTAGTGACGTAGACCGGAAATTAACCCAAATTAGCACTGTGAAGTTCATATTCCAACTAAAAGACTGTAATTATTATTAAGGTTGTTAATGATTAATTTATTGAACTTGACTAATATAAGAATGACTAATTAGCGTCAGATCCAATATATGATAGGATCTAACACGGAATACACAGTATGGATCCAAAATTTTAGATCAGCATGAAATCTGGTATTTGATTGAATCCAACACCAAATAATTAATCTTGATTTAAATTTCTAGATGTGACTCAATGGTGGTCCATCAACTAAGTCAACAAACATGTCATTATTCCATACAATATCATAGTGTCATATCAAATGATAGTCTATCATAAAACATCCTAATGGATATGTAGTGTGTATATTAGGATTAGTAAGTATTTTTTTATTCTCAAAATTAGTATTTTTGGAGGACAAATAATGTAAGTATGGAAAGGCTTTGTGCAAAGAAATAAATTGTAAAAGTTAAAGCATGACTACACAATAAATACATTATACATCTATATCTTCAAATGGAAGTATAATATCCTTTTAAGTGTCAATTCCTCTCTGGTAGATTAAAAAAAATGAACAGAAAAGTCTATGAAGAAACATACTAGTGGGTGGTATGGAGTGTTTATACTAGAGTTGACAAATATGTTTTTGATTCCAAAACTAGATATTCTTGTAGAATAAGTAATTCAAGTATGAAAAGAATACTAAAAATGAAAGGTCATTTGTCTCCTTTGTCCTGTCATTTTTGTTCGTGTATAATCTTCTATAGTCATTTATCTCCTCTATATTGTTAACACCATTTGACCATCATCAAGAGAGAGAGATGAGAGAGAGAATATCAATATTGGTAATACAAAATGATCATCCTAATGAACCAAAAATGAGAGATGAGTATTGAGGTATTGAGTGAAACAATTAGCTAAAATAGTTGATTACAATATTTCTATGCTGTGGAGATGAGGGTATGGGCAAGAGTCTCATGATGGAGCCTTAACAATGATAGAAGATGAGAATGAGAATTAAGGAATAGAGGTGACAATGACATAAATGATGATAGATGAAATGAAGTTTAAAGATAATCTTATCCTTTATAAAATTAAAGGTCATCTACAAAAATAAATAAATTAAGAACACTTCCAAAAAATAAAAATAAAAACTTTAATTTTTTTGGGAATTACCTAACCTTAATTTAATAAATAAATTAACAACTTAAAATTGTGAATATGAGGGTAAGAGCATGAGCAAGAGTCTCATGATGGAACCTTAACAACGATAGAAGATGAGAATGAGGATTAAGAAGTAGAGGTGACAATGACATAAGGATAAACGAAATGAAGTTTAAAGATAATCTTATCATTTATAAAATTAAAGGTCATATACAAAAATAAATAAAATAAGAACACTTCCAAAAAAATAAAAATAAAAAACTTTAATATTTTTGGGAATTGCCTAACCTTAATTTAATAAATAAATTAACATACGCCCACCGTGGGGCTCGAACCCACGACCACAAGGTTAAGAGCCTTGCGCTCTACCGACTGAGCTAGACGGGCTTAATAGTTCGATTTTGGTAATAACTAATATATTAGTAATATCATTTTGTAAACAAGTTCTCTACAAACAATCCTATTATTTCATGAGAAATAGTACTATCAAACAACTATACTCGGAGATCTCGGATTAACTTGAATACATTGTAGTATTAGTTGCAATCAATAGGAAATATGATTTCAAATTAGTCATATTTTATCCCACCTAATTATATCTCAACTATTTGAAAGATATCCTTGTCTACTTAACTTTTTTTAATTTAAAAATTATATTTAAATGATTATCCTTGTAGGAGGGTCATCCGGTAGCCTACGAGAGTTGCAAGCTCAACGAGACTGAGCAGCGAAATCTGAAACACGAGAAGGAGATGACAACGGTTGTCCACTGTCTACGAGTTTGGCGGCACTACCTTCTTGGATTGTGATTTGTACTGAGGACAGACAACATCGCTTTATGCTATTTCTAAACTTAAAAGAAACTCTCCCCAAAGCAAGCACAATGGTAAAACTTCCTGGCTGAGTTTGATATGATAATGGAGTATAAGCCCGAAAAAGTAAATGTCGTGATTGATGCATTGAGTCGAAAAGTGGAGTGAGTGAATGCAGTACAATTGGAGGGCAAAAGCCAAGCAAGTCAATTGCACTCCAACTTCCTTTCTAGGATCAGGGATGGACTGTACAATGATCCCCAGGCAGTAACCCTGATGCAACTCATCAAAGGCAAGGCACGACGATTTTGGGTCCAGGAGAGACTCGTTTACACAAAAGGGAATAGGGTTTATGTTCCTCGAGTGGACAATTTGAGGCGTGAGCTCTTAAGAGAGTATCACGATTCCCTTTGGGTTTGACATCCGGGCATTCACAAAACCTTGGCTCTTGTGGAGAGGGCCTTCTATTGGCCAAAGATGGGAACTAATGTGGAGGAATATATTTGAATGTACCTCACTTGCCAACAAGATAAGGTAGAGCAACGGAAGCCAGTAAAACTTTTGGAGTCGTTACCCGTACTAAAAAGACCGCGAGAGAGCATTTCCTTGGACTTCATATCAAGCTTACCGGCAATAGGAGGACTCGAATCGATACTTGTGGTGGTCGATCGATTTTCAAAGTTTACAACTTTCATTTCTGCACCCCTATGCTATTCAACAAAGGATGCGACCAAGTTGATGATAAAGAATATGGTGAAGTATCGGGGAGTCCCACACAATATCATCAGTGATCGAGACACTCAGTTACTGAGACAATTCTGGACCGAGTTATTGAAATTGTTGAGGTCTAAGTTATACTTCTCCACAACATCCATCCCCAGATAGATGGTCAAACCGAAAGGATAAACTCGCTCCTAGAGCTATATCTTCGGCACTACGTGAGTTCCAACCAATGAGATTAAGTGAAGCTGTTGAACGAAGCTCTACGTCCAACAAGAGCCCCTTTGAGACCATTATAGGATAACAATCGTCAACTCCTCATACCATAGCAATTGGGTATACTGAGAGTAGTCCGTCAGGCTGTCACTTTGCAAAAGAGTGACACTGAAATGTAGATATTGCACAGGCTTACTTGGAGAAGGCGGCCAAAAAGATAAAGAAGTTGGCAGACTTGGGAAGGCGACTGTATGAGTTCAAAGTCGGTGATTTGGTGTTGGTAAAGCTCCAACCAGCATCACTTCAAATCTTTATGAACAAAGTACACAAAAGATTGGTGCGCAAGTATGAAGGGCCTTCCCAATTATCAGTAGGGTGGACAACGTCTCCTATAAATTGTAGCTACTGGCATGGCTCAAAATTTACAATGTTTTACATGCCAACAACTTGAAAGCCTATCACTCAGATCCGCAAGATGCTTCCCGAAGTGTACCAACTCGGCTACCCCCCACCAGAGCCTCCTACGAGAAGCAAGTTGAAATTGTTTTAGCGAATCACAAGATAAAAGCTACCCACTGGAGCTGAGCAGACCGAGTACTTGGTGAAGTGGCGAAAGCTTACCCGAACCGAAACCAGTTGGGAACTTGAAGACGCCCTACGACATGAAGAAGCGGTCATCAACAACTACAAAAAAAAGTCGATGAGGGCATTGATAGTTAAGTGGGGGAGAATGTCACGAACAGTCGTCGCGCACCCGCAACAACTTCGTTCAATAATCATTTGTCGCTTTTGTTTACATGTATAGATGCTTAGCATCATATTTTGCTTTGGTTTTTTGTTCTTTTGCTTGTAAAAATGTAAGTTCGAATAGGTTGCCAGCATACAGTGACGGACCGCTCAACCGCAACCGACAAATGGCTCCCCTTTTTGCAGCCACGGGCTATTTAATAAAGAAGTTGGCAGACTTGGAAGGCGACTGTATGAGTTCAAAGTCGGTGATTTGGTGTTGGTAAAGCTCCAACCAGCATCACTTCAAATCTTTATGAACAAAGTACACAAAAGATTGGTGCGCAAGTATGAAGGGCCTTCCCAATTATCAGTAGGGTGGACAACGTCTCCTATAAATTGTAGCTACTGGCATGGCTCAAAATTTACAATGTTTTACATGCCAACAACTTGAAAGCCTATCACTCAGATCCGCAAGATGCTTCCCGAAGTGTACCAACTCGGCTACCCCCACCAGAGCCTCCTACGAGAAGCAAGTTGAAATTGTTTTAGCGAATCACAAGATAAAAGCTACCCACTGGAGCTGAGCAGACCGAGTACTTGGTGAAGTGGCGAAAGCTTACCCGAACCGAAACCAGTTGGGAACTTGAAGACGCCCTACGACATGAAGAAGCGGTCATCAACAACTACAAAAAAAAGTCGATGAGGGCATTGATAGTTTAAGTGGGGGAGAATGTCACGAACAGTCGTCGCGCACCCGCAACAACTTCGTTCAATAAATCATTTGTCGCTTTTGTTTACATGTATAGATGCTTAGCATCATATTTTGCTTTGGTTTTTTGTTCTTTTGCTTGTAAAAATGTAAGTTCGAATAGGTTGCAGCACTACAGTGCGACCGCTCACCGCACCGACAAAATGGCTCCCTTTTTGCATGCCACGGGCTATTTTCTACAGCTCGTTACTGCACGTGAAACATCAGTCATCTCAACACCTTGGAACCACCTAGGTAGCACCATGGGGGATGAGGCTTCGGTATAGTGTCAAGCGTTGAATAATCTTTCACAAGTTCGTACGTTAACTTGACGGGAACTTGTCTTTGCGCTCGACACCCGATGAGCAATTGTTTGTGGACTTATAATTGTTCGTTCAACCTTCTAAAGTTCTTGTTTTCCTTATTTCTCTATTTTCTCTTGTTCACACAAGGTGCTCACTAAATTGCTTGTAAAGCTTCCTCTTCCATAAAATGTCAGGACTTGTTTGTCGCTCATTCTTTGAACTAATCAACTTTCTCTTTTACATGTCCTTCGGAACCTGAGTGAGGTTGTAAATTGGCTGATCCTTTACGGGTGCATATCGCAAGGGTGTGTTACGACTTAGGCAATTTCGACTAAGTCCGTGACAGTAACGACATAGGCAAGAGTCTCATGATGGAACCTTAACAATACTTCGACAACGACAAATGAGAATGAGGGTTAAGGGGTAGAGGTGATAATGACACGAAGCGATGACAAAATAAAGTTTAAATATAATCTTATCCTTTATAAAATTAAAGGTCATCTACAAAAATAAATAAAATAAAAACACTTCCAAAAAATAAAAATAAAAATAAAAACTAGAATTTTTTTGGGAATTGCCTAACCTTAATTTAAAAAAATAAATTAACAATTTATTAAATTCAAAACACTCGCCCACCGTGGGGCTCGAACCCACGACCACAAGGTTAAGAGCCTTGCGCTCTACCGACTGAGCTAGACGGGCTTGACAACACAATTTTGTTACTAATATATATATATTATTAATATAATTTATTGTAAACGACTTCGCTACAAACAATCCTATGATTTCACGAGAAATAGCACTATCAAACTACTATGCTCGGAGATCTCGGATTAACTTGAATACATTGGGAGTATTAGTGGTAATCAATGGGAAATATGGTTTCAAATTAGCCATATTTTATCCCACCTAACTAAATCTCAACTATTTGAAAGATATCCTTGTCTACTTAATTTTTTTAAATTTAAAAATTATATTTAAATGATTATTTATAATGTATTTTATAATATATCAGCTTATATTTATAATCTACTTAAATTTATGAGCAGAATTAGATGATTATAAAATTCTATGGGATACTATATTAACTCAATAAGCCTATAACTACAGATGGCCTGTTATAATTTAGATGTCTCAAAGTCATTTGCATATCACTGAACACTAAAAGTTCTAAGGGCATAAGCTCTGATTTTGCTCTAAATTACCACACTTGTTGCATCAACTTGCTCCAAAGTGAACCTTTAAATGACACAGGTACTTGAGTAGATCTTTAGATCTGCAGAATTAGAGTGACATGACATAGAAACAATATATAACAACTGCTAAAGGCATCATCCAGAAAAGGTTTCAAGTTATGATGGCAAAAATCACATGTTTAACTTGGGGTTTACCTGTAATGGGTATGAAGGGAAACAAAAGGAGAATAATTTTGCAGCTTTTTTGAATTGGAAGTATGTAAATGTGCTAATACCCTCCTCTGTTGGAAAAATGATGCAACACCCTAATCTTCTTTATCTTCATTGATATACAAAGACCTATGACTAATAAAAAGATGAACAACCACCATGGATGCTGATTCCAGCAGCCAGCACCTCTGTTAGGTTGTTGTCTAAACATTATGACAAGATTACAACTCAGCCCCCTTCAGTTCATGTTTTAAGGATGCCATTGTTCAAGAACGATGTATTTTCCTTTCTCGTTTCTATTTTTTGTTGGAAGGGGGTGTTGAAAAAGCATCAAGGAAAATTGACTGATATCACAGGCATTTGGAAAGAAAGAAGAAAAAGAAAAAAAAAAAAAAACAATCGATCGATGATTTAAAGTGAGAGACAGAGAACCCCCTCAGGAAGATTTCCAGGCACTGGAAGTGGAGTGATGTTTCTTTTTGGAAAGAATATGACTCCATTAGCTTGAGTCCTACCATGAAACTTGCCCAGATGGTTGAGAATGGAGAACCTCTCCAATTCCTGGCACTCCAGTCGTAAATCTAACAATGTAGACCCCTTCTCCAACCTGAATTGGATCAATCAAATGAAAAGATCAAGTACAGAAGTATGGCCAGAAATATAAAAACTAGACGAAGGAGACTTTGGCTTGTGAGAAAAAAAACTTGCAATGTCAGTAAATTCACAACTATCATACTGATTCAATTTTTTATAAAGCGAGAAAAATGCATACAGAATATTTAGCAGTGTCTTGATTATTATATGAAATGTGGCCATCCTAAGCCAGATAACCAGCCAATGACTCAGCTCAAAATAGCCATTAGATTTCTTAACCATTTCTTAGAACACGGTACACCACAAAATGCCAGGGGAGATGCATTATCTTTTCTTCCTCAGGTACAAGCATTCAAGAGAAAATCTACAATAAGAAACAATCTGCACCAGAGAACCAATAATGCAATTTATTTCTCTTTCTAAATAATCTTATGGAATTTTACAAATCCATTTGGGTCACAGCATTAAAGCCTGCATCCAACTAGGTCCCGTGAGGTAGACGAGAAATTCCTTTAAAGCTCTCTTTTTATACTGATAACCTATCCTTGACATGATAGCACCTTAGTAGTCATTTTTTCAAGATCAATGTCCTACATATGCTAAACCGCTTGAGGATGGGTCTATTCCATCTCACGATCAACACCATTGGCCTTCGCCAATAAGTTCAGAAAACATAATAGGCCACAATGCTCATAAGCTGGCTCATCACACTTGACCGACACAGCTGATTAGATCATACAATGGAAACTAACACTAGACTACTAGAAAAATATAATTTCAAACAAATAATATATAAAAAGGCATCTAAAGGTAAAGGAAAGAAAATAATACTCATACCTTATGAAATCAGTTTTGAGTTTCTTGGATTTACCAATGAAATTTTCTGCAAACTTTGAGAAAGTATTGTCCTCCACCTTCTGTGAAGTCCTAAGCTCCCCAAAAATCCTAGAATTAAGTGGGGAAAAGATATATGATTAGGGGGCAATAGTTCAAACTTCAAAAATTTATTATATGAGACAGTAAGCACCCAAACAACATAGATATCACAATAGAACTGTAAAATGTTGCATCCTTACTTCATAGGTACGAGAAAACAAGCTAATATTGTGAGATCATACTACAAGGTCTTGATGAATTTCAGGAGGGTGCTTACATATTTTCGTTTCCCAACAAAACGTGGGAATCACTTTCTGAAAATGAAACCAGGCTACATGCATCTGAGAGGGCTGCCTTAGCGACAGAATAAATCACACTTGCATAGGCTGAAGTTGCCTCTCCTTCGAACAGCATAGCTGGTACAGCTGGAATAAGTTGATGCATCAGCTGAGTTGTCAAGATTAGCCTTCTTCGTGATTGAGGCATCAGTAGGTCAACTTCCATGGTTTCAGCTTCATCATCCATCTAACCATATAATTCACTTGTGAGCTCTTGAGATATAGTATGCAAAAGTGATTAATACCAGCCAGATTGGTGAGATAAACTAACCTTCTCCATCAATCTAGTGGCAGACATTGTCCAATCCAACTCTGTCATCCTGGGGAAGAAAAAGCAAATTTATCTGACTGATTCAACACTAAATGATGATTCTTTGAATAGCAAATTATAAATCATAAGGTACTAATTAAGCAAAAGGTTATCAACACCTGATGCTTTGTGACCTTTCTGGACACACTGTTATGATCTTATGCCATGGCATATCTGAAGTTGCCTCTCCTTCGAACAGCATAGCTGGTACAGCTGGAATAAGTTGATGCATCAGCTGAGTTGTCAAGATTAGCCTTCTTCGTGATTGAGGCATCAGTAGGTCAACTTCCATGGTTTCAGCTTCATCATCCATCTAACCATATAATTCACTTGTGAGCTCTTGAGATATAGTATGCAAAAGTGATTAATACCAGCCAGATTGGTGAGATAAACTAACCTTCTCCATCAATCTAGTGGCAGACATTGTCCAATCCAACTCTGTCATCCTGGGGAAGAAAAAGCAAATTTATCTGACTGATTCAACACTAAATGATGATTCTTTGAATAGCAAATTATAAATCATAAGGTACTAATTAAGCAAAAGGTTATCAACACCTGATGCTTTGTGACCTTTCTGGACACACTGTTATGATCTTATGCCATGGCATATCTGTAATTTCACTTTTGCGTTTCTTCGATCTTAGAATTATATCATGGTCCATGACGTTCTGAGCCAGCAAAAAAGGAGATGATCTACTGGGATCTGTCTTAATGGCTGATGTACCTTGGCCATAGCTACTACCATGACTGCTGTCAAGCTTTTGTTCCACTACATCACTATCATCCATCCTTGCAGGAAATTTTTGAACAAAGGGCTGCTGAATGGCAGTTTTTCCACTCCTCTGGGCATCACATAGAGCAACCATTCTGCCATTTTTGTAGGTTCCATAATGTTCAAACCAGAAAGGAGCCATATGAGGGCTAGCCCATGTGTGCTCACTACGTCCCAATACATTCGCTGTGGAATTTGCACCAAGGGGATGTGTGTGAGTATGGAGTTCAGGCCATCCTGCAATTGATGTGCTTGGATTTTTATCTTTAATGTAACTTGAATCAGAGCTTAGCATTTTAGCATCTGATGGAAACAAAATCTGAGAAGCTGCTCCAACTTTACCATCAGCAGAAAATCTGTAGACTGCATTTTGCCTGTGATCAAATCCTTGATCCATATTGAAGTTCAACTGTGAGGTATTGGAACTAAAAGCAGTTCCTCTTGGTACATTTCCTGTTATCTTGTTTAGATCAGAATCAGAAGCCTTCATGGATTGTATTTGATGAAGTAGTGAGTATTTTTGTTGTTGAATATCTGGAGGCTTTAACACGCATCCAGAGATATCAAGATCGCCGCTAGAGGAGACAATACTTGCTGGGGGAGAATGTAATACCTGAGAGCTAAGAGGTGGATCCTGCTCCTTGTGCAGACAAAGTAACGATGAAATTGAGACATTGGGAACTGCATCTAAAGGTGGCTTTCGTAATTCTTCTATGCTGTGGGATGCATTCTCTGACTTCGGAATAACATCCACCTTCTCAGTTTGTATCAGATTTACAGATTTGCCCTGAGCTGGATTTACTTCTCCCTTTTGCAAATTCACAGAACTTGAACCAACTTCAGGGGTACTTTCTTCCTTGTCCACTTGATCACCTACCTTAGGCAGGCCCAACAGACTTGTATCTCTATCATGGTTTATTATGAACTGAAGTGCATTTGGAGTAAGCAGAGGACTGATACCAGCTTGACGTTGTTGAACTGATATACTTGTCCACACATTGTGAAACATTTTTGAGAAGCCATCTTGCTGAGATAAACCTGATAATGAAGATTGTGAACCTGATTTCGTTTCTACAACAGGTAGTTGCTCACCGGAATTTGTAATTTGAGAAAATCCTGCAAATGTTGGCTTTATTTGATCTGTGTTCACTGAGCAAAATCGTGAACCAACAGGTACATGATTTTCAGCAGCAGAAACAATACCCGGGGTTGGTAATGTACCAACCAGAGAAGGGAATGATGTCTGAACAGATTTCCCAGATGCACTTCCATCATTAGAGTCATGTAGCTGCTCGGTGAGTGAGGCACTTTTAACAAATGCTCTTGCATTCACTTGGTTACCAAATGAAAATTTGACAGACTGATCCAATACTTGACAAGAAGTTGTGTTAGAAATGTGTTGTTGTTGCCATTGTTGTTGTTGGTGCTCCAGGTGATCTTTTGCACTAGAACTGTGTTGCTGTTGAAGTTGCTGCTGCTCCTGCAGTTGATTTCCTGTTAAGGGAAAATCAGCACTGGCTGAGTAGTCAAAATGCTGATTTGTTTCTGGGTGTTCATTAAGTTTCTGCCCAGGTAGGCTGGACATCTTATCCCACTTGTCTATTTTAGAGGGATCATCAAGGGCAAGAACAGATCGAGCTGAAGATGTAAAATTAGACCATCCCTGATTCTGATATCTTGCATTATTGTCCAATTGTGCACTGTTAATATCACTGAAGGATTTATGAGACATTGGCACAGATGGAGGGGTCAATTGCAATCCAATTCCTTTTATGTTAGAAGACCCATCAAAGTGAGCATGTGTAACAGAAAAATCAGCAACAGCTTGTGCAGGTATATCAGATGAATTCACAGAATTTCCATTCCCTGACTGATCAACCTTGTGAAGAAGCTCAAGCACATTTTTGCTGCAATAAATTATATAAATTCAAGCATTAGAAAGATCCAAATGCATATGATCTATAATGCTGAAACCAGACATGCTGGGTAAATGACCTAAAATGGCCTCTACAGAATTTGTAGAAATCCAGTTTGAATTCAACAACAAATGTTTCCATAATGATTGATCCAACAACGACTGTAATATAAGAAATAGTTAGGTGCATTCTAAAAACCCATGACCATTTGGTTGGAAAAGACAGCACACAGTGGCAAAGAAGGCAAAATCTGTAGCATGCACCATTTAGATAATGGCACACTGAACTATAGCATGGGGATCCTAGGAGGCAAGGATCATTATAAAGTAATGGAAATAAATAGGTGCTCAACCAGAAATGTACCTTGCTTGAGCAATCGTTTCTATCTGGGAATATTGAATAGTTGATCCATTAAAGGAATTGCTGGAAGCATAGACAGGTATGGTATTTCTGGACAGAAGATTCCCTGTTTCAACTGCAATCCTCTGTAAATTAGAAAAAATTTCTTATGAACAGGGATGAGTTTTTTTATATAAGGAAACATCAAAAAGTGGGGGAAAAGAAAGTACAAAATAAAAAAATGGTCCCAAACAAACTATAGGTACCTTAGATCCATCCATATGATCGTTGCAAACAATATGACCAGAAAACTGTGATGTTTCGGCAAATGGCTGCTCACTATTTGAGCTGGATCGGTTCTGTAAACTTAATAGGTGGTTTGGTGGGAATGAAGGTTCTGCAGTTCTCATTTTTCCCAGTGAATTCTGTAACATTCTAGACCCCACAGTATGTTGACCATACTGAATTGAGGACTTCTGGCTTCCACTCATGAAAGGATATTGGTCATTACTAGTCCACAGAGACTTCTCTTTTGCTGCATCTTCAATATAACCTTTGCCTGAATCAACTCTTCCATTCTCTTTTTCATTCTCATGGGTATTGCACAATCTTTCTGAGGTGGCATTTAGAGACGTCGGCCATCCTTGTGGGCTCCTGCTTGGCTGATTCTGATTTTCTTCTACATCTTTGTCCCCTTCAGAGCTCATACATGTATTAGGGGCAAAATGTATACCAAAAACAGATTTCTGTTCGTTAGTAACCTGTTGATGTTTGTTCTGGTTCAACTTTAAGGCATTTGGGTTCCTAACAGAACCATAATTACTTGCTAAGGAATACTCGGCTATCTTGGGACTGCTAATATCAGATTTGACTGATTGCAATCCAGAATTTAGATAAACTCGATTTTCACCGATCTTCCACAAATTGCCATGGTTTTCTTGATAATTCAAAGTCTTGTTACTTCTAGATGCCGTTGGATAGCTAGAATTCCAGCCACTAGGAGCATCGGACAGGGGCAAATTTTGCTGGTCACCCCAACGACCCCCTATGTCTTTTAACTTGAACTGAATCTCCTCATGCTGCTCAATGGTCTTCCCAACCCATAGTCCACTACTTGAAGGTCTTGGAGGTAGGAGACCATCTTCTACGAGTTTGGTTTGATCCTGATTCTGACAGAACTCTTTGTTATTGGCTCCTTGGGTGGACAACCTGAAGGATACTTGGGAAGCCTCAGTTAAAATCCTATCATTTTCTTCATGAGCAAACTCTGAAAAATTCTGATTACTAGGAGAAGTAGAGGAGTTTGGTGTTGCATTAGCATCATTAAACAAAGGAAAAGATCTTGAAGTTACAGAAGTTACACTCTGTAGGTTACTATCATCCCAAGCAGTCGGTTGTTTTCTGTTGACATTAATTGGAACCGAAGGCTTTCCCATCACTTGTTCTGTCTTTTGAAAACACAAACCACTCCTCTCTTCCCGGAGCCCCTTGTCACTACTGGAAGCTTGCACAGCCTCTTGCATAAGAGCACTCCAGCTCCCACTATGGATAGAAGGAAAGGAACCATAATGATCATTCTCTAAAGTATGCCCATGAATATCTTCACCCATGCCAGATATAAGACTCCCTCCAAATGAAAATCCCCAGTTGTCATTATCAGAGCCAAACAAGATCTTCTGTTCTATAGGATCTAGACTAGCTACACCACTAGAACTCCCTACTTCTGATACTGGCTTTTCCTGTAAATTACCTGATGAATCACCTTGTTCTTGCCTACCATGAAATTCATCAAACTGATCACTGTATCGAATATTGTTTGCTTGTTGAAAGTTTCCTGATGAAACATCATTAACATCATTACCTAGATTCCGTAAGAGAGAATTGCCAAAGATATGTTTTCCTGGATAATTCTGCACAGACAGAGTCTTATCCTGTAAGCAACTTTGTGCAGCAGATTGCTGGTAACTTTGAGCAGTGCTATATGGGTACGATGCTTTTTCTGCCTCGTATGCATTTGCCTTGGTCATCAAATCATGGCAATTATTAGACATTCCTAGGAAGCGGGAATATTGGTTTACAGAGCTAGTGCCTGAAACAGGCATGCCATTGAAAGACTGATTAATCTCTTGTGGCACAAATCCCATAGATTGCATTGCTTGACTTTGATCATTTGATGTAATAACATCATTTGCAAAATTCTGCATGGCAGCAGAGGAACTGGGCTGCATCAAGTTTCTGTTGCCAGCAATAAACATCTGAGTGTTACTAGGTAAGTTGGATATTCCTCCAACAAAATTATTCGGCCACATGCAGTTATACGTATCATTGATGGGCATCTCATATAATGGTGTAGATAACTGATTTCCTGTTGCAGGATTTGTTACACCAGACAACTGGCTAAGTGGACTCAATTGCCATGGCCCCTGATCTAGCTGCTGAAGTTGCTGCTGTCTATGAAGCTCCTGGGACTGCTTGTACATCAACTGTTGTTGCCACAACTGCATATTGCCTGTACCACGTGCCATCTTGGATGAGGAAATGTTGAGAAAGGTAGATTACTCCTAATAAGCAGCAATCAACTACCAAGAAACTCTATTAACAGATTCCCAGAAATCTTTTGTGGAACACAGCAACTTTTCTTGGAAACTTTAATAGACATCAGAAACAGAAAACACGAATGCCAGTCTCAAAGTAACTTCAAGCATTGCTTTGAAAATGATTTAGTACCAAATTGCAAATTCATCAATCAAAGGCTACTTTTCTTTCTCAAAATCTCCACAAAAAGAAAAAAGAAAAAAGCATAGTAATCACGTGAATCAAACTTCTTCAACAACAAACATCTGTATTCTATGATCGTGCACCATACTGATTTCCTCTTCAGACATATACCTGAGAACCGTGCAATGGAACCTTATTCACAGCATTGAATCCAGACATTGGTCTATCCATGTCATATTCTACATGATCAGCCAATTTCCAACTTCTTGATACTTATAACCATAGAGTGAGTATTCCTTCTCAAATATATCCTGAACCTTCTCAAGAACTTCACTCGTGGCATAAAACCCAGCCTGCACTAACCAAGAGTTATGACAATATGTGATATTGTATGCATTTATATCCTTGGTAAATAAAAGCAATTTCCTAACATCACAATGAGTTGTATATGCATAAACCCTCAAAGAGTAATCAATTCTATAAAATTAATGGATACAATCATATAGAAATGAAAATCAGGAATTCAAACATAATCAATAACTAACAAATAAGCAACTCAGAAACAATGCATGCCACTGTTCTCATATCGAAAGCTAAATTTTTGCACTTAAGCTAGTTAAGTTGACAACAAAGTCATGAAATTTCAAACTATCATAATCAACAAAAAAAGAACTTTGAATGCATCTTTTATTCTGTCCAAGCATGACTAAAATTACCAGCTTTCTTGGGGAAGGAGAGCATATGGCTCATTTGGACTAGTTAAAGCTGCTTCCTTCACCCTTCTCCCAGATAACTATTTTGCTTCTTGCCACTTCCCTAATTATAGAGCACCTAGGGATGTAATTGACTATGAGCTAACAGTTTTCTCGAAGATAAAAAGGATAGTTTCAAATGTCAGTTTTCATGGTTCATGGTGATGGAAGGTGTAGGTTAATCACATTCTTTTTCACTCCTCAAACTTATTGATGAAGCTCCTCAAAAAGATGGACTCACATGCACCATACTAAAACGTGAACCAATAAAATTTTGACTTGCCACTGGTATTGATCGAGAACCATCATATGAAAGATATACATCTTATCATGCATCAAACTATGGAACACAATGACCCAAAGAGCAATGGCAAAACAAAAAAGCAGTGGAGATGAGGATTTAGGCAGGCAATAACATTCCACTGCCGCAGTAGCTTAGCTACATGAAAACAAGTGAGACTCCTCAGATGAAGATGATCCAATACCAGGAAGTACATGACCTTGTACATTTGAAGTCATTGTTTCTTCATACAGCCATTGAAAACATTCAATACTTTCATAATGCAAAGCAGGAACAATCATTCGTTATAATATAAAACATGCATCCATAAACAAGGAGACCCAGCCATCGGATGGAACAAATCACACAAATACAACACCATGCAAGTTAACTGGTCATCCCACTCAAGGTTGTACCTTCAGTTAAGGACCAAAGGGTTCTAAATATACAGAGAAAATATTCCCAACAGAAGATAAACACACACATTATGAGAAATCAAAGAAAGTAACAAGGTCCAAGAAAGAAACTTAGGCAATTTGGTGCCACTTCAAAAACAGATGTTTCAAAAAGAATGCCAAGGTGTAGAAGACATTAAAAAGAAAATCCATGACAAATACTTAATCAACTTGAGAAGAATTAGTATAGCGTATGGGGGAAGGAGCAAAAGAATCAAGGAAGCATATATGCCACAAGCTTCTCGGGCAGCCTACTGTAGGATTATTTTGGGTACTTAAAATGTTACAAACTCCTGAATCAATTTCTGAATTCTATACTGATGTAAAGCGTCCTGAGTGATGTGTTAACAAGTATTTCCATGAACAAAATTAAGAAAAGGCAGAAAGTGAAATTATCACTAACAAAGGATGTAAGCTATGGGAATAAGGAATGTCAGGGGGAGAGCGATTGGGGGAAAAGCAGAAGAAGATGCAGTGAGTTGTATGTCTAAAAGAACAAATTTTAAAGATAAGAATCAACTCAAGTTTAACAGTATGCTCATCCAAAGCACCAAACATCTTTCTCGTTCAAAAAGCTTCATTTATCCATAAACAGTGTACGTTAGACACATCTTTTGTGCCCACTAATCCAACAAGATGATATATCGATATTGTCCTCAAAGATCAGAATAGCTGGATCTTTGGACATTCAGAGAAGCAAAACATGATAATAATGCTCCCAATTTCGAAAATCCAGCTCATAATTTACTCCTAAACTAGAAAGTCCAACTACAAGCTCTCAACTACCAGCTCTCGCTCAAAATATCCCCAGACAATATAAAAGAGAATAAAAAGCTAAACCACACTGAATCCAGAATACCAAACTAAAAGAAAACTCTAGACTGCAGCTACCGCAGTCCAAACCAAGTCCCGACTCCCACAAAGAGGAAACCCACCAAATCTTGCAGTCCCTCTCCAAATTGGGGACAAGCGGACAACCTCTACCAGTGAATCCAAACAAATCCGTGCAGCATAACCCAGAAGGAGAAGAATCCAGCACCTACCGCAGCACACGGCAGCAGATCAACGGATCAATTCGCAGGCGGGAAGACTGGAGACATTTCCAGGGAGGGGGGACTCCATCTCGCCGAGCTAGGGTTTTAGGTGTTCCTCCATGCTCGAATTCGGAGCTTCAGATTAAGGTTCTACGAGGGATGGGAGCGCGATCACCTCGTTCGCTCATTCTCTCACTCTCACTCCCTCCTCGTTACTCTATGCGAGAAAAGGGGTTTTTTTTTAGGAGAATGGATAAAGAGAACGAGAGAGAGAGAGCGAAAGAGAGAGAGAAAGCGAGAGGGAGGGGGGAATCGCGAAAATGTCAAGGGGTGGGAGGAGGAAGCCAGCGGCCCGGAGCGAAACCTGGTGGTCCGGATTCCGAACCTCTTGGTTCGGTGTCAGAGCCGAAGCTGGGCCATGCCTTTTTTTAATCTTTAAACGAGTGGGAAAGGAGCCAATTACGGCCAATCTCAGCCGTTGGTTTTCTTATCCTTCACCGTTGGCGGATCCGGTGCGTCCAACGAGCGCTTTAATCAGGAGATTGGCGGGAAGGGATCCTTTCTCTCTTTTTTCGTATTTTGGTGCCGGCGGGAACGTAACGGACGTTATGGTAACTACCGCACACGTTGGTTAGGGCCGGTAGGTATACTACAGACAAAAAAGTGTGTTCTTTTTTACGCAACAAGACGACAAAAGCATTTCCTCTTTTTTTTTTTGGCTCTTGTTTAACTTTGAGGAAGATAGTGAAAGAGTAAAAGTAAAACTCAAATTTTCAGGTGAATTCCCACGATTAAGTTCGTGAGGTGCAGTTCTCAAGCATTATCTTTTGATCCAATATTTTTCTTACTAATTTCTTTTTGTTACACTAAGTATAAGATTTTCTTACACAAACTAGAATATAAGATCTATCGAATAGCATCGTTATAAGAAGCAGATTGACAGAAAAAAAAAATAATTAAATTAATATTAAATTAAAAAATGAGATCGAGAGAGAGTAAGTTTTTGAATCTCCATGGAAATTATAGTAGCTAACAAGAGCTTGAAGTTGTCTTGATACCAAAGTGCTGCAACAACACATAACACCAATCAATACTTGCTCGTTGATTGGTGAGCTTCGGCAGCAGCAGAGAGGGCACAGTGTTCACAGTGTTTTATATATATATATATATATATATATATATATGCGTTTCCAGTTGCAGCTTCACTTCATGTGCCATGTTGCATTCCCCTGCTGACAAAGTTTGGCACATCAGTTGTAAAGCTGCAACCTGACGAGGATTCGCAAGAAGACATGCGTCAAATACATGGCCACGGTGCGGGTGTTAAGGTTGCAGTACTGCATGGGAACTGCTGCCAGATAGCAGACAAAAGGAAGCAATCGCCAAGAATGCTGCAGCCACTGCATGCAATGGCTCTGTTCCCATCACGTACCCTCCTGGGAATGTTCTTGGATTACCTTAAAAGAAGAGGACGGAGATTAGGAATGCTATGACCCTTATATGGTTACAGTACGTTAAGAAAACCTTAGGGGGTACAGCAAAAATAACGTGGCATAGGATATCCACTGACCCCATATCCACTGTGTTGCCAGGGGAACGCCATGGACCACGAGTCACATGCCAAGAGATGATGAGGGGTGAGAGAAAGAGTCAGAGTACACTGCAAGAACAATGGAGACAGGAAAAATAGACCTTGAGACTTAAACAAATGATGACTGGACCATTTCCAACTCTACACTTCAGGCTGCTGTCCCTTCTGCGACAGGGATTTCAAAGCTCTAAAAGTAAGTGAATCGACTAAAATCAATTTCTTATAGAGTCGGCCCAATGATGAGGACTGAGAGGTTAACACTGTCACAAGAATGATGAGTGACGTTGATGGGGGTTGACAGAATTTTAATGAGGGCATAAAGTGAATCAAAGGGATTGGAAAGTGACTGACAAGTCCATGAGAAGGTAATGAAAGATACTATTCTGAGCTATCTTGTGGATGGGGCTTAAGTTGTGGAGCTCACAGAGTTTGATACCCTCATCTCCAAATTCCAACTATATAAAACTGAGATCAGAATATTACCTGTCATTGCCCCAAGTCTTATCTTGCTCTGGTTACTCTTTCCACTGCAAAGCTAAGAGCCACAATAAGTTCTCCTGCATAAATATGAATCATATAAATTTAATTAGAATATTAAGAATTATAAATGTTTATTAAAAATGTATTGGTGCAACAGCAGCCACCACACAGAAGCTGCAGCAGTACAAATTTTCTTTACCTTTGTTCATGCTGTCTGAGGAAAGGCTTGTTTTACAACATAATGGGAAAAGCAATAATATTTTGCACAAGCAAACAGGTCTGGTTAGCTTTGGTATCAACTATCAAGAACAGATAAGCAGGCAAAAGAATGTTGATACAAATTGTCTTAAATATATATCCAAATCTTGTGAATGTCGAAAAATTTCATGTTACAAACAGACTCACAAGCCAGGTTTGCATACACTTCATATTTGCTTCCTCCCTGCAGTTCAAATGTTTCTTCATAACCTTTCATCACTCGGAGAACACTCGAAACATCACGACAGTTTGACCTGTGTTTCTTCTTCGACAATAGTAAATATGTCGCTGATTCTGCAGGACAAACAAAGGAAAAAAGATAAGGCGCTATAGTATATGAAATTGTGACAAATTAAAAGATGCATGACATAGTCAAGCTGTAAAAGCCAAAACTGTCCTGCATCTAAGTAAAAGAAGGGAGAGTAGCATGTGTTACATGTTTGTGAGCTTTATAGAAATATAGCAATGTCCATAGTGCAACAAAGTTCTTTTTCTTTGCAAATTCTTTAATTTATGCATGACAACTTTTAATTTCTTTATATGACTTGTATTAAAGTGTCACCATATTGTGATAAAAAGATTTTGCAAAGAAAGATACTGCAGTTAAATAATATTTCACCTCATTCCGAATTCCCATCATAAGATAGTAATATACATTCAATAAACATTCAGGCTAGAGGATCACAACAAACGTGCAAGTCTTTAGACCTATAAGCAGAAATGGTGACCAAGAATTCTGAAGTCTCAGTTGTAATATGCTGCCCATGCTTAGCTATAAATGAATTCGAGAAATGGTCGGCCTTAGAGTTCAGACTTATCATCATCCAATTGCCATATAACTGATTTCTGTATCATAGTTAACTAGACATACATGGGATCTTAAAATTAATCCAGTCAGTGACAACTTATGATCACATCAAAACAATCAAGCTATTTTTTTATTGACTGTTAACTGTTTCATTGAAGACAACAGAAACGACAAAAGTTATATATATATATATATATACCTAAAAAATACCATATTCATGCCTGTAAGGTCTAGTATTCAATATACATGTTTGTCGTGAATAGTCAGATTCTTGAAATTATACCTTTCCAGGAACTTAAACCAAAAATTGTTGTATATATCACTGAAGAGAGAATTTTGCAGGTTACAACCTACTCTTTGACCTTTTCGTGCCATCAATATCACATGATACTGTAGCAATATCTGTTGCTTCCTATTCTTTTGAACCCTTTAAAAATATAGGAAAATTAAAGATTACTCCCTGGTTGCTTTAGCTTAATCAGCAATAAACTAACAGCCAACTAGTCTTAAGGCTTTATGATAATCTCTCACTAGCCAAAACTTATATTTGGAAAACTTAGTAGCATGACGGTCGTCATGGTTGGCAGTTGGTATTGAAGTTCTATTCAAACTTCCAATGAATATTTCTCATCCTTAAGTTGTACTCTATAACTGAGTGGCTGAGACCATAATGATCACAGATGGTGATGATACTCAAAAGGAACACATGCACAAGAATCAAATATTTAACAAATAAGTACACAGTTTTGACGCAGCCAACAATGAAGAGAGTGATATTGATTTTTGTCGAATTAAAAGATCCTGAAAACTCGCACCCAATGGTCATCAAACAAGCTATTAAGGTCCAGTATGAATGACAATATTTTTGGGCTTAATTAATTCTAATAGAACAAACATTTACATATAACTGGGAAAGATATCAGCTTCAGTTTTCCAAACCTATTCATGTCAATGTTTACATCAGCAAGCCATGTTGTTAGGTACACCTGCAATAAACCAAACTAACTGTGAGATAGGAAGAAAATTTTGTTGTCCATATACATAAAAACCACTTACTGAAAGGGTCAAATTGTCAGTAAGATTCAACATAAACAACAGTAAGTGAACTCTCAGAGTCACAATCTACTATTTGAAACCTTAGTTCCTTTTTGTTGCAATCATATATCCAGATACCAGATATTCAAACAAGTCATTCAGCTTCAAACAAAAATAGAGCAGAAAATAACATTTGACCCAATACAAATCAGTGAATCAAAAAATTGAGTAAAATTGATGTAAATTTTACAAATCATAAAATCTAGTAAGTTACTGAATTTTAAAGAGAAACCTCAGAGCATCATAAGCTGAAACAATCTGAAAATGCCACAATATGTTGTCATCAACTAAGATGAACTTAAGAAGGGCCAAAACACCACTCATGCATCTATTTTTTTTTTTCTTTTCTTTTCACTTCATATAGCAAGCAATGGATGGAAATGATACCAACTGTAAAAATATTAGGACAACTGGAAGAATGTTTAAGAGTAACTGTTATAAAACAACTGACCTGCAAAACATCACTGCTCAAAGGATGATCAACTTGTGTGGTCAGGGAGGTACAGGGTTGCTGACCTCTTAGCGACGGAAGTAAAGGCTCAACATTTTTCTCAGAGCACAGACCACTAATAGTTAGATCTTGAAATTCTCCAGAATATAGCTCATCTGACCATTTTAATCTATCAAATTGTCCGTCGCCTTCCTCATGTTTAATCGACAGTAACTCGACCACAAGGAACCTCTGTCCAAGTGAAATGAGAACTCAAGATACAGCCAGAGGGAATATCATGGAGACACAAAGGAAAAGACAAGAGACATGCATCAGAACTAAGTTACTACTAAAAGGGCAACAGGAAAAGAACTGGCATGTAATTTAAGGAATATAATCAATACCTTCAAACTTAGCTCTGATACAAACATCTCAACAAGCTCATGTGCAAGATTCTCTACAAGTATCCACATATGAGAAGATATAAAAAATATTGTTTAAGAGAAGCTTGAATCCAACAACATATACTGTGTTCATGTCTAAAAGATGAAGAAGATAAGGATAAGCCATACTGATCATTAAGTAACTGTAAAGTAGCAAAGTAAAGAGAGATTGAATACAAAAAACAAAATGATGTGACACAAATACAATTCAACAATGAAAATTTCCTCTGAAGATGAGTCATCCAAAAGTTGAAAACACAAAAACGGGGATATTGTAACAATGCCAAAAGTCAAGGCATGATTCCTAAAAAATGAGTAGGGGCATTTGTTTGTTGACAAAATTTGAAACCTTTAAACATCGTGCCTAATTAGTGAACAACCAGGTGAATATATTTTCTTGATGTGCAATGAAAACATTGATAGAATTTCCAAACAGGAGATTGAAATTTATTCCCATAACTAAAATATCCAAAAAAAGGTAACAAACCCTTTATAGTTCGAAGAATTATGATTCACCAATCAAACAATTATAAATTCACAACATTAATCATTAGGAAATGTGAGAGGAATTAGTCTGACAAGGCTAACAAATAAGATTGGTTGGATACATTGGTAATAGGCACATAACTGAACTACTTAAGTTTTTAAATTGTAACAATTTCCAGTTTATGTAACAAACCCTAACTAATTTGGCACGCTCCTTGTGTGGTAATATCTCCAAGACAAGTTATATCAGAGGCCAAGGTATAAATTGGGCCAGACAAATATCAGAGGCCAAGGTACAAATTGGACCTGACAAAAAAGCAAACTCTGATGTATATTCTGGTTTAATATGGTTGAATCAAACATGCAATGGCTCCCTGACAAATGGGTGTTGCTATGCTGGATTCCCTGTAATGCAAAAGGCTAACTTAAGCTAATAAGGTATGTTCTTTATAATATGAACTCGCATAAATGGCTAAACATGAGAATGGTTGTCTTCCAAGTTTGCATGAATGGTGTACATGCATAAATAGCATGTAATCACATGGTTTCTACTTGGAAAATGATTAAAGAGTACGACCAGATCTATTGGTGTTGATCCACAACCTACAGTCCTAAGTTTTTTGGTTATAATGGTGTCCACTTACCAAATTGATGCCTTCATCAGTTTGGCACACTCCCCATGTGACTATATATTCCCAACATAAGTTTTTTTGTCATCCATGTAAGTATTGCTAGATCATTGTCTCAGTTTTTCATTCTATGAAGAACAAAACTAGAATACCAAATAAAGAAATTCAGTTAAATATGAACTGAGATGATCAATCTCTTCTCTCACCAAAATGTACACTTTTTAACAAAGAACTACACTAGGCATACCATAGAAGCATGTACTATTTCTTTAGATTCTGTTTAACTGGAGCTTCAGGTTCCTTTATGGACATTAAGTGATAAATTTAGGATGATTCTGCAATCTACAACAGCATAATTATACACAGGGGTTATAGATAAAAAAAATTGGAACAAAATACACCAACTAACACCAGCCTCTAAAAAATGGAAATTTTCATCTGCTAACCGCAGCAATAATAGGAAACATAGAAGTAAATCATGATCTTCAGTGACAAGCAACCTAAGATCCACCTCATAATAGCAACTGATTAAGCCATTTATCATTAAGATGTTGACAGGGACAAAAAACGTACCAAAGTACGTAATTGAAAAAGATGAAAAAACTGGAATTCCTCCACCATCTCCGGGATCATTCTCATGCTCTGGAATGTCAGAAAATTGTGCCAGGGGGCTGGCGATAGGTCCTTTAAGGAAACAACGCATAGAGCGAGCTGACTTGACCAGTTCAGCAACAGCAAGTACCTAAAGTCATTTACACTACATTTAAGGTGAAGCAAAATTGATCATAAAAGGTTCTGTAGTCTCTGTCTTAATATTGGTAGTAGGAAGAACAGGAGAGACAAACTGCATGAAAATTAGAAATCAAAAGCAAAATGCACATGAAACCTATCAGGCACAGTCTCTCCGTGAAACTTGTTACATAGCATTCACAGAAAAAATCCAAACAACAACAAAGGTAATCTACCGATTGTCTTCTGCAGCAATGGAAAACAGTCTGCAAGCATACATACCATATCGTTGTAAGATGATAACAGCAATTTTCGATACGTTTCCTGTAACAATTGAAAAATACTAAAACTCTTCAACTTCAATTTTATGCAGTAATAACATCATCAGATATGAAAAGGAAATATCAGTAAAAAATGGAAATTTTGATTCTCGTAACCTACTGGCTCATTCTAAAAAAAAATTTCGCAACTCGGAAAACAAAAATCAAAATGTTGTCCTATCAACATCAATTCAGACAAAACAAAACAAATATTTTGGAAAGAGAACCTGCTTACGAGCCAATTTGTCACAAGCCTTCCGCCGAATCCCAGGCATATCCTTCAGAACACCCAATTCCATCGCCGGCATGTACCTAACAATCATCCAATTGAAACAAAACCCTCAATAAACTCTACTACGAAAAGTCGATTCGTGCCCTAAAACCAAATGTAAGAGCAAATCCAACAATTGCAAAACAATACAACAGCAGGACCACAATCTTCTCGTCACCTCTGACTAAGATAAGCATTGACGAGAGAGGTAGCCTGCGACCTCCCCTCCGACGCCGCGGAGGCCCACCGATCCTTGCTCGAGAGCAGCTTCGACCACTGGTTCCTTATATTCCTCTGCGCCGCCGGCCGCCATAGCCGCGTCGGCGACGGCGACGGCGACGGCAACGGGGACAGACCAGGATTATGGTTCCGAGAGCTCGAGACCTTCGAAGGGGGAAGAGGCGTGCCCGCGGCGTTGGCTTTGGCTTCGGCTTCCATGCCGCTTCGAGGGCAATACAAACGGGTCGGATCTTCAAACTCGCAAATAAATAGCTTCGACCCGCACGCACGAGGGAGGGAGAGTGGAAGGCGATTTAGTCACGAAAAATACGTTACCCGCAAACGAGGCTCGACGAATGGCCGGGTGTGCCCCACTTCACTGGCCAACCAGTACACGGGTAAACTAAGAGTACAGTTACAGGAACAATGTTTAATATTATTATCATCTTCATCTTCATCTTCTTCATCTCGACCACGTCGAGTTCACTGCTACTTTGGCTTCTCATCTTCGAATCGTTTCACTAAATGCAGCTTCCTTAAGTTGCTGAGACGAATGAATCAATTCATGTTTGCACAAATATTGCTTGGTGTACCATTGCATAAAGCAATGGTAGCTTATTCGCTCTATCACACGCTTTGTTTATCCTTAGTTGATGAAGGTATATCCATGGATGGGCAGCAGTCTTTGGGGGATGAATTCACCAGAAGAAATTATATATATATATATATATAATCAGCTAACATGTGATTGTTATGTCATCTAATATAGTAAGAATGATATTTACGAGTTTCCTTCTCATTCATTATGAAATGAAAAATAATTATAAACTTTCTTCTTAAGACAATCTTAAATTTCATTCTCTTCTTTTATTATATAAAAGGTTATCATAAACTTTCTTCTCTTATTCAACATATATAACACACTAAAAACAAGATAGTTTTTTTTTCTTAAATTACTTAAACATAAATTTAGGGACTTCGAATTACTAACTTAAGTGTCAGAGAGATCAGGTCGATAAACCTCCATTGACCTTAGTCTTCATGCAAATTATATTTCGAAAACATAATACTTTCACCTTGTGAGTATAATACTTCAATTTTGGTAGAATCACCTCGAATACGAGGTAAGGAAGACAATCTTAAATTCCTTTTTCTTCCTTTTATGACAAGGAAAGTCATCACAAACTTTTTTTTTCTTCTTAGAGATATAAAAAATATATTCTAAATAGAAAAATAAAACTCTTTTTTTTTTAACATACTCAAACTCACATTTAAGAATCTCAAATTATTAACTTGAGCATGGAAAAGATTGGGTCGAAAAATCTCCCCATACCTTAGTCTTCATGGAAGAGAGTGTAATACTTCTACCTTGAGAGCATGATACTTTCATCTTAAATCCACCTCAGAGTTATCTCGAAGATATTTCAGACAATCCTATGCACACGGATCTACATGCACTCACATAACCCCACAACCACGATATCTGACAAGAAACCATGTTGGTGTTGTTAATAAGTTACCTAATGATACACTAATAGACGGATTATTTTATTGACATAATCTAAATGTGTTCTTGACGAAGCAACTGTTTCCTGGACATGACTTTGCTTGACAGTAAAGATAAATATGCTAGTTGATTGCAGCTTGCACGATACAGACAAAAGTTCTTGTGGCAATGACTTGAGGTCTTGTAGCAAGGAATAGTTTAGGCATTGTGTTCAGCCGTTCACTGAGGAAGGAAACGATAACCGGTGGGAGAAGCTTCGAAGCACCGATGAGAAGATGTCACACGTCGATGTATATTTAAGTGTTATCCTGTGGGTTCATGAAACTTGCTTTCCTCCTCCAATGCCATGGCGTGCGGGCAAATGAGATCTGAGACTGAGAGGAGACAAGCTTCAGTCGCCCATCTACAGTGATGGGGGCGTCGATAACGTTTAGTTCCCTCTTAAGGCTCGTATCGAGTATAAGAATAGATATGATAGAATCGATGTGACCATAACACACAAACAATGGAGTCGAAATGTTAACACCCATAGGAGGAGGTGGTAATAGTTGACGATGGACATTATTATCCATATCAACGTATCTTTTATTGCCAATCATGCAACGTCGACATTAATGCGTATTGTTTACAGCTTCACGAACGTTAGCTACTGTCAACGTATGTCATCAAACTCTCTCATGCAGTTCGTACTGCGTGACTACATCATCAGAATCGTGGTGTATCAAATGATAGGATGTCATTTCGAGGATTACATGATCACAGATACGTAGAAGAAAGAAACGAGCATTGATTACCAACTTAAATGCAGGCCAAATAGTACATACATACAGGGGTGTTCCTGGCAAGAAAAACAAGGAAGAGATGGCAAGGTAACAGTGGTGCATGGTGGGCTCCCGTACCATAGTCCGGTCCCTTGAACAATGGAGTTTTCCCATCCGATCCCCATTCCGCGCTTTAGTGCCTTTAACCACCCTCCAACCATGGTGACAACCATCCCCCACCATTTCCTCTCAGTATATAAGCATATCCTGCCAGTTGCACAGATTGCAATCTCATCCAAGATCTCTCTCTTTCTCTCTCTCTCTCTCTCGCCCTCTCTCTCTCTCTAGAGAACAATGGTGGTGCGGAAGAGGAGTCTTGTCTTTGTTGTTCTATTGGTGGTGTTTGGGGTAGGGAGGTGTTTGGCACAGAGTGGAGGACTCAGCAGGAGTAGTTTCCCCGATGGGTTCGTCTTTGGAACAGCTTCATCATCCTACCAGGTGAACATTGTGGTATTATTTTCCTTAGATACGGTATCTAAACACTGCCTCAAGAAAAGATATATGGAAGATCTCTTATGTTCTTTTCCACCCATTTTTCTCTCTTCTTTTACTTGTGGGTACACAATCCTCATCTTTCTGTTCTTCTTTATCTTGATTCTGACAAGAACTATAGAGTCTAAGTATGAAGTAAACAACCAGAATTGAATTGAAGGAGATCAGAAACAATTCTGCTAAACCATCAGATTGCATCTCCTCCTGCTATTTCTCCGCCAAGCAGAAGGGATCACCGGTCACGCGTGCGTCTCTCGAGGGGGAAAGGACGCTTCCCGATCGACATGGTCGGGAACGAGACGCTGTTACCTGTGTCAGCGTTTGAACCATTCCATCCTTCTTCTTGGGTCCCACGGGGGGAACGGGCCCACCACCATGAGGCCCCACCTCCTGTTGTTGTTGTAGGTTTAGGTTGGGCATGTTTCATCCCTTCTCCTTTTGCTTCGACGGAGTTAACTGCCCATACTCGCCTTTCAGTATGAAGGAGCGGTGGAGGAGGATGGAAAGGGAAGAACGGTGTGGGATGTCTTCGCTCATACCTTCGGTACGCCATTAATTCTCAGTTTACTGTTTCGTATAGAACATGAGATTTAGTGGGGGGAAAACTGCATGCTTGATTTGATCATCTTGAGTTCTGCAGGGAAGGTGATTGATTTCAGCAACGCTGATGTCACCGTTGATCAGTACCATCGGTTTGATGTACTCTTTGTTGAATCCTCCTGCTAGTTCTGTAATGTTGGTGAAGAACAAGGCAGAGGAACATGGCACTGAAATGCTTGTCGATTGCGATTGCAGGAAGACATACTCCTTATGAAAGACATGGGCATGGATGCTTACAGGTTCTCAATCGCATGGTCACGCATCTTCCCAGGTAACAAGTCACTCTCTTAATCATACCTTTAAAGATTTTACGGGTCATTTAGAAGCAGCGGTAGATTAAGATTCTAGCATGAAGCTTTCGATGAGAGAATGAGGTGATATTGCTAATCTCATCTTTGAACCCTGGAAATCATCGAGCTCAGACTTGCAGAGAGGTCTTTAAGAAAGTTCTAATAATGACTTGATCTAATCCTTCTTCGGTTGTGCTTTGATCTTAATATGATGCAAAGATTCAGCAATTAAGCCTCGCAGAGACTGATTAATGCATAATCCACTAATGATTTGATGTATTGTTCCCAATTTGCAGATGGAACTGGTGAGGTCAATCAGGCAGGGATAGACCATTACAACAAGTTAATCAATGCTTTGCTAGCCAGTGGTTAGATCCGCAGGACGAACTCTTTTATGAATCTGCAAGATGTTCTTGTTAGTATCATATCATCTCTAAGAATTGCCACTCTGCAGGGATCGAACCATACGTGACTCTTTATCACTGGGACCTTCCTCAAGCATTAGAAGACCGATACGACGGATGGATTGATCCACGAATTATGTAATGCTCATTCGACAACAGAACATATGCTTTGAGTTGTGGCAAACAGCTGAGAACTGAATGTTGACTACATTAATCTTTACATGCTTCTTCTTTCAGAATTCTATTTCAGTCCAGAGTAGAGACATCAAATACTTCTGATTTGTTTGGATGAATCATTCATATATGAATGTTGTTCTTCTTGTCATTCTCAGACAGGACTATGCAGACTATGCAGAGACATGCTTCAAGGCATTTGGGGACCGAGTCAAGCACTGGATGACCTTCAATGAGCCCCACACCTTCGCGATCCAAGGCTATGATGTGGGACTCCAAGCCCCTGGGCGCTGCTCCGCTTTCCTTCGGCTGCTCTGCAGGGCAGGGAACTCAGCAACTGAGCCTTACATTGTTGCCCATAATGTTCTTCTATCGCATGCCACTGTCTCTGACATTTACAGGAGAAAGTATAAGGTATCAGTATCTCAGATATCACAATTCTTTTGCGTGCAATTTTAGGTGTCGGCTTGCCTTTAATGTGTTAAGTGTGCTGTTTAAGTTTACATGTATGCTGAACAAAAACATCGGTGTCGATATGCAGCAAAAGCAACAAGGATCACTTGGCATAGCATTTGATGTTATGTGGTATGAGCCCATGACAAACTCCTCTGAAGACATCGATGCGACGCAACGAGCACAAGACTTCCAGTTCGGATGGTGAGGCCACGCTTTCAACTAATAATATGTTCCGTTCCTGATCTTGTCTTTAGGTGACACAACAACTTCTGCAAAACGAATAAGCTTGGCAGTATCATCTGGATTTTAAAGCAGCTTCATAATGAATTAAACTAAGTTATGCATTCAGGCGGCTGAATGCTAAGTTGTATTACCATAGATGATCCTAAACATGCTTTCCTTTTTGAGATATGAAGCTGCATATGCATACTGAAGTTTATACAATGGAATAACAGGTTCATGGATCCACTGTTCTTTGGGGATTATCCAAGCTCAATGAGGAAGAGAGTTGGAAACAGGTTGCCAAGGTTTACAACAGCTGAAGCTGCTCTAGTTAAGGGGTCATTGGATTTTGTGGGAGTAAACCATTACACCACATATTATGCAAAGCACAACTCAACTAATATAATTGGAATACTCCTCAATGATACCCTTGCAGATTCTGGAGCTATGACTCTTCGTAAGCAGCTCACTCTTTGAAAGATTTGCTTCCAATGGTTATTTTAGCAATTGGAATTATGAATCAGTTCATGTCTCTTCCTCATGGTCGGATTTAACATGTAGACAATGATAATAATAGGATCAGATTTAATTGCTCATGGATAGCCAAATCCATGAATTTTAGAGCTAACTCCTCCTTGATGCTTGCTATACTTAAACAAAACAATTGAAAGATATAGAATCACCATTGTATCTTTTGAAGTCTGAACCATATTTGATTCTATTGCACTTGTCTGACTGTCATCTTTTCTTCCCATTATGCAGCTTTCAAGAATGGAAAGGCAATTGGAGATCGGGTAAATTTTAATGAAGCTGAAATAGTCATTAGACCAATATATCATGTGGTTCTGATCTAGTAATTGTGATTCGCCTTAAACTTGTTCCATTCACGTGTTTTCTACTTATTTTTCATTTAATGATCGAACAACTATAATTATAAATTATGGGAAGCTCTATAATTCAGAATAGTTTCTTGTAACTATGGATCATAACATTCTAAGATTAGCATCATAGATTTGTCAAAAATGAAAGAAAAGGGAAAGGCTAATGTCCTACATGCTTCAGGTTGAAGTGCAAGTGTTCTATCTACTTCCTACATATAATCCAGCAAATATCAGATGTATGTCACAGTTAAATTTCTTGAAAAAAGAATTAGAATTTTTTTTTGACAAACTCTGTTTTCGAATTGAATTCCTAATTGATCCCTTGTTTTTTTCATATAAACTCAGTTAGACGCATCACATTCTTTGTTATCTTTTAATAAACTTTCTATTGAAATGTCTGTTAATCTTGTTCTACTTTGATCAGAAGCCCTGCTGTCATTTCTAATCCATTTATCAAGCTATATGGAGCCTAATTTGTTCCATTTTTGTGTCATGAAGGACTTTGCTGTATATATGTACATTGAATTGGAATGTGTAAAATATAATGTGAAAAAAGCTTATAAGACTCCTTTTCTGTTCTGATGTATAATGCTTAAGGCTTGAACAGTATACTTATACTGTAGCTGACACATGTGATGCTTATGGAATGCAGGCTTCTTCAATATGGCTCTATATTGTACCTCAAGGGCTGAGAAGCCTGATGAATCACATCAAGCAGAAATATGGGAATCCTGTGGTTATCATCACAGAGAATGGCAAGTAATCTTGCTTTTCAACGTGTTCAAGATTACATTTAAATGCATCTCTACCTTTAGAAGCTAATAATTCTATCGACCATATGAAGGGATGGATGATTTCAACAACCCATTTATCTCAGTTAAGCATGCTCTGAAGGACGATAAAAGAATCAGATACCACAATGACTATCTATTGAACTTGTTGGCCTCCATAAGGTAATTTTCTCACAGTAAATTTGTTGTTGAGTGCGCTTACAGATCTTAATGTGTCTCTTGCCTGATTGATAAAGTCACAGTGATATTAACTGTAGCATATGACGAGAAAAAAAGATATATAAACAAAGGCAATTAAGAATTATGTACATTTAGTATGACATTTCTCCTTGATAATATGGAATAAGATCTACATAAAGAATGATCTTCCAGGAATGGTGATACCGTGATAGAACTATACAAGTATCTGTTTGCAGATACTTGTCTTTTTCTGGTTAAACACTAAGAGACTTAGAATTAAAGATGCCAATTATGTATTGATTTATCAAACTCTAAGATGACTTAGAATTAAAGCTTAGCTTGTATAAACCTAAGAAGGTTTTATCATATAATGCTTTCTTGATGAGGCCAACAAGAATAATTCGGAATAAAAGTATTTAGGATTTAGATGGAACTTATGAATGTATCAGGAATAACATCTGCTACACTGGAGCTAAACAATGTATTAGTATTTATGGTCTTCTATCTTGCAGGGAAGATGGGTGTAATGTGCAGGGATACTTTGCTTGGTCTCTTCTTGACAACTGGGAGTGGGCTGCAGGGTATACTTCTAGATTTGGCCTGTACTTTGTTGATTACAAGGATAAACTCAAGAGATACCCAAAGAAATCAGTTACCTGGTTCAAGAACCTGTTGAAGTCTGCATAAACTGTTGCTAAGTCCCCCTAATAAACTATGGAAGAAGGAATGATGGAGATTAATTGTTGATGTGCTATTTATTAATAAGCTCTGTTGTAGCTTCATATTCTGGTAACTGTGATTTCATTCTTGTGGTTCGATATAAAGGAATTGTTCATGATTCAATGTCTTTACAATGTGAGAGTCCATGCATGGATTCTTACACATTCTATTCATTCAGTTAAAATAGCTGTGTTGTGTGTAAAAATCTTGGCAGAGTGCTATTAATTGTGTTGGACAGCTTTGGATGATCCAATTGTGGATCTGCACGCATGGACTTGAACCAGCTTCAGTTTTCGGGTTTTTGGATTCCATTAACACAATGTTTTTACACAAATTATCCCTGTTGCCACTTTGATTATGTATTATCTTTCTATTCATCTTTGCTTTCTCACTTCACTCTTGAGCATCTCTGTCAAGCTGTCAGATTTGATGTTTGTCACCTCAGCAGTTTCATATATGGATAAGAACAATTATGCATTCTTGAACTGCTGCTGATGACTTCAGTGCAGACTTCTATGCTGTTCTTTGCTCTGTTAGCTGAATTATTCTTCAACCATGGCTACAATTTTTGGATCAGAATTGTGCAAATGATGAGAGTAAACCGAAGTATTGGAATAGGTGTAATTTTTCTGTAAGAACTGGTCTCTTATCTTAATGTTGGCTTCGACAAATCTCTTCAGATTTAGAGAACTGCAAAGTATTCATCTGTATCTTTATCTCTTCATCACCTCCCCCAAGTAACCAGACCCTAAACATGTCTTTCTAGGAAGCTAGCAATATCTACCAATCTTATTAATTGTGTGCATTTTTCTGATCTTTTTCCATGTCTGTCTGTACTCATCCTGAAAGTTAAAGCATAAAGATCTCTCAAACATAGTAACATCCAAATCTTTATAGTCTTTCTTAGATTGTACACAACATAATTCCTTACAGTCTTCCCCATGAAAATGATCACTTTCATGCCACCACACTCCCTGTCTTCAAAATGTAGGAATTGGCACAGTATGCAGACTTGAATGATCAAAAACCTCTTCACAGCATGAGGAGGTTGTTCATTTGTGCTGGACAAGATATCATTTACAACAAGAAGTTGATACTCATATCCTTTTTTGCTTACAGGTAGCCAATGGCATTACAATTTTTACACATAAAGCCCCTTTTTGTTGACAGAGTCTTATATTTTTCATATAGATTGCAAGATTACGAGAAAATAAACATTGTTACCTGGGGAAAGGATAGGAAAAAAAAATGAAATAAATTGCTTGACTTATATCTATATTTTATGCTTCGATTTACCTGAAACTGTATGTAAACTTTTTAAGCTGATCAGTAAATTGTTCTTTACAAAATGTAGGAATTGGCACAGTATGCAGACATGACTGATCCAAAACTTGACTGATGCAGACTTCAAAATGTAGGAATTGGCAGTCTGTCTTCAAAATGAAGGAATTGGCATGGCATGCAGACTTCAAAATGTAGAATAGTCTGTCTTCAAAATGAAGGAATTGGCATGGCATGCAGACTTCAAAATGTAGGAATTGACACAGTATGCAGACTTGACTGATAAATGCAGACTTCAAAATGTAGGAATTGTCATAGTATGCAGACTTGACTGATCAAAAACCTCTTCACAGTATGAGGAGGTTCTTCGTTTGTGCTGGACAAGATATCATTTACAGCAACAAGTTGATACGCATCTCCTTTTGTAACCAATGGCATTACAATTTTTACACATAAAGCCTCCTTTTGGTGACAGTCTTATATTTTTCATATAGATTGCAAGATTACAAGAAATAAACATATTGTTACCTAGGGAAAGGATAGGGAAAAAAAATGAAATTAAATGCTTGACTTATTATCTATATTTTATGCTTTGATTTACCTGAAATTTTATGTAAACTTTTTAAGCTGATCAATAAATTGTTCTTTACGAAATGAGCAAGAATGTGAGAAGGAAATGGTTGCTAGTAATGGTGTGGGATGGTGATGGATGCCTCAAGAGGCAAATACCTGTGGCCATGAGACACTTAGAGAATGCGTGTGGACAAAACACAAACACTGCTCCAATTGTGGTGTTCACTGTACACAATTGCTATATATATTCTATCTGATGCAAATGTTGCATCGTAATAACAGATCTCTCGCTCCATATGCATTGAAGAACAATGATGTTGATGAACAGGCATTCGGTTTTTGTTGTCTTCTTGCTTGTGTTTGAGATGAAGAATTGTTTGGCACAGGATGGAGGACTTAGCAGAGGGAGTTTTCCACAAGGGTTTGTCTTTGGAACTGCTTCCTCATCTTACCAGGTGACCATTTCCTTCTTGTCTGTTTCAATCCTTTATATCTTGATTTCTTGATCATATTCTGCTTCTAATTAAAAGTTCGATGAAAAAGAGCATTCAAATTCTCATTATTTTTCGTTAGAATGATTAGAAATTATTCTCTTTCAGTATGAAGGAGCAGTAGAAGAGGATGGAAGAGGGAAAACAGTTTGGGACACCTTTGCTCATTCCTTTGGTATGGCATCAAAATGATACCAAGCTAACAAAAACTAATGGGAACTCTTCTTACCTGATCATAAATTTTGCAGGGAAGGTGATTGATTTCAGCAATGCCGACGTCGCAGTCGATCAATACCATAGATTTCATGTAAGTGTTTACAGACAATTCTCCCAAAATTATGAACCATGCAGTGATAAGTTCATTACAACTGCAGGATGACATACAACTCATGGCAGACATGGGAATGGATGCTTACAGGTTCTCCATTGCATGGTCACGCATTCTGCCAAGTAAACAGCTCATTCTCTGATCACACGTCCTTTGATGATGCAGTGATCTCATGGTTTGTTCTCCATGGCTGTGCAGATGGAGCAGGAGAGGTTAACCAAGCAGGGATCGACCATTACAATGAAGAGATCAACGCACTGCTCGCCAAAGGTTGGCTAACAACAGCAGCATCTGTTCGTGCAAACCATTACACCCACACGTCAGAGACCAAACACTACATGAATAATGTGCAGGGATTCAGCCTTACGTGACTCTCTATCACTGGGATCTTCCTCAAGCACTCCAAGACAGATACAATGGATGGATCGATCGCCAGATCATGTAATGCTCTTCTTCTTCTCTTCTATCATTTCCAACAGACGAGTAAATGGCATAGAGATCCATTGGTCATTTTGCAGAGAGGACTTCGCAAACTACGCAGAGATATGCTTTAAAGCATTTGGGGACCGAGTCAAGCAATGGATCACCTTCAACGAGCCCCACACCTTCGCAATCCAAGGCTACGACGTCGGCCTCCACGCGCCCGGGCGCTGCTCCACACTCCTGCACTTGCTCTGCAGAGCAGGGAACTCTGCAACAGAGCCGTACGTCGTTGCTCACCATGTTCTTCTCTCTCATGCCACCGTGTCCGACATTTACAGGAGAAAGTACAAGGTACCAAAGCAGAAGAACCAATCCTGCTATCTCATCGATTCAGATACCACAACTCATTCGTGTTCTGACGCGCAGAAAACTCAGCAAGGATCCATCGGCATGGCGTTCGACGTAATGTGGTTCGAGCCGATGACAGACTCCCCTGAAGACATTGATGCGACACAGAGAGCGATGGATTTCCAACTTGGATGGTGACTCTTTCTTTCGCGTCTGATGATCCGTACGACGAGAGCAATCACGGAAAACCTCGTTGTTTCAATTCAATGGCAGGTTAATGGATCCATTGTTCGTCGGGGACTATCCGAGGTCGATGAGGACGAGAGTGGGAGAGAGGCTACCAAGGTTCTCAGCAGCTGAGGCTGCCCTCGTCAAGGGATCCTTGGACTTCGTTGGAGTGAACCATTACACCACCTATTACGCAAAGCACAATTCAACTAATATACTTGGGTTGCTGCTCAATGATACACTGGCAGATTCTGGCACCATAACTCTGCGTGAGTCTCTTGCTTTTTCCTTTCTACTCCAAGTGTAGCTCAAGTTTCTGAGTTAGCTCATTCTTCAAGCAATCAAGCAAGTGGTAATGGATGAGATTATGCTCAGATAAAGAAAAGAATCCAAATGTAGATCTTGCTTGTAACACCCCCCTTAAGAGAAGATCTGAATTGAATTATAATTACTAATTTTATCTTAAACATTTTAGACCGATGATTAAAGCTCAACAAGTTAATGGGATGATGAGAAATATTATTAAACTCAACCTAGTAACTGATTGATTCATTGAATGATTTACTCGTAGATTGGGTTAGAGATATATCGTTGTATCATCCCAAGTTTTGATTTTGAATTAGGAGATCGCAATACTGTAGTTTGATCATATATCAAAGGATGAACTGACTTATATAGGTTTGATCAGTATATTTGGAATATATTTGATGTTTTCACTTTGATTTACTGATGCACTTATTTCTTCATGACATGCAGCCTTCAAGGATGGAAAAGCAATTGGAGATAAGGCAAGGGTTTTCTTTTCTTTTTTTTTCTCAGCAACTTATTTTTAAACTAATTATATATTATCTCGATTCTTATATTTTCAAAAGTTATATTTGAAATCCTATACTTAAAAATAAAATATTTAGTTATATTTCTCCTTATGCTATATGAAAATACTATAAGATTTATTATTGAACTCTATCTCATTTCAATTTATCACTCAGTATGTATGATATTTTCGTCGATGACATAAGAGAAACAAGATTAAATATTTTACTTTGGTAAATATAGGAACCTCATTATAATTTTTGAAAGTGTAAGGATCGAGATGATAAAAATAATTAATTACATGAGCAGATAATGTGTAATTAGCTTGTTATTATTATTATTATTATTATTATTATTATTATTATATTTAGGCAACTTTAGATTATTTTGCAAAAGATTGGCTATCACTAATAAACATGGAATTAATTAATATTATACTGATTCTTTGTTAACATGTACAATTTTTTGTCTCAATTTACACTGCTTGAAGGCATTAACAGCATTCTTGTAGTCAGAAGTCAAAATCATATGGTGTCTTTGGGAATGCAGGCTTCTTCCATATGGCTTTATATAGTACCTCAGGGGATCAGAAGCCTGATGAACTACATCAAGGACAAGTATTACAATCCCTCAGTGATCATCACAGAGAATGGTATCTGTCTTTGGTCCCATTCAAATTCTGGGAGTTGAATTCTCATCCATCTTTTATTTCTGATGTGAAGGGATGGATGATTTCAACAACCCATTTACCTCCATTGAGCATGCTCTCAAGGATGATAAAAGAATCAAATACCATAGTGACTATCTCTCAAACTTGGCTGCCTCCATAAGGTATGATAATTCTTTGATATTACTAAACCTAAATCTTCACAATAAGATTAGAAGGTATAATAACTGAGTACCATTTAGGTTTAGAAGACCATTTTTCTCATCATCAAGTCATTCTGGAAAAGCTACAAATAGAGAATGATCATGTAAAGAAAGATACTGTAACTATATCAACATGCCTTCATAATATACAATTGTCTAATATCTCAGTGCATGGTTGAAAAGCACATGTTTGAGAAATTCCTATATGGTTCAAATAAACATTTATAGCTAACCTGCTGTTGCTGTTCAATTTATATTTTGTAGCAGGAAGGATTTTAATTGAGCTGATTCTTTGAACTTGTCTTGCAGGGAGGATGGCTGCAATGTGAAGGGATACTTTGTGTGGTCTCTTCTTGACAACTGGGAATGGGCTGCAGGGTATACTTCAAGGTTTGGCCTATACTTTGTGGATTACAAAGATAACCTCAAGAGGTACCCAAAGAACTCTGTTAACTGGTTCAAGAACCTGCTCAGATCTGCCTGATCCACTGCTGCTAAGGCCATTGAAAGATATAGACTTTTGACTGGAAAAAGAACATGGACTATTTGATGATGATGCATATGTGTTGATGGATATACTTGGAGCACCAAATCCTTCCTGAAGTAACTAGATGTTCACTATGTTGTTTGTGAAATGAATTGCTATGAGTAGTGATATGGCCATTGAAATATGAAATACAGTTATGTTTACTAGGCTTCCAAATGCTAAACTGTTTATGAACATTCTTTTGTCCACGAACTGAGATTAACTTGATCATCGGAGGAAACTTGTAAGAAATACTGATCCAATAAAACCTTTTTCAGATGCAATAAGGGTTCGATTGACAATCAAGATTGACCAAGTAACATCATGAATCCAATATTAGAATTCAAAAATGCTTGTTGAACAAGAAGCATCATAAGAGAAGTTTAACTAAGGAATACCTTAAGGGAACTAATCATCCCAGAATACATAAGCAAGGTAATGATTTCTTATTAGGACTTTCAAGGAACAATAGAAACAAAGTCATTTCAAACAAAACTATCCAACTCTTCATCAGATTTGAAACCATTTAAATGACTAGTGCTTGTTCTTGAGCTTTGCATTGTACAAACATCAGACAACCACTGTTAAAGATATGACAAAACTAAGTTGAATGCGAACACTTACACCACCTGTGATCAGCCAACATGCAGATGAACACCTATGGCAATCACCAGGATGGTTAAGATTGCAAAGAAGAGAATGCCATGGACCAGAATTGAGATCCCACTAGTGTACATGTTGCCAAACTCAATCACCCTGGTCCTCGCCGGCAGCTGAAACAACAGCCCTGGCGATAGGAGGATGAAGAGTACCACCGCGGCAATCACCGGCCCCCAATCAGTAGTCATCTCTCTCTTGGTTCCAGGCCTTGCAGAATTTTGAATCTTTGTTCCTTCTTCTCAGCATAGGCTAATGTACTAGTGGCAATCATAAAGGTTTCAGAAAGAGATGTAGAAATCAAGCAATAAGAAAGCAAACAGGGAGGCAAAAGAATAAAAACAGAAAGGAATGATCGCTTTTTTTAGTTGAATGGAATGCATGCTTTACACTAATTCATTGCCATTGGAGGCCTAAAAGCTTCTTTTCTCAGTGTAGCAGAGTCAATTAAATGAGCTTTTGGAAAAGCTATCTACATGCTTTCTTTGTCACTGATACTATGTGGGGATTGCTTAAATAAAGTAAAGTATCATTGCAAAATGACAAAAGAACTGGGTGTGCCAGATGCATGGAGCATCACCTGTGCCCTGGCACTAACTCATAGGGATTGTACCAAATCTTAGCCTGATGTTGAAACCATTATGAACTTTATGATTGTTGGATAAACTTTAATAATATATGAGAATGAGCAAAAATGAATCACATAATAGGAAAACCTTCTGGGCAATATGAATGTTTCCACCTAATTCTCTGATTCATTGAGCAAAGCTTCATTTTGTTTCACTTTGTTAATGTGATCGATTCTGATTCCAAAAAAACTTATAAACACCAATCAAAGGATTGCAAGTCTACAAACCCCATGTTTCTTTGATTTATTCACTTATATTTTACTAAAAGTAAAGTAGTAGTCTTGAGATTTACATTTATTTATTGTTATTCTATGGCGAAGTCAACTTGTACTATTTGATTGTTTTGCTATAAAACTGTGTTTACTTCAAGTCTAAAATGAACAATTATTTAGAACCATTTTAATGATTAGATATCTTATTAAAAGATAGTTTTAAATAGCCATTGATTACACTACAAAGTCCCAAACTAGCAATCAAGAGATAGCATTTGAGCATCACTATGGAGATCATAATATTAATTTGAAACATAATACTACATTCATGGCAGTGTAATATAGCAGATTAGAATCATAATACTATATTAATTGGGTGTGTAAAATTTATGGAATATGTTATACCATGTTACAAGACAAAAAATGAAACAACAAGTTTACAAGTCAAACATAGGAGATTAGAGGTCCAGACCTCATATTGAGTGGCACAAGAACAGTTAAAATAGCAGGCACCCAACTGTCTACAGACAACCAATACAAGACAGCCTGCATTCCCAGCAGAGATCTTCTAATCCGTTGGAAGTTTAGACAATAGTTGGTCTGCAATACCATGATGTATTTGGAACCTGCCTCAGTTACTAAAATAGACAAATTTAGAGCAAATGTGAATGATCTACAAACATGAAAGATGACTAATTAGAAGATTTTCATGGAACCCTATAGATCATTTGTTATCAAGCAGATATATTATAAGATTATAAGATAATTTGCTGATTATAGGATATATTATAAGACCAAGCAGATTCAGAAGACCAAGCCACTAAAAGGAGAACTGACATTTCACAATGTAATGTCATCTCCAGAGAAGCTTCAGGCTATTCCATTATAAATTTCTTTAGGTACTACCATGATTTTGTGATTGAGTATATTTCATCTTTGTACACAAGGGAAGAACAAAGTCAATCAATCAGCAATCTTTATTTAGTACTTGTCATACAGGGCAAACACTTTCTTGTTGCTATGTGGTGATCTTGATAATATAACATTCACAATCAAATTAAATAAGTAATTATAGATGATCTGCAATCACTTGAATCCCTAGAATGAAATCTTCCCAAGATTTCCGTGAAGACAGCTAACTGATCACCATTAAAAGTTCGCTGAATTTGTTCCATCTACCATAAGAGTGTTTTGTATCCTTTTCTTTTTTACAAAGAAAAAATAATTAAAATTGTAAAGCTCCCTGATATCGTTGATCTTTTTAAATTTCATTCAAACTACTGTACTTTGGACTCTTGCATCATCTATATGTACTAATCATGCCAGACAGTAATCCTCATGTTGAATATGTCAGAGAGATCTCTTTGATTAATGTCATGGGAGAACTAAATCCTTTACTATGATTTATAAACCACCATGCAATACATATACACATACATACATACATATGTATGTATGTATGTATGTATGTATATATACAAACATACATACATATATACATATATATACAAGATACTAAAACATAAATCAGTGATGATCTTGTAAAAATAAAATCTATCATAGGTCCTGCTTTTTCTTCTTTATCTCAATCTAGTACTCATGTTTGTCTGCATGCATCGTTCTTGATCAAGGTTCAATTAGAGACTTTCAAAAAGCTTGGCATGGAAATGACACGCCATGTCACTGGGAAAATGAAGTCAATGAAGAGTGACTTCATCTGAAAGAAATGATAATCCAACAAGAGAAAACCTAGCCTGTTTGTGATTGGTCATATACTAGATGGAAGTGATTAAAGATAAGGTAGGAAATATCCTAGGGACAATCTACGGAGTTATGATGTGATTGACAACCAAAATAATGGCTTATTTTATAAGATTGCATAGCTTTAGCAACAACCGATGAAAGGGACAGCACAAGAAAAAAACACAGCAAGCAGGAAAAGAATTAAAATGCAGGGACCAACAAAGAGAGAAAGCTACAGATTCTCTCCTACTGTGCCTTTGGTTAGATCAATCCAATTCTATAGTAGAGGTAACCAGCAGTATGGATGTGCAACCTATTGTATATGAAGGTTTATGATCTAATTAAGTTCATATAAAGCAATGTGAAACGATGGAAAAATAATTGGATCTACATATCAACTGAAGGACCTTAGGCTGAAATATTTTAAAAAACCCTATTGATTCAATCATAGTAGTCTTTTGTGGTAAGAAAATATTTCATTTAGCCCACTAATTTCCTACTCAAAACCAAGGAGAAATCACCAATAAAGAAAAAGAAAAAAAAGAAAAAAAATTCCCAGACAAAGTGAACTGTAATTTTCATTAATGATGAAACAAGGCATTTTGTTAAGATCTACGACTGATGGAAGACACTGATACATTGAGAGGAAAACGTGCAGCATGAAGTTCATACTATAAACTACGAACACCCAGAAACATGTATAAGATATGGTAGTCCAAAGAGGAGAATGAAAAGTTCCGAATTTTCGTGGAAGTGGTAACAATAAACAACTTCAACGATCAAAAAGACCAAATAACTGAGGAAAGATCTCACCTTTGACCACCATTGGGCCGAAGAGGCTGGATGGGAAAAGGATGGCTCGCCCAAAAATCGACAGATTCGAGACGATCCCGGCCAAGTAGAACACGGTCAGCATCCCCAGCACCCAGGGAATCAACATGAACCCAATGACGAACGTGACGGAACCAGCGAGAATCAGCGGCATCGACAATCTCAGTAGCATGAACGCGGAATCAGTGGAGTGTCATGGTACGGGAGCAGCTCCGAAGCGGAGGCCAAGAAGACGGTGGTGGTGGGAATGGCGAGTTGAAGGGAGTGGAGGATAACGAAGACAATGGAGAAGACCTCGTAGAGGAGACTCGAGGTCTGAGCCCCGCCCTCCATCACCGTAACACGGAAAGAATGAAGACGAAGGGGAAGAGAAGAGAAGAACTCAAAGGCTGACCCGACCCAACTCGGGCCGACCCAATCCGATCCAACACGACCCGATCCGAACTGACCCGGTCCAATGAATCCATGTCGATACAATTGTTGCATTGCACATTCATGTATTGTGAACCGCACGCGAATGCGATCCTTTTCGCGTTCCTCCCTCTCCTCGCCTGTCGTCTCTTCTCCTACAGGAAAAGAGCATTGGAAATGGCGGCGGCCCTCGCTCGTCTGTCACGAAGAACCCTAGCCGATCCATCCCGTCTCCTCCCCCTTCGCCGCCTCCTCTCCGCCGAGGCTGCCGCCCCGGCAGTGTCACCGGCTGCGGGGCCGCCGCTGACGCCGTCGGATCGCGTGAAGTGGGACTACCGGGGGCAGCGCCGGATCATCCCTCTGGGGCAGTGGGTGCCCAATATCGCTGTCGACGCCTACGTCGCCCCGAACGTCGTTCTTGCCGGGCAGGTGACGGTCTGCGACGGCGCCTCTGTCTGGAACGGCGCCGTCCTGCGCGGCGACCTCAACAAGATCACTGTCGGCTTCTGCTCCAACGTCCAGGAGCGCTGCGTTCTTCACGCCGCCTGGAAGTCACCCACAGGTCCCCCCCTTTCCCTGATCTAAATCTACTGGTCGACTAGGTTGCGTCTTTCGAGTGCGTTTAATTAGATCCAGAATCTTAAGTTTGAATGGTATATGCATTATGATTCTTCTTCTTTTCCAATTGGAGTTTCTTCCTCAGGCCAAGGACTTGCCTATCAGTGAGCAGTGTTATGATTATCATTTGTGAGGTGTTTGAATGAATTCCTCACGAGTCTCCTTTTAGGTGTTTTTTTCCATGTATTTTGCAGTAAGCTCTATTTTGCAATCACGCTAAACTTAGATTAGGGGTAATTTATTGATGGCACAACTGACTGGCGGAAATGAAGGCACTTGAAAAGATATCCATGAAACTGCCGCTGACAGGTGAAGAAGCAGATTTCCATGTCATATGCTCATTTGAGGCCAACAAAGGGAAATGAATATGACCAAGTTTATAAGTAAACAAACCAATGGCAAATCACTTAGTTTGATGAAGAATGAACTCAGTTAGCTGGATGGCCAGGTTGCTATTCTCACATATGAATTAAATGTTGATATTTTAGTTTGTGGGATTTTGATGGAGTAAGAAAAGTGTCAGTTGAGCAGAACTTGCTTATGGAGAATCTTATTTTAGGATTGCAAGTCAAGCCAAAGTATATACCATCAGAGTAGCAGCTGAAATTTGATGACTGTAAAATAATTCCTTCGTCTACTTGATTTATTGAATTATGAATCTGTGTTGCAACACAGAATATGAATATTCAGTTGAGTTGGGTAACCTACTTTATCTTTGTTTTAGCATCCCAATGAATTTACAACCATGCATTGTATTGATGTAAAAATGCTTTTCCATGAAGGAACTACACTCTGTACATCTCTTTCAAGAGATTATGATGGTTTTTATTGTTACAGAAATAGTTTGGGAATTTCACTTTCTTCAGTGAGGCCAATCCTAGACATCTATGATGGTACATCTATGTCATCTTATTGGACTGGTGCTCATGCATAAACTTCAAGAAAAATATTGGAATGGTAAATCTATCTACATGTATCATAGATACAACCATTCCCACTCTGTTCTACATGTTGGAATTTGGACATCCTGTTTGCCTAAGAATTTATTTATATATTGTACTTATGAAAATGTCTCACATTTATAGGGCACTATAGACATCATTTGTCCCTGAGACAGAACTGATTTCTGCCAATTTTAGGCCTCAAGTTAAACCCTTATCCTTAACCTTAATAAGCAGCACCCAATCAAGTTTGATAACCTTGATCAAAGTTTTATCTGCCTTTTTTGTTTCACTGGTCCAGGATGGTGGACATTAGTACCTGAAGTAATATACTCATGGATCGATGCCATGGATAATTTTGCTTATATCTTAGAGATTGTGGATATTGGATTTGATGAAGATAATGGTTGGTGAATATTAATAATAGGTTACATAAATGCAAAATGGATTTATCCTATGAACAGTTATTATGTTTTTGGCTGTCTATCATTAGCAAAATTTGCACGAAGGAAAACAGTTTCACATCCTGTGAGTTGTTCCTTTTGAAGAAAATTGAAAGCTCAGATGCAGTCAGGAGAAAGTTCATCTATACATTAAACCACAAAATGACTAAACAGGGTACATGTGGTCCTACACAGCCTAATAAAAAATAACTAGGACTGTAAGTGAAATGCCAGATTTATGTCATCCAAATAAGATTTGCAGATGGAAGAGCCAGCTACTAATTAACTAAAGCCTCAATCTTGATGCTGTGAGGTGACCAAGAATAAGGTTTTTTGACAGTATGTTTTTTACATCTACACAAAAATAAATTTTGTAGTTATGCATAATGTGCATGACATGGATTGATTATTAAAGGTTAAGAGAAAATTCATGTATGTATATGGTGGCAGAGACTGGCATGAATGGTGACCAAAGAATTTCACTCTGGGTAATTAGCATGATAGAAGATTTAAGGAGAAGCTGAAAGCCTGAAAGGATTGCAAATGTTTTTTTTTTTCTTCACAAATTTCTAGGATCATCAATGTTCTAGGGAGGAAAAAGCAAAGAGGTCAAATTATAAAAAAAGGTGCAGAGAAAGAAGAATAGGAGGAGTGGAAGGAAAAGAAAACAAGGAGGAAGAGGACAGGAAGAAGAAGATTAAGTGGGAGTGGAGGAAGAGAAGTGGAGGGAGAAGAAGAGCAAATGAAGCAACGTTAGAATGTGAGGGTGAAGAGGAAGTGAGAAAAGAACGAAGAATAATAAAAGGAATGCAAAGAAAAAAAAAGTAAAGGAAATGGAAAGGAGAAAATAAAAAAAATTGAATAGATATGAAAATATTATATATATACATGTATATATTTTTATTGAATCTGCAATTCAACTAGTTGGTACATCAGTTTGACCAGTGCTCGATGAACTGGAGCTTGCCTGGTTCGTTGACCCGTTCGATCTGATGATTACACTTAATAGTATCAGATGTAGGAAAATAAAATTGAATGTTTGGTTGGTTCTTGCCTTAAGCTTTTATCCTTGAGAACTGCAAGCTAGCTCAAAGCGAGAAATGGCACCTTCATGACTATTCATGATACTTCAGATTGTTTGGTGCTTACTAGCCATCCATATCTAAACGTTCTAAAAGATAATTTTCATATTTCTAGATAATGTAGTTTCTACTGATTTACGCTCATGCAATTATATTTGTAATATCTATTTGGGCACAAGCCAGCTAGGACTTTGTGGATAGGATTTTCTGATACCATTCTTCCACAAGTACCTCTTATATTTTTTGCTTATTATGTAACTTAAAAAACACAATTCCAAATAAAACAATCAAAATGTAACTATATCAGAAAGAGTCACTGCTTTGACTCTTGAAATCCAAGTCTTCTGTTAGCTATCTACCGATGCCTCTTCTTGTCATATTACTTGCATTTCCAATTTTTCCTTCGTTTTGGGCAATAACATCTACTTTCTCTTTGACAGATATATTGTTTTTTATGTTTGCTCAGGCTTATGTTTAAATTTCTGTTATAGATTAAGACTCTGTGCATTAGAAGTACAGGATAAATAATCAATTAAAAGCAGCTGTGTTCCGTATCTAAATTTCAACCTTTTATGTAACCTAACCATTGGTTGGTTGTGTTCGGTTAATGGTACCACAGTGTTGGAGACTGCTGTTATGTTCCGAACCATTATTGTTTCAGGGCACCTCTTCCTTGTAGGGAAGTGCCATTTGCTTCCTTGGTACATCTCCTCTCACTAATGCGAACAGGTGCTTTGATGTTAAAGATATTAACAGATGATTGGGGTCTAAATGCTGCTGATTGCTAACTCCCCAACATGGTGAAACATTGATCTTCCATACTTGTGTTGTTTTTAGGTACTTTTTTGTCTGACACTGTCTCTGTGTCTTCTCGATATCTCTTCACAGACTCTCTGCATGTTTGTCTTCTATAATGCAGTTGGCAATGGCCTGGATAATTGGGCTCATCCTCCCTTATCATGTGCTGTGAGAAAATTTTGGCACTTATCTTCTTATTTGTCTAAAGCATTTGGGGAGCTGTTCTGATGTGTTTGGTAATCTTTGGTTGACTTGCTGTGAAGGACACTTATGACGATCTGTTAGCTCACCTTTTTGTTTACTTAAAAATATGTAGTAAATTTTGTAGAGAGTTTAATCTGTTGGGAAGGCTGCATTCTTCCTGGTTCTGCCTTGTCAGTGAATTGTTAGCTATTTCCTGAAAAAAACTCATCTCCAGCATGCTTCTATGTTGCAGGGCTTCCAGCTGAAACATTAGTGGAGCGATACGTTACTGTTGGTGCTTACAGTCTGCTTCGTTCATGCACAATCGAGCCAGAATGTATAATCGGTCAGCACTCTATTCTTATGGAAGGATCATTGGTGGAGACCAATTCCATCCTTGAATCTGGATCTGTGCTCCCCCCTGGTCGTAGGATTCCAACCGGTGAGCTATGGGCCGGCAATCCAGCTCATTTTGTTCGAAAGCTTACCCATGAAGAAATCTTAGAGATTCCAAAACTAGCTGTGGCCATTAATGATCTTATGCAGAGCCATTTTTCTGAATTCCTTCCATATTCCACGGTTTACTTGGAGGTTGAGAAGATGAAGAAGGCCCTAAATATTTCTCTTTGAAGGAAGAGCATTTTGTTGGCGCAGTTGGAGGAAATAAGCAGCGACCACTCGATGTGTATTTTTGGCATCTAAGACAAAATGTTTTTTGTTTGTTGGTGAATATATAACAATGAACGTCTGTGTTGTTTCCTGATGACTGAAATCTAACCATCTCTTCTATTGTTTGTTTTAGAAACCAAGTCATTTCACTCCTTTTATTAGTTAAACAACCCTCCAGGCAAAAAGCATGGTGATTAAGCCTTGAACATGTATTTTCATATAGTTTCTTGAGCAGCTTTCTTTTTCATCTTTCCACATATTGTCCTATTTGTTGAGAGACAATGTTGCTCCTCTACTTCAATTTTCTGGAGTGGGTGATTGTTTCAGATCTAATCAATGAAGTTTTCTTTTCTTTTCTTTTTTATCTTGTCCAGTTGCTGTTGCTTATATACTTTCCAATTGAGAGACCAATAAGCTAGTCATCATTCATAGTATATTTTCTACCAAGTTTGGATGTGATAGAATGTCTCAAAATAATCCAGCAGTTCTGAATTAGGTTCACCTGGACATAGATGTGAATGTTATTTAAGATGATAAAAATATCAATCATAAATCTTGAATATAAAAAACTCTCTTAATCAGGAAAATAAAGAATATATAAATAGAAAACAGTAATTTAGTCAGATAACATTGGACATGTTAGATACTGCTTTCTTACTTACCAAGTTGAGGTGCACTCCATCTATCTATTTTAGGACCTCAATCTATCACACCTCCATTTTGAATACATATTACAGTCGCGAATTATAGAGAATATTAGTTATCTTTAGTATCTCCATCATTATATTTTTAAAAATTATATTAAGATATTTATACTTATGAAAGTAAAATATTATTTTTAAAAATTATATTAAAATATTTTATATTTACGAAAAATAAAATATTATTTTTAAAAATTATATTAGGATATTTATACTTACGAAAGTGAAATATTTAATCTCGTTTCATCGACTTTCTATAAATATAAATATTCAAATGTAGTTTCTGAATGCTGCGTATCAAAAAATTACACAGGTTTACTACCGCCAATAGAAGGGAAGAGATTGGGAGGCTCGTCCGAGGACTCCTCGTCCCCTACGAGAAACATGAATTGGAGATCGGCATCGGCATCAGAGACTACAACTCCGCCGACTCGCTCGTCCTCCATCCTCGAACAAGAGAACCCTGTCGACAGCACACCGCTCGAGGCTTGAGAACCAGAGAGAAGGGGCTGATCCATGGGAATTGTATCAGCAGGCAGCATTCGGCCAACGTTTGCGATCGAAGCTTGAGACGTCGATGACAGAAGAGAGAGAACACGATGGGAGTGCAGAACTCGGGTCGATCCACCGCATTGGTCCATTGCTGTGCGGCAGAAGGCAGCCTCGCCTTCTTCGTAGCCGTGGGAGAAGGATGGAGGGAAACGCTGTTCCCGTGCATCTTTCTCGGCACTAGCAATTCCGGCGAAGGTGGGCTCTGTTGGCGGAGAGAGCGACGTGAGAGGATACATAGAGAATCCGCTCGCTGCATGCAAAGTTCGGGCCATTAGAAGACTCCAAGAGCCTGTAAGGAGCTCCATCACTAGTTGATGATGCTCTGTTTTATATATATGCTCAGTGAGACATCAACATAGAAATAGTCATCAAATGTGTGGTTGAAGGAAAGGGAGATGAGCGATGAAAGGATGAAACCTGGTGGAAGTGGAAGCAGGCAAGCAGAAGCAGTGGATGCTTCTTCTGGTCGAGGCTTTCTCCTGCGCCGGTTGTGTCCGTCCAAGCGTTTCCGACAGCTTCGTTTCACCTCATCGAACTCCACCAGCGGGTGAAACCTGCAGGCATCATTCATCTCACCATTTACTATCATCAAGAAGAGAGAGAGAGAGAAATTTACGGTGATTTTTATCTTCATCATTTATCTTTTATAAAGAATAATATCATGATATAATGATGTTTGAGAGGAAGGAGATCGTATAAAGTGATCGGTCGACTCCGAGACGCTTAAGAAGACATGCAAATAAATTATGGATATCGTGGAATTTTAGAACCAGAGGAAGAAAAACTCAGATTTGAATAATAAATTAATATGATAAAGATTTAATTGGTCAGTCATCGGAGAAACTTAAACTCTTTAATGAAGAGTCCAATATTTTTATGAATTTTAATTATTCTTTCTCAAGTGCAACTCTAAATAAAGAAATGAAAATACATATGTATTTTTTAATTTAATACTGAAAGAGAAGGATAAATTTATTTGATTTGAATGACTGATAATTCTGAGAGCTTAAGTCGTTAAAAAATATATATTAAATATATTAGTTCTTATAATTAATTATTTTTAGTATTTTGATCCCTATATTTATAAATAAATACAAATAAAATAATATTTTAGTATAAGTATTAAGTATTAAATATTATAAAAATATAAGCATAAGCTGCTAACTAATCAGATTGACGAAGCAGAAAACACGAGAGCAAATGCTGCGACGCGTGGCGGAATGTCTATGGCCGCCGTGCCGCTTTACCTGCTGCACTGCTGACAGAAGCGCTGCTCCACGCCGCCCACCAACACCACCGGAGTCTTGGAGTGGAGCTCGCAGACCTTGTGGCGCCGGTGATACTCCCTGCAGTTGCTCAGATCGGACCTGCAACCGTCGACCAAGCACCAAACCCGGTTCCGGCTCGCCGTGCTCGGCGGTTGCGCCCTCTTCCGCGCCCCCGAGGACGAAACCTCCATTTTCGCTCTCTCCGACGCCACGTGCGCGGCCTCGTTCGTTAGTGCACCCACTTCCCAACAGGAAGCAGACAGCCTTTCGTTCCGCGAAGGAGACCAAAGCACAGGTCGGAGTTGCAGAAAGGCCTCGAACGTGTTGAGAGAAGCAGCGAGAGAGGGGAAGCCAAGCAAAAAGCTCATGAAGAGAAGCAGCTCGAAGAGGGCTTATGTAACGCTTCCAGACATCCAACTGCTCACATCGAATCCGACAGGAACAGAGAAACTTATATCATGATCTCGATGTTTTATCTAATCCAATTATTAAGTAAATAAATAACCTGATAATAAACGCGATAAAAAGATCAAAATCTATCTATCTTCCTTTTGGAAAATACGATGCTTTCTTTCCCCGGAAGTAATGTCGAAAAGGACGGTTATGATTTTGGTCTCTCTCGTTCGACAAAGATTGCTCCGAATTTATGATATCTATGTGGAAATGTAACACGGAACAGCCACTCATAAGAGGCTAGTGATTGTGTCGTGTTTAACGATAGAAGTGGAATTAAGAATGAGAATGGAAATACGAATCCAAATGGAAACCACTTCCTTCTCCCCAAAGGCATGGCATGAAACAAAAAGTGGTGACCTCCCTTTCTGGGGAGGCGATGCCGGTGGTGAGAATGAACTGATAATGTTTCTTCACTTTTAGCAGCAGAAATTTAATGTGGCCTTCATGCACTTCTTCAACTCTCCCTTTTCTTTTTGCCGAGGCAATGCTGGTGGTGAGAATGATGGGTAATGAACTGGTATTTTTTGTCTTCTTCACTTTTGGCACATTTTCAAGCACACTATTGTGTCCCTCCTTTCCTCCTTACCATGTTTTCTTATAGTTCCTCACGCTGGAGAGAAACCAACTATGTAAGCAAAATCTGTGACGAATTCTCTGATGTACTAATAAAATATAAATAAAAGACAACCACTTTTTGGGCACTCTTTTAAGTCTTAACACATGTTTTATAAGAGTTGTTGTATATAATTAATGTTGGGAGCTCTTTCTTCTTCCCTTTTTTTTTCTTTTTTTTTTTTTGAACTTCAAGCAAGAAAGACATCAGTGGGGGCATCAAAATTTAAGGTATTCATATGCAGTTTAAAGGATGGTAGATAGGAGAGATTTAAGGTACGGAAGAGGCCCCAACAAGGGAACAAATCTTGTTGGACTCTTTTTTATTGACAAGAGGCCACAACAAGGGAACAAATCCAGCGAGGTCACTTTTAGGATTCACCAGAACATGTGATTGATATGAGGCCACACCCTGGAAGTGCATATTACAACAAAATGTCATAAAATTTCAAAACCAAGAACTGCCATATTAACATGGAGAAGTAACTTATATTTCATCATGAAACCACAAGGCCACTCTAGCAGGACGGCGGATATGACAAGCTCAATGTAGCACGGATTCATAAATCTCCATAATGTTCTGATCATCATCACAGATTGGTAGGAAGGGGGAGCCACCCACCCATGTGATGGGAAAGTAAGTTGGTCTTGACCTACTCTGCATCCAGTGGAGGTGTACAATCTTGCAGTGAAACCTTTCACTGTCATGAAGGTTTGATATCTTGCATTATTAATGTTGTTGAATCACTACATGGCATCAGAACTAATTAAAGTACATAAGAAATATCAAAGCAGAACTAAAACCTGAAAAATATTGCAGAATCCTTCCTACTTGCATCAAGATTTTGGGTAAGTCAGCTCGTGGCTTGCCTCTGTGAAGCAAGAAATAAATCAAACTTAGGGTGTTGGTTCTGAAAACAAAAGGCTTATGTTCACTATTACGTAAGAAATTTCGTCATCTTGATCACAAAGGGAAAGTGCAACATTAGTTTCTGAAAGAAATGGCAGGCAGAGAAATATGACATCACAAAGTTATTTTCAAATTACCGTGGTTTGTAAAGTCTTTTGGCTTGCTTCGAAGTACTGATTGGGGTGGTTTATCCCACTATCACATGAGGCAGCATGGACAGCCTCAAAGGTCAATGTACAAGCTACCTGATAATGTTCACATTATCGGTTAAAGAAGTTTCAGGTGAACAGAACGTAAGAAATCAAGATATCACCAGATTGAGCTCAGGATTTCCAATTTGACTACCTGATAATGCCGGCTCCGTACTTTATCCAATATATCATCTAATGAACGTCCACCAACCCCCATTTTACCAAGAGCAGCCCTCAAGTTTTCCTCGCTGTTAAAAAGAGAATGACAGTTACAGACAACTATGATGGAGAAACAAAAGATTTGCAACATATGCACAATACTCTTCTGTGCGGCTCGGATACTTTCACAGTGTATTGTGCGCATTGCAGAGTTATAATAGATATACACCAAGAAGTAAAGCACATCAGACTTTGATTAAACAAGTCAACCAACCTACACTTGTATGAATCACATGCTATCGCTGTTTCAATTAGAGATATCAATATGTTGTGTTTTTAATAAGGTTCCTCTCCAGTTCACCATCTGAGAAGTCCAGCTACAAAAATATAGTTACATGGAAAAAGGTGTTGAATTATATTATTATGAGAACCTTCTATCCCTTGTATATATCTTTAATCAGCGGAACAGTATGCATAATATTCTTATTCTATACTAGCTAACTTTGTCAAACTATTGAGGACAATTGGCCAATATCCATATGATATTAGTTCTTTTCTCTTACCTTTGCCTTTTTCATGTGGGGGACCAAAATCATGCCATTACCTATTTAGGCATACAGAAGATCTACTGTTTAGGTACTAATATTTAAAACAATCATAAACTTCTATTTTATCCAGAAAGCAACCAAGCCATCTCCATACAAAAGTTGCATCTAACAATACGTATTATATACATCAAAGCGAGCACATTTTTTATGAAGCTATGATGCCATCTAAAGGACTTGGACAATAACAGCTAGATACTAGATGGTGCAGATCAAATAAGTCAAGCATGAAACTCACCTGAAATGCCGGTAAGGACAACCATGGTGATCACCAACACTAGGAGTTGAAGAAATAATTTTGTGACAGGCGTAAGGTGTATAATCCTGATAGAATTAGATAACATGAAAGCAAAATCAGCCATTTGCCAATTCAAAAGATATTTATTAAGCAGGGTAGCATACAGTTCTTTTTCCTTCTTTTCCATAGTTGTGGCGTATGCTGTATGAATATTCCTTGTCAAATCGCTCAGCACCAACCTGTGTCAATATGTAACAACTATTGTCGGCAGAAGATATGAGAAATGAACCTACAAAGTGTGGTGCAACTTATCTAAATGCATAATTTTCAATTTTAATGTCTTCTTAGTGTTTAAAGCAGAAATTTTAAGCACTTATATGGCCAGAAAACCTTTTCTCTTTCAACAAGAGAAAAGCACAAGCTGAGCTAACCTAATTATTTTCACTCAAAATAGGGGTTATCTTAAATAATGTTTAAACTCAGGCAAATCAAATTGTCTTTCCAAACAACCTAGGCTATATAAAACCTATAAACAGCAAGAGTACAAGATAAATCAATTACTATACAACTGAATTGATGCATCTCTATGACCTCCTACCTAATTTTCTAGCCGAAAAATACAAAAAGAGGGATCTTTCCCACATCAGAGTGCAACATGGTTTAATTTAGGAAAAAAAAAAGGAGGGGGAAGTAAAAATCTCAAAATTCAAGCATGCTCCATCATATTTGAGAATACTTGTGATAGAGTTATCCATCTAAAATGCAGAAGATAAAACCTAAAGCAAAATCACAAACTCAGAAAACAATTTAATGCAGAAAAACCTTCTGAGAAAACTCTGATTTCCAGAATGCAAGAGCATCTTCCAATTTTAAGCCTACAGCCTGCAAAGGGAAAAAAACAATTTGACATATTAGCAAGTCACCAGAAAACCTGAGAATTATCATTTCAACCTAAATCATAACAAGAAGGTCAACAAGCACTTATATGGCAAATCATGTACTTTTTCTATAAGTACATATATCTCATCTGATCAGTGAGATCAGAATCAGTAAAAAAACAAAAAATACAATGTAAAAGAGTAAATAAATAGAAACATATTAAATACAAAAATGAAATTTGAGAAAATAGTAATGCTATTATATGCTCAAATTTTATTAGATGTTTCATAAAATATATATTTTTCTAAAAGGAAACAAAATTCAAATGTAAAGAATTATTAAATTAAAAAATAAAAATAAAATTAGAGAATATTTTAGTAAAAATGTGGTTGCTATGTGCTTCTCAAAAGATGTAAATCATATCATAGAAAGATTTCAATAAAGTAAATGACTGTTATATATGTTTAGAAAATGAAAATTCATTTTCATGTAGTTTCGAAAGTGATAAAACTTATTGTATCTCTGATGTTTCTCTAATCACCACATGTATTAACTGTCAAATAATGTAGAACATACCTGTGGACAAGTGAAATATGACAACATTATAGTAAGAAAGAATACCTTAAGGAAAAGGCCAAGTTGCATTCTTCCTCCATGTTTTAAATGGTGATTTTCTCTTAACTGTAGGCACAAAACCATATATAAGTCCAACTGTTAAGATTATAATAGATATTAAATTAGTTAAGATTCATACATATAAAGATCTACTACCTTATCAAACAAATGGCGCATACAAAGAGGAAAAGAACTGCTAGCTAACTGGTCAATGTCCTTCAAAGATATCTCAGAAAATTCTTTTGGCTGTGATAAAAACTCCAATAATCAGCTAAATCAAATTACTTTTGGATAACTAAACAAAATAGTAGAACGAAAGTCTAACCTGAGAGTAGTCAGGCCCTAGGTAACCTGTGCTGAGAGCTTCGACAATCTAACATTGGCAAAGATACTATTAAGCAATGGTGATCTTTTAAGTACAAGATTTTTTGCTGAACCTGAAAAATAAGACATAAATGATAGCAGTTAAATTAAATATATACTCACAGGAGTCAACCTGTTCTTCTCTTTGTCTCTGATGGTAGAGGTCCATTTTCTGCTTGAAATCACATCATAGTTATGAAGGTTAGAAGTCACGACGTATCTTGACATTTGAAAAGAGCCAATGATGTAAAACTAATTCTATGCAGAAAAGAGAAATGATGTTACACAGAAATAAAATCATATTCAAAAGTTGTATATTGTGAATGTTTGAAGCCAAATCAATTAAAATGTGCAACACTATTCTTGCCATGCAATATATTGATGCAGAGCCACAAATGAAATTTAGTTCCTACAAGCTCTTAAAGCACTTCTGTACCATTTCAAGTTCAATAAAATATTTACATTGACAAGTCTGTCTTTCATGTTGTATAAATATCAGAATTCAATCTTCCCTCCCTCATGTCTTTTTTCCCCCTTATCTTGGAATATTCATGAAAAATGCATCCATCAGAGGCTGAATCCAATCTCTGATTTAATGACTGGTTTTGGATAAAGAAAACAAGTTCTACTTATAACATATTGGATCTACAAGCTTTTATAGAATAGAAGCAGTTCACTGTGGTTCTAAAAGGAATGACTGTATTGCTAAAAATAAACAATTATAAGTGTACCAGTTGCAGGACACCAAAAGCATCAGAATACTTAATCCAAAATCAAAGGACCATTTTACCTGTTGGTTAGAACAAGGGCCTTGGAGAGATTGCTCCGGAATTGAGTAGCAACAAGTGACACAACCTGAAGAAATGATTACAACCAATTTTAGGATAACAATCATAGGCTTTTGGAGTTTGAATTAGTTGATGTCGAATCCAACATGGACCTGATTCATGGCAACATAAGCAAAACCTTTAAGCATGAATACCCTACGACCAGCAACGAGTTCTGGAACTTCTTCAAAAGGTACCTACATGTTGATTCGAGTTAGTGAAAGCAAGGCTAGAATATACTTCCTGGAAAATCTGATACTGAAAGAAATGTGGAGCTAGCATACCTTGAAGAAGAGGGTTTCAGCTGCAAATCATAGAACAAGATGTCAGACTAGTTAACAGAACAAAGATAAACCTTTAAATGGCTAAGCTATTGTACATTCGTGTTAGATCCAAAGGGGAAACATAAAAACAATTAATTAGTTTTTCTCTGAATTAATGATTGCAAATTCCATTGAGCAATTCAATTGCAACACGAGCATTTCAAAACAGGAGTCATCAAAGTCTAATATTATTCATTCATATGCACCTACTTAATTATAACATGCCAAATATCTGATCAGTAGCAGGCTTATACCATTTGAGGATGGACCAGTGGATCGTGCAACTTGATTTAACTTATCCTTCACAGTCTGCAAAGTTGAAAAAAACATTCTTTTTCAAATAAAGACCAACATTCTCTCTAGAAAAAAGTTGTGTTCAGAAAAGACATCAAATTGGATAGTTCACAATTGAAATTGGAGTACCACATTAATTTGTCTGCTTTGACAACATAAGAGCACAAACAATTTAGTATCACTGATGCAAACATACCTCAAATTCTGCATGACTTATTGCTTTATAGGGTAGCTGAAACTCAGACATGAGCAACCTCTACAAAGCAACAGAAGAAAATTTAGGCACAATGAAACAGATAATCCTTTAAAGATCTCAGTCTATTCAAAAATATCTAGAGTCTACCTGCGATTCAGGGCTTTCAAGCCGGAAACGGTAACGAAAAAGAAAAGTCTCCATGGAAAGAAACCATTTCCTCAAATCTTCCCTAGATTTCAGAGAGGGGAAATGATGTAAACGCTATTCAGGAAGACTAAATCCACGAACAAACAGAATCATAGCAATTAGAACGTACGTTCTACAGTACACGAGACGAAGCACAAAGTGTGATATAATGTCTTTGTTCATCTCCTCCGATGGATCTTGATGCCTCATATGTGCCCTCCAAAGTTCACTAACCTAGTTTTTTTTGTAGGAAAATACATTAAAAAATTGAACAATAAATAGACAAATCAAGTAAAAAGTCACACCAAAGTTACCAATTTCTCCATCTCGTCGGGCTTTTTCCCACGGGACAAGCCATCCGAAATCCCCTGCAGGACTGCACCAAAACAATTCAAGAATATACAATCAGTTACCATCAAACCCAATGGATTCACAATATCCCCAGAAACTCCGCACCCAAGAAAACCCTAGAAATGGGGAAAGCTGGGGTTTTGATGGTACCACGAAGGCGATCTATGGCGAAGAGCTCGAAATCTTCCAGCCGAACCTCGAGTGCCGGAGCGGAGCGGTAGAGAGAGAGGGCCGGCGCAACGGCGGCATCAGCCGGTTTCCTCTGGGATCGGACGATCTCCATCGCCTTGCAAGTCTTCGAACTAGAAAGAGAAGCGACGCATTTTATTTACTGAGGAAATATTTGGCGGGAAACTCTTCACGCCGGTCCGAGTGGGGCCGAGTGGACCCGGACCGGGAGGAACCGATTCGAACGCGTTCTCCTATCCATGTCCGGTTGGCCCGATTTCGTTGATGGAGCGGGCCGGTTTATTATCCGGTTTTATCATTCTTGGCCACATCCGATTCTATTTGTCCGGTTTTACGGTCCTCATGGTCAGCAAAGGAGACAAAATCTTCCATTGTCAACTAGGCCCTAACTTGATAAATTCACGAATATAGGGTACTGACGTGATAAATCACGATCTCTTCTGGTGTCTCCCCCTTATTGATATAGGGTACTGACGTGATGAGCCAGCATTGAAGGCCTATTAACAAGATAGCTCATCGAATATGCCATGACTTAAAAACGAAGAGGTCAAGTAGAAGAATAGGGATCTTCCCCGTTGCGAGATCATCTCTTAGTGGATGAATGATCCTCAGGTCATGAGGTTAGTCGTCTTTATGCAGCATAGACATCTTCTGATCGCTAGTGATCATATATAATAGGTCTACATTGGAGTCTTCCCGATTCAACACTTCAAATACTTAAGTCAATGAAATGTGGAAGGGGAGAAAAATAAACAATATGAGTTGTGTAAATAAGAGAATAGAGATGCTATTACCTACTTCCCCCCAACATTAGCTAGAGGATCAATGTTTATACCTCTCATCGAGGGTTGATCATACGTAAGTTGTTAATTTCTGTTAACATTCCAAGCGATCGGTTTGTTTGCTCTAGATCGCACAGATTGACTCTTCTGATTTCGCACCATCGTTATGGGAGTGATACCGACATATTCCTTATCATAACTCATAATTAGTAAGGTCCAATCTTTCTCAATAGACATTAGAGGGTAGACAGAGTAAGATCGAAGGACTCCTAACTTAAGTCAAACAACAAATAAGTAAAGCTAAATCTCTCCCTATCACTAATCAACTCAGTTAATTACCATTTAAAAAAAGTCAATAAAATTTGACTAGCATTTTATATGTAAAATTTATTAGATGAGATTTTGAATTCTTAATTTGAGATTTCAATTGATATTTTTTCCTATTAATTTCTTCTTCCATAAAGAAAATTTTATATTTGATCAAAAACGTTTTATCCCATTCACAAATTACATGATGCTTACAATCAGCATTTAAATTAAATGAAGATCACGATCAACCTTAATATCGTGTATGATTAAGATCGGTGGTCCTCATATGATCAACTTACATATTATAATGGACGGTGGAGTCTGCTCCCATGACGGCATTAAACGGTCATGACTTTCACACACATAAAATGATGCTTCCATATACAGTGCAAAATAAAAAGATTTTGCATAAGTAGCTAAGTGAATGCTTTAATCTTGCTATCACGACTAAAACCCACGAAATCGCAAGCAAAAAAGCAAAGGAAGCACAGTGAGATCCCTCTGTAGCCAAGAAGAACAAGATACCACAGTCAGTGCCTTCACCCACCATCTCTTTTTCTTCTTACAAGCTTTTTAAGGTTGCAAGACCAACTCGGTTTAATTTAAAGCAGCCACACAGAGCCACCAATTCTCTGAACAAAATTGTGGCCGATACAATAATGTGAACCAGAATAAGCCTGTCGATCAGAGGAGCAGTGGTATGAAGCAAAGGCAGGTGGCAACCACCAACAAAATGGGGCGCAGAGGAGAAGCTGTAGATGTATCGATATTAGGCTCTGTTGAACCAAACCCCGGAGGGCTCAGCCCACCAACACCAACACCACCACCTGTGCCGCCAAAGGTGGGTGTCGTTGGTGGGGTAAAGGTCGTGACTGGTGAATTAGAGGGAGTATTAGTGTTTGGTGTACTTGTCGAGCCTCCTGCTGTACTGCAATCCAGAAACCCACAGTTGTAAGCCAATATGGTTATATCCTGATGATGCTTCAAATGGAAGAGATAAGCATGCTTGGGCTTGTGAAACATTGATTAAAAGAAATTTTTTTGTTTTCTTTTGAAACCATGCATTCATGTAAATAATAAACATCGAGCACAGACTCCTAGTTCATATGACTTTCCCTTTCTTCCCCTAAACTGAAGTTAATTGATGGAGAATGCACTCGAAGAAGTAGTGGCTTTGCCATTTGTGGATTTTACAACATGGAGAAATTACATTATTATTATGTTTTAGGTAGAAAGCAGACAGATCTTACATGGAAAGAGTCCCTGATGTCCAATCTTAAAAGTAAGTTCTTTGTTTTCTTTTGAAACCATAAATTCGTCTAAGGAACGAGCATGATCAGACTCCTGGATCACATGACTTCCCTTTTCTCCTCCAAATTAAATTGACAAGAATGCACTCAAGTAGTGGTTTTGTCATTTGTTGACTTGACAGCACAGACATGTATTAGTTGTTTGGCATCTGAAATGGTTGTGTTAACTTCAAGATATAGAGGGAAAATGAAGAGGTCAAAGCACTATAAATTAGATTACTGACTTCTTGTCAAATTGTGATATTGCTCATTTCGAAGTCGTCGACTGATACTTGTGCTTGGACATAGCCTGACAATGCAGCGTTCTGATTCGATTAAAATGATTGATTTTCACATTGGTATTTTATGTTTTCTTAAATCAAACAGCATGTGATTCAAACCCTCTCCGATTTATCCTTCCCAGCTACTGCAAGAGGCTTCATAAGTCTAGAGGTTTTACCTTTACACTACTATTACACCTCCAGACGTTACCCTGAATCTAAAAGATCATCCAATGATCTAAGGACCTTGAAATACAATTGAATCACAAATCCAGGCGTAACAGTAGGTGATGGACCTGACCCTGATCCTAGAACATCAATCAGACAATTATATCATGTCCTCCTATCATCCCAAGAACCTTGCAAAACTATTTTCAGCCGAAAACCTACTATGCAGCTATGTCCATAGGCTTGGAACAGCAAGTGTTGTCCACTATAACATCAAAATGGGACTAGTAGCATTTTGTAACAAGGCAAAATTATTACTCTACATGACCAAATCCAAGTCTTTAAGCATAAGGTACATCAAACAATGATTTTATCGCACATACATAACATTGGAGGTGTTATTACGTAGGGTTCCCTATGACATCAATACGAATTTGACAAACTCATGGATAAAAAATGAGGATTCATATTCAAAGTTCCAGATTTAGTTCAGTTCAGATATTGGATTCTATAAAAATTTGTTGAGTATAGATCAAGGATGCATGGTTGAACTGATAAACTTATTTGATCCTAAAATGATGCTCAAGCAATCTCATGACAAAAAGAAAATAAGACAATCATGAGAGGGTGTGAACATAAACATATGTCAAAATGTAATTTAAGAAGGTCCATATACATAAAGCTTAACATTCTTGAAACATGGATATGATTAGCAATCAGGCGTAATAATGCTGTGTAAATTACCATGTCGTACACAAAAAAATAACATCAAATCTAAGATAATTCTTTATCTTCTTCCAACCAGAATTCAATTGCTTCAGGATCAAAAGACAACAGTCACGTACCTTGCAGATGAAGGATATGTGCAGGACCCGTAACCTGAAGCAAATTAAGAGATCAAACAAGTTAATCATCATCACCTAAATGTCCATATTGCTTTCAATTTACCAGAATGTCCATATTAACTATGCTCGATCACAGGAAATGAAAATATAATGCGTTTATATTTGGGGAGTGGGAGGAAATCGCCACAGCGTGCGGCCACACGCGAAACCGCCACACCTCAAGTTACCTAAACACTGCGTTCCAGCTGTGACACAGATCTCAAGACCCCTGGGTCGTCAATGTTCGTGCAACCTCTGATCCGACGGTGCAAAACAAATTCCAAGCTACACTCGACGAACGAGAGAGGAGAGAGGAGAGAGGAGAGAGGCCAGAGGAGAGAGAATATAGAGAGAGAAAGACACTGACTGGGGTCGGTGACGGTGACGGTGGCGGTGCCACCGAAGTCGCAGGCGCCGGGGGCGGTGTTGGAGCGCTGGTAGTAGCTGTTGAAGGCGTAGGAGGCGTGAGAGGGCAGCGTGTTGGGGAGGTAGCAGATCCCGCTGGGCTGCACCGGCGCACAGTCCGCCAGCCCGGACCCACAAGCGTAGTCCAGCGCCGCCTGCAGCGCCGTCGCCCCCGCCCCGTTCCGCGCTATGCACCACGTCGGCGCTCCCCTCGCCCCTCCTATCATCCCCACCACCGTCGCCGCCACCAATACCACCAGCCCCGCCATTCTTATCCTCACCGCCCGTCCCTTCACCCCTCCGTCAAAAAGAGAGAAGAGTATCACTGACGAAAGAAGTCGGCGAGAGAGCGAGAGAGACAGAGCGTTTCACTTTGCGTTCTTTTTCTCGTGGTTCTTTTTCGAGATCGAAGATGCTCATGATGCCTCGCCGATTCGTGCATTATAAATCAGACGGTGAACAGAGCCTCTTCGCAGCTTTGAAGGGCGCGGTGGCAGTATACGTACGACAAATAGTTACTTCCCCAAGTTTTACCTGTTACGAAACCAGGATGGGTCAAAAGGTGGGCCTCACGACGGCCACGTAGCGAGCGTACCCTTTAACATAAAAATAAAGAGGGGAATAAAGATTAAGGAATTCAATGTCAATAAATTAAAAGAAGCCACTGTTTGAGAGAAACAACGGAAATAGAGATGCTCTGAACACGTAAAACTGTGAAGTGTCGATCATACCAAGAGGAAGCAAATGAACATCCAATGTAAGGGGCATTAAATGTTCCCCATCATGATAGATAACCAAAAATTATTGGATGAAGCATATTTAAGTAGGCAATTCTTCTTTGCCACAAAATAGATGCATCTTCGGGTGGTAAAATATTACTGACAACAAAATGTACATCTCCAGGAATGGAAGCCGGATACCATGGAGAGCTTCCTCTTCCTGGGGGTAAAGAATCCTCCGATGCTTGAACAGTAATTGCTATGATTCTTCGTCATCATTTTCATCACCAGCAGTTGCATGCTGAGATTCTGACAGTGATATTCGTCTGGACACACCTGAGCTGCCATTTGCAGCAGTTTCCAATGGCAATGTCAAAACAGGAGGCTCCGGCAAAATGCTCGACAGATGCCAAGCAGTTGGAACTTCGGCCATGGAGGATGCCGAAAGGCCATATGTGTAAGTCCTAATGGGATGGTCATATTTGCAGTTTGGACCAAATTTGCAGATTCCATAGCGAGAATAAAAATCACACAATGGCTCTCCCTGTCGATATTATAAAGAAAAATCTTAGAATTCTTGGTTATTTCATAAAAAGGACAAAAATGAATAATATAACATGAAGCAAAACTGTCCTTCCAAGAAATAGGAAGTGGAACACTGAGTATTTACATAGAAATGATTCGTATTCTTCATATATGTATATTATTTCCTAAAATCAAAGATTTAAGTTCATTGCTAACTAATACAACTACTACTCAGAAACTTGATTTTATACTCCACTGAGCCAGCTCGAAATCTCAAGAACTAAAAATTATGCCGTCCGTCTCTCAATATAATATAATAGTGATAAATCAAGCGAAAAATTTAGTGAGAGAACCATAATTTCTTTTTAGCAGAAAGAGGGATGAAATCTCATTCCAAGTGAATGTTTTGGAGTTGAATTTCAAAAAATATAAAACAAAAAAGAGAGCATCAGTTCCTCCCCACTAATCTTAGGGAGTATGGTTGTAGGTGAGAAAGAAATATTAACAAACCTTGTTGTTAATGACTTAAGTTTGCTAAAGGAAAAGACTTTGGCAATTATTTTTGTAGGGCTAATATATGTATATGAAGAAGGGATTAAAATGAAAACCCGGTAAGTATTTATCATGCATCTACAGATTGCATTCATCAAAAGTTCACCCATCCACTAGTTGAAAGAAAAATACAAGGGTGAAAGCAACATTGACAGATGACAGGATAGTAAATTATTTAGTGTTCATTTTACTTCACATGTTAATTTTCCAAAGAATTCTAGATCCAATTATTGAAAGTTTAAACTCATCGTTGCATCTAAGATGAATGTCTCCAGAAAAAGGGAAAGAGGATTCTTGAGGTAACTATGTTTTCCTTTGAACAAGTCTAGAGTTGCCTCTATGAACTCTAATTTAAGAATGATCTACCTGCAAAAGCATAAGTATCCAATTGCCAAGGTGATGAGATTTTGTTGTATGCATGTGTGGTTAAATCATGTCAGTGTGCCAGGTAGAGTTCAGTTTAATCAAAACTAGTTATTGTATACATAAAAAAAGAAAGTGAGATTTCTAGCAGGAACTCACATTTAAGTATCATGTTATAGAGTTCTCATCTTCTTCTAGGCCATAAAGAAATATTTGGTAGAAGCACAACCCTTGTTACAAATATTGACTAACTAACCTTGCAGACATAACCATAATATATCATGTCTAAAATTAGTAGTAACTCCATAACATGTTTAATCTAGCTTCAAAAACCATCTTCTTGGTGTGCCTAAATATCTTTCTCCTGATAAAGTCAGCATCGTTTCTCTCTCTTTGTGACATGAAGTTTGTTCCCATGAGACTGTTTCCATATTGTCGAGGTACTTATATCAAATATTGTTACCATGAATCCAACCCTTGATACTGATGTCATATTGGAGTGATCTTAACATGACATCAATTAGTTGCCTAAAAGATCCGTCAAATAGCATGCTACATCTAAATTAGAAAGCACAATTAGTATACTCCTTACTCCTTAGTAGACTAGTCAGCATACGATCTCAAAACCTGTTGATAGTTGACCTGATGCACCTTAAAAAAGCAAATTAAGTTCTTCTATGGTGTGGAAGAGGTTATAATTTATGAAGGCCAATGCATCCAAGAGACCGCAATAAAGTTTTAACAATTCATCTAGTTCACCAAAACCCTACTCTTTATCTTCTGATGAGCCCCTCAGAGCCATAAAAAATAATCCAAAATCAACTTGTTTTAGATGAATAATGTATTAGATTGTTTGTCATTGTGTTTTAGGTGGAAATTAGGTGTCTTCTTAGGAAGTGTTTTATCCAGGAATTCTCTCAAATACCCATAAATACTCACAAAAGCTTCTGGTGATTGATGGATCACACATGATAATATGCTAAAAAGGTGATTTCTTAACATAATCGTCCCCTTAGATATAATAAAAAAATGCTTTATCATTTACAGCTAAATGCTATATCCTTCAATACATAAAAAAACTAATAATTCCTACATATATGTTAATATCTCAAACAAAACCACTTATACCAGAAAACTAAATTCAGTGGAAAGGGACTGCAAGCAGTGTAAGGTGCAAAACTGATCCTAAACATGATAGACTGTTCACTGAAGGAGTATGGAAAAAAGGTAGATTGGATGAATAACTTACTGGACGTAATGGGAGGCCCAATGGACTTAGCACACAATTTGGAACTGGAACTAGTCTCTCCCTAGGATGATGAAACTTGCAGACTGCACCAAACTTACAGTCTCCAGTCTTCATGTAGAACTGGCATTCAGGTTGACCAGGCCTCTCAGGAAATATGTTCTCTCTGGGGACTGCATACATGCCCACAGGAACAGGACCTGGTCGATAAGATGGAAATTTCCCATGAGCTCCAGTACTTGTCTCACCTTGCTGTGGGGCACTATAAAACTGAGCCGTCCCTGTTGTTTGCTGACCCTCTGGTGATGAACCCAGCTGTCTCTGCAAGTCTATCAATTAGTGATTGAACCATTATGACTGAAAGTCAATAGAAGCAAAAAAGAAGCATTTAACAATTAACATAACTTACAGAGTAAGAAGTCCAACTAGGAACTTGGACCACACCCTGAGGAAGAATTAACTGAGCATAACTTGAAGAAGCTTGCCACTGAGGGCTTGGAATGAAAGAAGACCTTGATAAGGTCCAGTTTGTCATCTCCGCTGGATAAGTTTGTTGACTGGGGGTTGTCGGAGAATGTGCAGAAGGATAAACAGGAGATCCATGTAGAGCAAGTACCGCATTAGATGGCTGTGGATGGTGAAATTTACATGTACTCCCGAACTTACACTCACCGGTTCTTAAATAATATGCACATTCCTTCTCATTCTATGATACAAAATTGTTAACTGTTAGGAATTTGTCCAATTAACAAAAAGGAAGTTGAAAAGGCAAAAATAGGCAAATAGATGATGTATATTTAGTCATTTAATCATCAGCACCACTTGATACTAACAAATCCTGCCATATCAGAAAAAAAAAAAAGCAGAGCAAGCACAAACCGGTCGTAGTGGGTAGCCTAAGATATTTAATTGAACTTGTTCAGAAATTCCAGCCTTCTCCTTAGGGTGGTGGAACTTGCATGTAGCTCCAAATTTGCATGTTCCTGTTTTCAAGTAGTACTGAAAATGTATAGAAAGTAAGTGTTATAGAGACACTAGGCTAGCAGATGATGGAACAACAAAAATACTAAAGTTTCCTTCTTATTAAGACAGTAATTTTCCTTTTAAGAGAGAAGATTAGTTCATTAATCCATAACTTCATTCAATAAGAAGGTAAGACAACTAAAAAATACAAAAAAGAATAATTGTTTCCAGTGAAGAGATGATGAGATGCAGGCTGTTCACTTGCTTCTCAATATAATAAGTTTGTTAACTGTTGTTTCCTCAACACTGACCAGAACAAAATTACCTATGTTCCTTTTTATATGTGACTTGCAGATATTTGCAATCCAAATCTATGCTTTAGGTGCTTTCATAAGGATTTCAAAAGGAAAGACGAGTTAGTTTAGTTTAGAGGACTCAGTGAGAGACGAAGACCAAAGTGTTGCCATTGTCAAGTATTTTATTTGGAATCCTGGAGCTGGTGTCCCAGTGTGATAAGTAATCCTAATACAACAAGGAGTTCTCATGAGGGAAGGAAACATAATTATGATTTGGTTTTTCTATAAATATCTCATGTATCTCTAGGATTTTGTGTGGAAGAGCAAGATGTGAAGAATGTTTTAGGTGCTCCTAGGTTTCTCTTTAGGGTATCTAGAGAGGATACTCCCTATGGTTTTTAGAGAAGGTGAGAAAATGGTGCAAATTCTTCACGGTTTGTGTGAGAGGATCTACAAGGAAATCTATGTCTGGTTAGGGATAACTCAAGGTCTTGTGTTTGATCTCACATGGTGAAGAATTTAGTTTTCTCTATGGATGTAGGCAAGGATTTGCTGAAGCACGTTTATCTTACGTCAGCCTTTAGTATGCTTTTAATTGTTGATCTTTGGATGTTTTCTTTTGGTTTTGAAATTCTTCTCTCCCTCCCCAACACAAAGTAGAGTTGATCTGTATAGCAAGAAGATGCAAATGACCCTCATTACCTAAAGGTGTTGACCATATAACTAAATGTCCGAAAAAAGATACAAGTGACTGACTCCAAATGGCAAGCAATAATAGGCAGTGAGATGAACATAAAGAAACTTTGTGGTGAATACCTCATAAGAAAAACAAGAAACAAGGTATCCAGATGAACATTTTAGAATTGAGCAGCTTTCAAGAACAAGACAATGCAAAAATATGTCAAGTACAGGTGAAAATGTACAGAAATTTCAATATATTGTCCATAGTTATTTTCTTCGGAAATTAAATACATGAAACCCAATCAAAGTCGGAACCTGGTTCATATTAGTTGTCAAGATCAACAAAGAAAACAATACAACATAACACCAATCGTTGCTTTTTGGCATTCCAACTTCACTTACACTAGATGCAGTAAAATGCATAGAAGTGCAAAATAAATATAAAATATCTTAATGTGATAAACAAAGAATCACCTGACATTCAGGTTGGCCTACTCGTTCAGGATACCCTCCTCTGATACTTGTAGCAGCAACAGCCTGAGATTTGACATGACCTAATGAAAATCATCAAGTCTGCGAACTCTATTTAGGGGCATCCAGAAACATGTAAAAGCAGTTTTAGCAGAAAATGAAGCAACAAAACGGAGAAAATAAGTTTTTCAGGGAACTGTGATTAGCTACAAAAATAATTGCCTAATGCAAATCATGAAACACGCAGATGGATGCAGCAACTCTTCCACGAGTAAGAAGTCCAAGTTTCAAAGTAGACAAAAAAATAGGTAGATGACAAACATGCATAGCTAGGTGCATCAAAAAGGAACTATTGTATCTTCTCAAAGTAAAAGTAAATATACCAAGGTAGATTGCATCTAGGTTAAAGTTGAAAAAGGGAAAATCTTTCTAAAGAAAGATTTATCTGGTCAGTAGATCTCATACAACAAGAAGGATCAAAAGCTAAACTGTATATATCATTACAACTAAACCGCTTAGAAAGTGCAGCAGATACCAAAGGAAATTAGGTATAAACTGGTATCAAAATCACATGAGCTAGCCTAAATTTTGTAACAACTCTTAAGCAAAGGAACTATTTTAAATAAATACAGCCTCACTTAAAATAAAATTTCTAAATAGAGTAGTAAGTTATTTATATAGAATGCTTTATATAATAAGGGCATCCAATTACTAACAAAAAGTCATACTTCTATTGGGGCATAAATGCAATTAAATGTAACCCAAAAGCACAAGCATCTTAAGAAGTCAAAACTAGAAAACATCAGTGGTAAACAGAAGACATCAAATTACATACAGCCTATCCCACTTTTTTACTTTAAAGTAACAAGTAAGTTTATCTATCAACTTAATGCTATTCTTGGGAACGAGCAGTTGAAACGGAAGAATGCTTCCATATCAAATTGCAGAATCCAATAGAGATCATCTCATGGGCACTTCCATTACCAGCATCCTGTTTGGAGGATGATTAAATTTGCAAGTCATCCCGAATCTACAAAGGCCGGTCCTGATGTAATAAGCACAATCTGGCTCCCCTGGCCGTTCAGGATAGGGACCAGATTCCATCGAGTCACTTCCTCTCCAGTTCCTTTTCCACATTGTTCCTGCCACGTTATAAAAGATGCCAGATTTTAGAGCCTTCCAACGCTTGATAGCAGCTCAAAAGATAAGATGAGGAAAAAATTGCTGACAGTAGAAAGCTGCACAATGGACAAAATATAGAGAAAAACAACAGAGCTGAAATCATTACGATTCCTACAATAGAACAGTTGTCAGAGATAAGACAAAAATAATAATACTCGAGGAAAAAAGTGTCACCTCGATGGCATAGATAAACCTGGAATTTCCAACTTTCATCAATTAATTGACTCCCAATGCCATGGTCAAGCAATATGTACGCTTTTAAAAAGAAAATGCTAGTTTTTACGTATGTCATTACTTTGAGTCGCCAGACCGTCAACATAAAACAGGAACATTACAATAAGCTATAGATTTCAAATAAACGTCAGGATGATCCTATCGCATAAATTCAAAATCATATGCACATATATCTATATTTTGAATATAAAAGCCAAAATGGAAGCAGCATAAGTCATCAAATAGGAGTAGCCTCGATCAAACAGAGCAACTTCTCATTAGAAAAAGCTTTCCTATGCGGTGAAATCAAAATGTTCAAAATTTAAACCTAACAACGATTCACTTCACCAATCCTCTCGCGAAACGAAATTTCTAATGGGGAGAAAAAGAAACTCCAACGTTTCACTTCACCAACCCTCTCGCAAAACGAAATTTCTAAAGGGAAAAGCAAGAAACTCCAAAGGATCAGAACGGGAGTTCCATATCCACGCTTAAAATCCTAGCTTTCACATAGCTCTTTAAAACGACACAAACGTACGACTAGGGGCAGAATTGCTACAGTGACCGAAGAAGAAAGAAACCCTAGCCCAAACCTTCATCAATAGCCGGATGCGACGACAGCGACGATGGCCCCTCTGTTACGAACCTGGCGGAGCCCCGCAACTTCAGCCCGGCCCCCTCGTACTCCATCGGCCACCGTCATCATCGGGCCCTCGCTGCCGGAGCTCTCATTCCCAACGCCGACACACCTCAAACTCCGGCACCGGCATCGGCGACTACAGAAATCGCCGAGGATGAGACCGAAAAGGGGGCTCCAAAGCGTAAACAAATTCGAGAGGCCGAAGAGGTGAAGGAGGACAAGGGGGAGCGCTCTACACTCCACAGACGAGATGAATAAGAACCAGCCATCCGATTCCCCCCTTTCTCTCTCTTTTCACCCCCCGCGCGATCCAACGGGCGAAAGCAATCGACTTAACGGACCCGCGAAGTAAACCGTAACCACCGACGCTGCTCCCATCACAGCTCCTCCCATCGCATGTATCCATCTGTCCGTCTATTTTTCCCAGGCAAACGATCAGAACCGTTGAATCAATGCAACGTGTGACTGAGAGCGGATGTACCTGCGCGCATGGTTACATATGACAATTTAACAGTCAAATTAATTACAAGTAATTCCACCGGTCCCATAACGCGTCATTATGTGACGTAAGCTCCATTACAATGATCTGCGGAGAATTAATATCCTTGATAAGCAATGATACGATCCGTCCAATAAACCATATCGACGGTAAAATGAGACTGTAGAGACGAGGACGATTTGGTTTAAGCACGGTCCGCGAGGGAGCGGAACAAAGCCCGGGAAGTGGGGTCGGTGGGGAGCGTGAGCAAGAGAACCGGGAGCGAAAGCGGGAGGAATGACCGGTGACCGGTCCGCAGCGCCACTAAAGGGTGACGGCCCACCGGTGCGCTCTTCGGCACGACTATTCCTGTGGTCATCGGCATAATCACCGTTCGCATTATCTTGATCCATATGAACGGTGAGATGGAGGATGCGCACAGGACTAATTCTGCGAGAGATCCACACGAAAAAGTGGGTCACGCAAAGCGGTCCCGCGGAGGGGAGGTATGGGTTCACAGCTGAAAGAACGGGCGTGGGAGCGCCACGTGTGGGTTCGGGCACGAGTCGGTGGACTCTTTGGTGCACTTTTTCTCCGCTGTTTTTACGGGATGCGTAACCCAGCCAACGACGTCGCCACCAACCACGCACGGCCCTTTATAGATGCAGAAACGGGGCCCGGGTCCCAGTGGTGTAAGGCCATAAGGGGCGGTGGGTGCGTGGATGGGTGAACAGTCCGGTGCGTGGTGGTTTGGGGGGACCTCAGTAGGATTCTCGATAGCGTTTTGTGTGTGATCTTTTTTGGGGTTTGGCTCGGTCCCGCCGTGTGGCTCGGGGTTTGTCTTTTGTGTGACGTTGATGGTCCGTCGCCGAGTAGCCATGGCTCCGAAGCCCAGGGACGTGTAAGCATGCTTTGTGCTGAGACATGGGCCGAGCTATGTGCTGAATGGCTGCGTGACGATGGGTCTTGGAAGCCCAACAATGTCGACAAGAAGGGGTACACCCCCCAAAGAAATCGTGTGACCTCACCCAGAAAAGTTTCACGGATGATTCGGTCAACCTTAATAGTGATTTAACTCCATCTCGACTCCAACGTTTCCTTCGTGGAGTTTGAAAGGGCAGCGTACGCTGCGTCATGATTTCCGATACGACGAAGGACGACACATGTCGCGTCGCTCCGACGAGAAAAAGGAGGAGGACAAAAATCCCGATCTGTTTCGCCTGGCGAGGGCGGGAGTACATAGCGCGACGTTGTGGCGTTATCGCAAATTGCCAACATAAGCAGGGACATCACTGTCAAATGAGGACCCTTTGGTACACGTTTCGACAGCTGGTTGGCCAGGTACGTACCGCGTCCTAGTCCCTCGACACCTCACCATCGGCGTGGGAGCCGCAGAGCCCAATCACGTGACCACAAACTACCCGTTGTCGTACCCGCTCGTAAACGTCGCGGGGTCCACCTGTTAGCGAGGGGGTCTTTGAGGGGTGACGCCGGGAGCGATTCTCGGCGGTGTCGACGAAGAGGACGGTTTGGGGACGGGGGCGGCGTACCGGCAATCAGGAATAGAACGGTTCGGCCGCTGTTTTATCGTCCTTTCCCCCTAAAAAATTCGTATATATCTACCTCAATTTTTCCCGCACAAATAATTTCGTTTTATTTCCTACAGCGGGCTTATTTATGCTCCGATGGGATGCTTTAGGACAAGACGAGGTCATGGGCAAATGGCTCAAAATCGTTCGCCACTGTTCTGTGCTTGTTCGCTTCCCGAAGCTTCGCCCCTCTCTGTCTCGATCGCTATATCCGATCTCTCTCTTTAGCGTCGCTGTTGGTTTCGATCAATCCACCCATTCTTCGTTGGAATGGTTGAGATCTGGAAGTTTATTGGCTTCCGATCCAGTAAGTGTTTTGTTCTGTTAACGCGTTTGCTTGATCTCACCGTGTGTAGGAGTAGATCTTTGGGGAATTAGGATGTGGATTTGATCGAAAACTTCTGTCGTTCTTAGTCTTTGATCTCAGATTTTTTCGCCTCCTCTTCCTGTTTGGTTCTTCTGCTTTGGTTTTTGGTAGAATCGGTTCTTTATACGAATCTACCTGGTTGGAGCTGATGGATCTCGGAGAAGTCTATGTCATCAAAGCGCGGTTTGTAAGTTTTCTTTCTTCCTTTTTCTAAAGATTTACGGTGATCGCATCTAGAAGATGGAAAGTATGTTGATTCTGCTGATGTTTATGATGTTGGTATGGGCTTGGCAGGCATGGGATTGCTTGTTGGCGCTTTTGCATGAGCGCGACTGGTTGACAACGAGAGAGAGCACGCCGGTCCGAGGCCCATGCCGGCTTCCATGGTCCTGTACTAGCGTGCTCCTTCTTGTTGTCAACCTGGTTCGCATCACCAGGCATCCTTCTCTTTTTCTTTGTAAGATGAAGTGTTGCATCTGATTGGGTACGTTTTGCTTGCCTCACGCTTCATTCGTTAATTCAGTTGTTCGCTCCAATCCATGATGTTTCTCCATTAATTTACTTATGTTAGCGTCTAAAGCTAAGGTATGCCTAAGCTAGCTAAATACTGCAAACTATTTGTGGTGATATCTCCTTGCTGATGTCTGATGAATCTTATGTTACTTTACTTGCTGGTAATTTAGTGCTTGTTTTTGTTTTCCTCCTTCGACCTCAGTCATGTTAGTGATAGTACAGATATACAAGATCGTTGGAACTGAGAAATGATATCTTGTATTATATTTATGCACAGCTAGTGTTAATTCTTTCTTCAAGAAATCCTTCAGAAGGAACATATAATACAACATATACCTTGTGAACTGGTGCCTGAATCTTTTCAGAAATTGGAGGACCATGATGGGAGTGTCCATTCTTCTCCAGAGCATAGGAACAGATCTTTCTTTCAATTACCTATGTTGATGCCAATTGTCGTATGGACATATGATCCAGTTTCAAACTGTTGAAATCACAAGATTCCAGTCTTATATTGAGTTATTTCATGAGGAAAACAAGATCCATCCATCTTTTTGTTCGCTTGTATGTATTTTCTTATAGGTCTGAAGATAAGTATCACAACTTCTTTGTTGAACTTGAAGGGAAGCTGTTGAAGAACCAATCTTTCCAACCAGTGCAAAAGATCTACCTAGCATTGGTGTAGGTATTTTTTATCTGTCTTCATTTGTTGCGTTACTTTTAGTCGAAATTTCATCTTAAAAGTTTCCTAAGATTATGGATTGTAGGTTCTTGTCCATTTTAATTTGACTAATACAATTTTCCACAGCATGTATAGGAAACACCTTATGAATGACTTCTTTTTACGTTTTTCTGGTAATGTAGGTTCCAATTTCTAATATCAAGCACAGGAGCTTCAAATGCATGAGTTACCATTTTGACATTGTACTTCTTCTTCGGTTTATCTATCTATATCGTGACTAAGGCTTGGTATATAAGAAACCTTTTATTGTTGAAAACATCAAAATGAGTCATTTGGTGGATGTTAGGAATTTGATTAACGAATTTTTGAGATGACATTCTTGTCTAGAAACTAATATAATAATGTTAATTGACTCTTAATACATGTTAGCAAGTGTACCTTGTAGCTTGCGTTTGTTAAGAAGAGAAAACTATTAAGAAATTAGATAGCTATTAAGAAAGATTAGGGCAAGAAGTTATTAGATAGCTACCTTGGTGTTCTTAAAGAACATATATGATTGTTAAGGATTCAAGCAATCAATCCACTGATTCTTTTGGTCTCTTTAAAAATCTGGGTGAGATTTGTTTTAATGCCTTTGACAATTATATTATAGAAAAGAAAGAAGACAATCTTGTCCCTTAGTTTCATTGAAGAATTTCACCCTTCGTAATTTTGCATTTTTCCTTATCTAAATGCACCAAGACAATCTTGACCACCTTATCTAAATGAAAGGAATGCTTTTTGGGCTTTCTTTTATTCTTTTATTAAATTGTTGGTCAGTTTTGTTCAGGCCAATTGTCGGCACTTGGCATAAACCATATTACAAAACTCAGCTACAAAATAGAAGGAAAAACTATTAAATATACATTTGTATTCTCAATTTTTGATCAAATTAAAATATCAATTAGATAGATAATGTAAAAGGAGATATGTATGTGCATATGAAGTAAAAGATAGTAGTATCCTGGATATTGAAATGGGTTGGTGAAAAAATAAATAAGTAAGAGCAGCATGGTTAGAATGAAGAGCAACGATTATGTTTTGTATGATTGTGAAGTATTTCTCTCCGTTAAAGGAAATGTTGTTAGATGGAGCACTCATTTTATTTTCCTGGAGATGTGACATGACGGTAACTCTTACGAGGAAAAAATTATTACATTATTTGGTAGGATGAGATAAAATTTATCTAAAATGATCAAAGTTATTTTAATCTGTTGATCCCAATTTGGAATGGCTGATCTAGGTTGGAATCGAGCAGGAGCAGATCTTTGATTGATATCTTAGCATCGGAAAGCTATACTTGTGTAAATTGGTCCCATTTGGCTAGATATTGCTTTCTCGAGGGAAACTTGGACTTGTTTGGCAGCAGAATCATAGTTGTCTTGCGTAAATGCGCATAACAATCTTTATTGCCCAATACCATGGCATTCTTTGGTAAATTTTTAAGGGTTGTTCAAAATCACATGGTCATTACCTCGGAAAAAATGAACCATGGTTTAGAATACATTCGTCTACCAGTTAATTATTTCCTAAAAAAGTTTTACGATAGGCACTCACCGACTGTCCTGTCTTTCTGTATAGTCTACCCAGATGGTCATCACCTGGGCCATTTGGCATCCACTGACAATGATACTAAGTTTTAATTGCAATGCCATATCAGTTTTGTCCTCCTTAGCCCATTGGCATGAATCAGAAAGCACTGTGCCCAACCGTCATATTGATCTGTGCCAAGGGTGTTCACATATAAATAAACTAATTATAGGGTGTGTCAATCGATACATTAGGGCATTGGGTCGTTATAGAACAATAACGGCACGCTGTTGTGCGAAAAAAACAACAATTTTTGCTCTCTGGTACTAAAATATTTTCACTGTTGACCCACTCTCTCTTTATAGTATCATCACATAACAATAATACTTTACAGTGCATATCTTTTGCAAATTATGCATGCCTTAATTTTATACAATTGTCTCTAGACATCATCAATTTACTAGGAACCACATAGTAAATCAAATGTCTACATGTACCAGACATTGAGTTTTTGATAATCAAGTAGCATCACTACTCACTTAGAGGCTTGAAAGAGTTTCAGGAAAAAAAAAAAAAAGCCTTGCTTTTAAAAACATAACTACAAAAAGAAACATAGGGTACCCTAGAAAAAAACTGCATTCCCTGGACTGGTTGGGGAGACAATTAATAGAACAAGAATGTGCAAGAAGGAATTCTATCTTGCCATACACCAATTATATTGATAATTTATTATGGGTTTATAGTTCCCTAAAGACCTATCTGTGGATGACCAAACACTTATAAATGATTTAAACTATTTGAGACAATAGTCTTTGTGCATCACGAGTCTGGACTCCTAATCAATTTACGACCACAATTAAACCTTGAAGATAGTTTTGACTTTTTGCATCGTTATTTAACTAAAAAATAGAACTGCTAATCAATTTAGGACTTGAATAAAACTCTAAAGTAACGTCCACAAATATAACTTTCTAAAGTAAACGTAATTTAGGACTTGAACATTATCTCCCCATATGATTTAAAAAATAAGGTCTAATCCAACTTCAAAATCTGCCAAACTTCTTTGACCAATTATTGTGCTCATGTACATTGTTTATTATTGTAGGCTGTTAATATATCTTTTAGGATCTTTCCTATTTGTGCTCCATATAAGAAACCAATAATAATTATTGCAGCAGTTTTTGAACTCGAGTAATAGATGTAGAAGGATTCATTTAAACATTCTTTGACATTTTCACCATCTATAATATTTTTTTTTACTGGAGTCCGGTTAAGTTGCTGCCTGTAGCACAAGATGTGTTTATTTTATGGTAACATGAAGCCAGAATAATAATTTTTGTTGTTTATTTCCACACTACCGCAGAAATAAATCATGGATGTTCAAGGTGCATATTTAACTTGTAGCGTATTATTTCAGAGACAAGGTCCAAAAGGTCAAGGAATTCTTTGTAAAGTTTTGTGGAATGTGATATTCGAATGTAGAAGCGGAGAAGGCATTAGAATTCCACGTCGGTTCCAGAAACTTCTGCAGAGTAAAAAAAAAGTGCATTTGGTATTTAGCAGTTCGTTAAACTTCCGCTGACTGCAATCTTTGCAGGTTTCTTAGCAGTTAGCATTTGAGTGGTAGGTGCTTCCTCTGATTGACCTACGCGGAGGAATATTTCAGTTCTCAGCATTGCAACTCGTTCTTCTTATGGTAACAATTATTTCTCCTACCTTTTTGACTTCCAAATCTCTCTTTTTATCAATTTCTCGTACTTTCGTTCCAGATTTCTTTTCCCCCCAAGTATAATGATGTGTGATACTTGTCCTAAAAGTACATGCTTTGAACACCAGCTTGACTCAAAATGTACGAGAATGGGGTACTATTTTCTGTTTCATGAGCATATTGGGTGCGCCAATATTTCTTGTGAGATCAACGTTGAGCGTATCTAATGAGTGAAAATATAAAGGTATCAGTCAGTTTAGTTGACAATAGATTTTATTTGATGTTTGTAAAAAATAAAGCATAAAATGGTCCAAAAATATTAGATTGAATAAGTGATCAACATTTTTATCATAACTTAGATAAGATGGTCAACGGTTAAATTTGTTCAAATTATTATTTTTTTCTTTATCTTTCTCGAAAACTTAAGCCGACCATCTTGGAGATGGCTGCCTCTCACTTGCCCGCTGGCCATAGGAAGACGTGTCATAATTGCAAAAATAGAAAATTTTAAACGTAATAGAAAGGAATTCACCCAAGCTGTGGATTCACAAGATGTTAATTCGCCGCTGAGGAATTCACGAGGAATTCTTAACGAAAAAAAAAAAAAAAAAAAAAAAAAAAAAAAAAAAAAAAAAAAAAAAAAAAAAAAAAAAAAAAAAAAAAAAAAAAAAAAAAAAAAAAAAAAAAAAAAAAAAAAAAAAAAAAAGTGCATTATGGTAAACATTAATTTCTCCTACCTTTTTGACATTCACAAATCTCTCTTTTTATCAATTTCTCGTACTTTTCGTTCCAGATTTCTTTTCCCCCCCAAGTAATGATGTGTGATACTTGTCCTAAAAGTACATGCTTTGAACACCAGCTTGACTCAAAAATGTACGAGAATTGGGGGTACTATTTTCTGTTTCATGAGCAATATTGGGTGCGCCAATATTTCTTGTGATATCACGTTCAAGCATCAACCATGTGTTGCTTGTGGAAACCCCTCTTTGGTTGCAGGAATCTGGTAATGAGTCAGCAAGTCATTACCTGATGGTCCTATGCAACCGCCAATATTTTTGTGGTAAAAGTGGCGGCTGCCACAAGGAATGAGACTTATCAAATGCCGTTGAGCGTATCTAATGAGTGAAAATATAAAGGTATCAGTCAGTTTAGTTGACAATAGATTTTATTTGATGTTTGTAAAAAATAAAGCATAAAATGGTCCAAAAATATTAGATTGAATAAGTGATCAACATTTTTATCATAACTTAGATAAGATGGTCAACGGTTAAATTTGTTCAAATTATTATTTTTTTCTTTATCTTTCTCGAAAACTTAAGCCGACCATCTTGGAGATGGCTGCCTCTCACTTGCCCGCTGGCCATAGGAAGACGTGTCATAATTGCAAAAATAGAAAATTTTAAACGTAATAGAAAGGAATTCACCCAAGCTGTGGATTCACAAGATGTTAATTCGCCGCTGAGGAATTCACGAGGAATTCTTAACGAAAAAAAAATTCTCTCTGAACTGAATGTGAAAGTAGTTTTCCATCAGACGGCTGTTCACGTAACACCACTCTCGGTGTCCCGTATCAAAGGCATGTGCCGGAATGTTAGGCACGCGACGTCACGTGGGCGATGGGACCCACGTGGAGGGTTGTTATTATGCGCGTACCTTTTTAAGCCCGGCTCAAGCGAGATGGTGAGGTGGAAACAGTGGCGCTCCTGAGAGGTGTTGGCAACAGAGGTTTATCTTGATTATTAATTAAAAGGTGTAGGAATCAAATCCCTAAAATATAAAAATAAGCTTGTCAAAGGAACATTTATAAATATAAAAAAATTATGTGATATGTAGACATATCATAATATTAAAAATTATTCAATAGATCAAATATTATATAAAAATTTTAATATAAAAAAAATTAAAATCAAACAACCATAGGTGAAATATATGACATATGTCTTTCAATACTGTTATAAAAACTTTTATGATATTTGTAGACATATCGTTGTAAGATCCGAAAGTTATAGTGATATCAATATACAAGAAAAATTATACTCGTCTTTTCTTTTCTTTCTATTATTCATAGAATTATTATGAGCGATGAATTATGAATAAAGGGAAGAGCGTTCATCAAAATTTATAAATCATTGTTATGATGTGTTTAATATTATAAATAAATTTCCTAAATTTACATACCAAATTTACATTTCTTTCATTTTCTCTGTGAATCATTTAGGTTAATCTATATAAATATAGATTCTTATTCAAAAAATTTATTTTTATATCCATATGATATAATTTAAAATTATAGTAAGTCATTAATGTTATGATGATTCTTAATGAATTCATTTAAAAATTAAAAAAAATCTCATTATAATAAATATATTCTTTTTTAGTAAAATCTTGTAAGATAAATTTGACTAATATATCGTTTGATATTATCTTTTGGGTCATGTTTATATAACAAGCTTTTTTATATTTATTGAGTAATTCGATGAGTTCTTAAATACCATTATAGTCATTTATCTTAACTCTTCTTTTATTGTATTGTATCATTTTTTATAAATACTATTTTGAAAACAATGAAAGGTATTTTTTATTCCTATATCATAATTTTATTCTTGTAAATATACCACATAATAATTAGAAATAATATATCTTTTTTCCCTTTGAGATCTTATCAAAACTATCGATTGTGCTTGTTTTACAAGATTATTGGTTACAATATCAATATTATATGAAAGTTCGTTAATGTTATTTTATTATTCATTCTTATCAATTCTTTTAGTAATTTGAGGAACAACAATCTCCTGAAAATGATAAAAGAGTATCAACCTATATCTTCTCAATATCAAGATTAAATTTTAAAATTTAATCTCTTATTGATTCGTTATTTTTTCAAGACTCTTGTATTATCAAACTCAACTCTCTTGATTAAGATAATAAAATTTATATCCTTTTAAATTTTTTAGATAAATAATAAAATATTCAAAAATATTCTTTAAATCTATTTTTTTTCATATGAATTGAAGATTTTTATCTCTTCAAGACAATTCTAAATATATAAATGTCTCAAGTAGATTTTCTATCAATTCATAATTTAAAAGAAGCTAATGAAATTGACTTACTAGGAACATTGTTCAAGATATATATAACTGTCCTTAAGGCTTCTCCTTACATTGGTTTGAGTACAGAAGAATAACTCATCATGCTCATAACCATAGCCATAAGAGTATGGTTTTGCTTTTTAGTAATCTCATTCTACTATGGCACATCTAGTAAAACATACTTAGCACAAATACTTTGCTTTTTAGGAATCTAGTAAAAAAACTAGAATTATGATCGGGTTCATCATAACTACCGGTAAATTTATCACCCTTATCAAATTTGATAATCTTAATATTTTTATCTAAGTGTCTCTTAACTTTATTTGTGTGCATATAAAGGTATCAAAAGTTTGAGATCTTAATATATATAATCATATTTCAATAGGTTATCTATAAGAAGGTATCAAAAGCTTAAAACATAAAGTGACCCGTAGATATAAACATATATAATCTCAAGGAGTTTATAAAATTATATTTTATTCTAATATTTGATTATAAGGATCATTGCAAACTCAAGAATCATATTAATTTTGTACAAATCATCATATAAAACAAATTAACTTTTATTAAATTATGATAGAGTTTACCTTAACCATATGAGAAATAATATCTTGATAATTCTCGATAAAGAACTCAAATTTTTAGAATTATAGAAATATAATATAAGATGAATTATCTCTAGACATATGGAGATAAACATAAGCAATGAATACCAATTACTATCACCTTCGTGATTCCCTATAATTATGAATATTTCATATTCTTTTGGTTCACGTATTAAAATGAGTCTCTATTATTAGTAGCATAAGTTGAAACATCAATATCAATCTAGTAATTATTAAGCATCAATATGGTAAGTATTAAAATACGACATCTATAACGTTTATTCGAAACATACAAAGATCAAAGATCAGACTTATATTTTTCTTTTTGAATCAAGTCTTATAGTCCATCTTTACACAACCTTTCTTTTCTTGACATAGAATAAGCACCTTATTATGAAGATTTTTCTTTTATGAGTTTATATAATATTTATAAATTCAGGTGATTTATATGTCAACTTTCTTTTATTGTTACCTACTCATTGAGTAGTATCTAAAATATTATAAATCATTCCTATTTTAATTTTAATTTTTTTTAAACACATACTAGATAAGTTATCCTTAATTTTATTATAGTAAATTTTCAATGAGTGAAAAAATAAAATCAAGAATAAAATATATGATAAAAGACTAAGCTATATTTATGCCCCATATTCTTAAGCTTACAATTTTATCAGGTATATTGATGATATAATCTTAAATTCTTCGAATACTTTCAAGTTGAATTTCAATTAGTTCTTTAATTAATATATCAACCAATGATTTGTTAACAAATTTAAATTGATCTTTAAAAATATTTTAATGCACTAGTTATAGATTATAATAAAATTTAAATATTATTAATAATTATCATAAGACTGAATCTCTTAGACCTTTTTTTGATCATTTATCTTAATTGCTAATTATATAGAACTTTCAACAATGATATATGTGATCATTTCAACTAGTTTGATCAACTTCTAATACACCAAATATAAATTATATAGGCTCAAGTCATTTATAATAATTTAATCTAAAAAATATATGGATATTTCTAAGAATACAATAACAAAAGTACTATTATAATAAAATAATATTAATATTAATATTTTAAGTTTTTAATAAATATTAAATTATCGATATCATCTTTATTTCAATTTTAAATGAATTATTAACACATCTAGTATTTACACAAAATTATTTATAAAAACTTAATACCATCCTCATGGAATAATATTGTTACTCTTGGGTATAACACTATAAGAATCTTCAAAATGGTATCATCCTATTCCATCATATAATTATTTGATATAAATTTTTTTTAGAATTATCTAATTCTATGTTATGATGAATATTTTTTTAATATCATTTATAACTAATTTTTAGTATAAGTTACTTTGGTGATTGTAAAACCAATACAATAATATAAAATATAATTTAAAATATTTTATAAATAATAAAATATATCTAATAATTCACATTCTATAAGTTTATCATCTTAGGCCATTTTAGTTATTACTAGTCAGATAAAACATAGGGATATGAGTTACGAATAATATTCATTAATTTTTTTTAATTTAATTTATATTAAAATAGTTTAATAATAATAAAATAATAATCGTAATAATTATAGAATATTAATCAATATAAAGAAAAACTTATATGATAACTGTAACCATGATATATCATAAATCATGTTTTTATGTAAAAAATAAATATTATTTCATAATTTCAAACATACGCAAATGAATAACCAAACAAATATCCAAGAATAATAATTAGATTTTTATTTATCACATATAAAACTTTATTAATATTTCGTATGAGAAAAACTATAATAAAAAATCATAATGTATATATTTTTTTATTTTCATATAAAACTCTAAATTAGATAATCAACCTTATTTAATTGGGTAGGCCCAAAATTGGGCTAAACATCAACCCAATTAAATCGGTCAAAGTTTAAAGTTAAACAAAATCAAAATTTGATCAAAATTTAAATTTTTTTTTTAAATTTAATTAAAATTTAATTGATCTAGTCTATATCTAATCAAGCAATTAAAATACAATCATAATAAAATCCAATCAAAATATTTAGTTAAAATAAATTTAATTAATTAATTTTATAATTGATGACATAAATCCAAAAATTTTAATCTCTAAGGAATAAAACTATAATTTTTCATGGGATATAACAGAAATATATAATAGCCAAGGGCATAACTAGAAGGTAAAATTTAAGAACAAATTGAAATTTTTATGGTTTCTTAGGGGTATTTTTTTTTTTAATCCTAATTCTCATTCCTTTTTGTGGCAACTGTAATGTGTCACCACTTGTGTAATGGCAATAGTACCTATATATTGATCGACGACTTTTTCGATCGATGTTATGTCGTCATGCTCATGTGTGGCTGTGTGCACGTGTTGCTCGGCCACACCCATCGTCACTACGGCACGACTCTACACACGCGTCACTCGACGACCCCCACGATCGTCGTTGCATGATTATGCACATGCTTGTACTACACAATCATTAGGCTTTGGCATCTAGTGACACTAGTTGTGCCTAATAAATGCTATTGTAACGGCATTCCTACAAATGTCGTAACCAAGCAATAACACTGGTACAATTGCCAATGATCAAGGCAAGCCAATCATAGCAAGTCTATCAGACCCTATGGTGCTTCCTTATGCACCCATTGCCCGTGATTAGGTTAGCAACCATTAGGGGTCATCACCCTTAATAATATTATCATCAACAATAAACTATTAATAATAATTTATCAATCAAATATGAGAAACCGCACATTACCCGTAACAACACAAACATATCATTCAAGTATCGTAAATCAAAATCGAATAATACCTTTTAGCTAACGAAGGATATTAACAAACAAATCTAAATGCAAAATAGATCTAAAATATTTTTATGATCTAAGAAATTTGATTTCGAAATATAACACTTATACCAATTGAAGTCATTCTTACACAAAAAACTTTATTGTTAACAAATTAAAATCAAGTAACGATAAATCAAATATAAAAATCTTTATCTGACATGTAAATATATTGTCATCAAATCTAAAAAACGATATTGATCTACTAGAAAAGTTTTGACTCACTTTCTTCTCTCTTGCTATCATTTACAAGATCGTTATGAGCGATGAACTACAAACAAAAAAGAGATTAAAAAAAAGATCTATAATCTCTAACTAAAATCACATATCCATATTTCTATATTGAGTTTCTTAGAAATTCTATATATTTATAAACAAGAGTAAATGATCTAAAATAAATAATTAAGAGAATCTTTCTCATCAAATTCATTTTGTAAGAGATTCTATCATAATTAAAAAAAATTATAAAATAATAATCGTAATCAAAATTTAATAATATTTATAATATATTTTATCTAATTAGGTAAGAATCATATAATCTAACAACATCAAACTACGTCAAACTTGCCAAGAAACAATAAAACAATTATGTCGACAAGATGGAGATGTCAACTGGGGAATGCCACCAAAAGTTTCACAATTGAAATGTTGGTTGACCAAAATTCTCAATGCCAAAAGTTATAAGAAAGAACTGCTTCAAAATGACATCTTTGCTAACGACAGTTTACTCCCATAGATGTTCTCCGTAGCCCATCCAATCGCACATGCGGTATACCATCTTGGATTTAATTCTCTTGCAAAGCCTTCATCATGTATAATCTGTTAAAGTTCTGACCAGCAACACTGTAATTTTTAAAACAACAAAAGTGATTAAATTACACATTAATCATATTTTCATTTCCTGCTAAGAGGCATGAAACAACAAACAAAATGAAATAACACAAGAAAGAAAACACTTGGTTACATTCGAACACCCATCTTTAACCTTAACATCCAGAAGAACAAAAATATGACGTAGAAAGACCAAAGGCAAGATCAAAGGATATGGTGCATAAGATTCCCGTGATAATTTTCAATTATGTAAAATGGCTTACATAACATTTTCTGGAGTTTCTTGTTGTAAATATATTTTACAAGACAACATTACACCCTTTATTTTGAGTACTTACTAAATGACCATGTTATGACAGAAATAGTGGCCCTTATTGGAGACAGTAGATTGCTATTCAGGTTTAGCTCATCATAACAGTCAGATTAATTTAGAAACCTTCGGTGCGTGTAACCAATAACCAACACTGAAATAATGGCCATTTATTTTCAATTATTTAACATATTATATTAGAGATACTAACAGCTCCTATGGGGCACCAGTTGCATATTATAGTTAAAAAACATGGAAGACAATAGCAGAAACAACATAATTCTATAAAGAAAACAGTATCGAAGATTCTCACCCAAATAACTTTCAATAAATTCTGCGGCATAAAACAAATGTGTGAAATACAAACAGGGAGGAAAAGATATTATGAATGTCATATCCGAGCATCAAGTTTGATCCCTGTTAGCAGATCAAAGTAACAAAGAGCAGCATATCTGTAGCAGCATAGCAATAGAATTGGTTAATGAGAACAAAAACAACTTATTTATACTTTGATGGCTGCTAATATAAGCAGATTTAGTAATATTATGCCAATATTACTTCAGATGTCAGATGTTTTAGTTTAAACTTCATTTGTGTTATTCTAGTGTATTTTGCATGCTTCAAATTTCCATATTAAAAATGATCTACAAACACATACTACTAAAGAGGATAAGTGTCATGTTTCTAGATGAGATTTAATTACACTTGCATACCCATTAATCTGGTTGCAGTAGTTGGATATCTGATTTGTTATGAGATAGCTATCCAAACGGGATGGCTCTGGTATTGGTTTGAAAATGGGATTTGATGGATCTTCCTCAGGCAGTGGTTCCTCCCCAGCCGCTTTCCGTGCCATGTTCTCCACCCTATCACATAATATAGAGACACAAACTTTAAATATATTATCTAAATCAAAAACAACAAATGCACAAGATAAAGTTAAGATTGTTGCATCAGATGAGCTTAATAAAACCACACAACAGAGGTTGAATATCACAAACATGCTTTCGGCTGCATAAACTTGGCTTTAATGTCATAGCAATTGGTATCCCGACAAAATGAACAAATTGCAAATAGTCATAAATAATCTGGATAGAAGCCCCGATACCTGGATCTTAATAAATCCAAATAATATTACTTATAATCAAAGCATCAAAACAAATTGGCATACATAGGGAAGGACGGTCAACCAACTCCTCTGTTCCGGGAAGAGTTTGAGGAGAACAAATAAGGACACTATCATTTCTTGTATTAATGTTAACTTCTGATTTCCGAGTAGAATCCCAAACATGAATGTCGATAGAGAAACTAATTCATACTCTGTAGAAGCACATTGAAAGGATTTGTTTTGAATTCATTAAATCAAAATTACAAAAATGTCAGACAGAAAAAGAAAGGATCAAACAAATTTGTACATGACACGTCCGGAAAATAGAAAAAAGGACAAGCTAGCTCAACACAGGAAATAAGATGGTCCAATGTCTAAATACAAAGAAATTGATATGATCCCTTAAATTGGTTATGTACATTTTACCTTCTTTTTTGAAGCCACGCTTGCTGTTGAGCTTGCTGTCTTGACAGATTTCGGTAATAGTACTGGAACTGAAAACAAAAAAGAACAAATTGGGCATGTGATCTCATTTGCTAGAACAAAGAAAGCTAAATCATTCGGAAGGCACATCAAACCTTATTCTGTTCCGCAGAAAGATCTTCCATGCAATCAATCAAAAATTCTAGGTTTCTTTCCACGTATGGAGCAGTAGATAACTTCAGTCGATCATAATCACACTGTCACAAAATCTCCATGCGTTCAAGACTTACAAGCATGAAAAGCAACACTATAAACACACAGAACGATTCAGTAGAGCATTCACTACAATGGAGGAGCTATCAGACCTGTGCAACAGGGGATTCAGGCTCCAATTCAGTCATGAATGCACTTACAAGTGCAGAATTAGAAACTTTAATCTGTCCAATCAACAAACAAAAGTAACAAGTATAAGAGTAAAAGAAAAGTACAGAACACACATTAAAAAGATGGTATCTATGATCTTCTACGACATACGACATAGAACTAATAAAAAGATGAGCAAACAAGTGCTTCAAATTTGCAAATAAAAAAACATTGAATGGTAGCTTCAAGTGACAGCTTGAGATAATCAACTTACAGGTATCTCCTCAAAGATATCTACCCATGAAAGCTTCTTTTCTCTCAGCCTAAAAAAGAAGCAATCACATGCATAGTACAGAGAAAATTAACTATCAACAACTTGATTAACTTAGATCATAAAGGAAAACATACTTCTCCCCGGTAAAATTATTGTTGCGGTAAAGATCCATAAAAGAATCTGTGAGTTTCAAGGCCTTGAGAGCTAAAGCACCTTGAGAAGACCTTGATGGATCATATATGATACACACACATCTTCGAATATTTTCCTGTGTGAATAAAAATGTTATATAACAATAACCTGAGATCAAAAATTTTCATCAAGAATAACAGTGAATCATCGAATAGTAACTAAAGCAACATACAGAACAAATATGACAAACCAAATATATCACCAACCATTAGGATGAGAAAAATAAGCAGTTGAAATGGTGCTAAATGTCATTATGCAATTCACCAAACTTATTAATAAGAAACAAACTGATTGATCTTCATGACTGATGTCTCTAGGTTAATCTTGTATTGACTAAGTTGCACTTATGGGTTGGTTCATATTAGTTTGACCTTGACGTTACTCTGCTTTTAAAACTTAAGATGTTCTCCATCATTTAACTTTATCTGTTATCTCAAAAGAGTATTAATGGCTAAGAGAACATAACTTATATTAGATGTAGAGTCAGCTGCCAGTTTATGGAAGCATGCTCTTTGAGTTTGAGAAAGTTCTGTTCATATCATCGCATGTCAACATACCAAGGCACATGGGTCTGTTCAGTGCTTTAACATACTTTTGACAGATGCCAAGAATCTTGTGTTTGAAACGTGCCAACATATTACAAACACCAAGCATGCTGGTGAAGCTTATATGTTGCCACCCATATGCATTTAAAACAGTTGGTATATCTCTTAGACACCCTGGCTTATCTAAAAATCTTCATGCTACTGACCCCTTGCACCCCAATCACAAGGCAACATCACTGCATTATCAGTATCTGATCCTACAAACTATCATAACTATTCAATCTACTATTGCAGTTCTGCACTTGAGCAACATGGTAAGACCTGAAATCCTCAAAGATATCTAAATTTTATTTAATATAGGACAAAATAATGTGTTTTTACCAGTTTAATAAAAAGTAATAAAGAAAGAAGACATAAAAATAAACTATTTAATATTTACATGCAAAAATCGAAAGAAATTGCTGTCTCCAGCTGTTTGATGATCAGAAAGTATGCAAAATTGTGCCCCTCATTTTTACGTTTAGCAATTCATCCTACAATCGTATGAAATTCATCATGGAAATTAGGGTAACTTTGTAAACTCAAAGCAGTATGATAGCATTAGTATCCTTAACATACCATGGGAATGTATGACAAGGATCTTCACATTACCTGGTAATTCATGAATGTTTCAATCAGCTCCACAGTCTGGAAAGATCCCAGTAAAGTTGACTGGTACCTGAAGAGAGAAGGCAGTTAGCTGGGAGAGGAAAAGCTTGGAGATCCTAAATGTTAGGACTTTGGTATAAACAGATTCTCTGCCAATGAGATAAAAAACCTAGTTTATTCTCAAAAGAAATGTAGCCAATGAATAAATAAAAAGACAATAATTAATTTTTTTTCCAACTTTCACCACAAACTTTGAACACATTAACAAAGTTCAGCAGGCTAAGCTTTTTCCTACTTTCCAAGGCTTTTAAACAGTTAAAAACTCAATAATTCCCAACCATATTCCCATCAATATGGAGACTGTTCCAGGTTGATTCTAATTTAAAAAGGTTGCAAGTAAGACTGAAGCCTAAACCTAGGGCAAATCTAGCAATAGAAGGCTACCAGAATGCATAAATGGACAGCTAAAGGTTAGCAAAATGTTTCCGCAGATAAGCAACATCTAGCAAACGAAATAACTCAAAAAGTCAGATTTTTTATAGAATGATTAAATTGAAGACCAAAACAAGTAAAAGGATAACCTCGAAATGAATCATCACTGTCATCCATAATGATGTTGAACTCTACTAAAAAAGAAACATTAATAACATACCATCCTACAGTGTTATTGTCCACATTAACCTCTCTTAGACATCTCATCATTTCCAGCTGATAATTGGCCCCATCTGCTTCAATTTCCTCATCTTCTTCCCTTGTCTTAGACATGGTAGTGCAGAAAAATGAGAGAAAGCATAACATCGATGGACATTGCTAAATGGTTGCAACTTATTTGGTCTAAGATTTGACAAATCATTTCATACCGGGAAAGGAAAACAATTGGTCACTTCAAGAACACTGCCAACATCTAAACCAAGAAGTTGACCTGTGACAAGAGCTGGCGAGAATTCATTGCAATGTTTAATTATCTTCAGAACGGCCTGCACAGAATCAACCAGAGAATATATATTTTGTGAGAGACTTCTTTTATAATAGAACTAAGTAGCACATGCAAGCAAGAACTTTCATAATTATATCTTAATCAAAATATAAGAGCAATTGGTAAGAATTCCAAGTCCCCAGAAGAATAAATCATGGCCTATCTGTTTTCTTGACCATTTATTTGGATTTAAAGTATAGCACAAAGGCAGAAGCTCCCATTCGCGCTACATGATGTGCACAGCACAAGTAACAAATTATATTACAAAAAAAAAAGTCTACGACAATATTTTGATAGGGTAATTTTAGAACAAGTTTGACTGTGCAATAGGTTAATAACAGATGACCCTTTACTTTTGAAAAAAATGATTCTGCTCGGTAGAAAGCTAAATCTGATCCTTCTAACTATAAATTACATATGAGTACCAGTGTTTGAATGCATGTGAGTGTCGATTATGTTTTTCTTCTTTTACATGTTGAACCATACAGCATGATCCATACAAGACTCATATAATACTTTCAGTATACTACGCATGTTTGGTCTCTAATGGCCCCCAATATGTTTTAACACACTCTTTGGACTCTACAGGAAACATGTAGACTAGGAAAGGCTTCATCGATTTTTCACCTAGAATAAGCTTACAACTTTTACCACCATCGCTCACCCACCATTCCCAAGGAGAAAACGAAACAGATTTCTCCTGGCTCCAGTTTCCTAGCAAACCCACCTCAACATCTTCGATACCATAAGAATCAAACTGTCTGAATTGACATCAGCAAATCTTCAGTATAGTAAATTTAAGATACCAGAGAAACAACTAATCCATAGCTCTTTCAAAAGACGTACATGGATGAGTTGAAAAAATACAAGTTCCCAAACAAAAGCAAAAAATCTAGCAAATCATACGAAACATAAACTAGTGCAATGGAATTTCGAGCAGGTCCACATGACGAATTCCAATTTTTTGCGCAAAACTCCCTCAAATTGAAGACTACAAAACAACGAGGAAAAAATATAAAAGCATTTTCTCACGTCAGCTACTACAACCTAATTCTTTTTTATCAACTTGTCCTCGGAAATTGAATTGTAACCTTAAGTTCGCTAAAACAAAATGGACGGAGTATTAAAAAGAAAAAAAAGGAAGGAAAATGACATAAAATGATCCAAGATTTACCAGCCCTTCCATCTGAACAACTCGCAGAGGCGGCGTAACCTCCTCGGAGGAGACAGCTTGAAGAAAAGAACGCACCATGGCTGCCAAAAACCAAAACCCAACCTCAGGAGAAACTACGAGTAGCCAAAAAAAAGCGATCTATCGGTCGAAGAGATTAAGATCGAGACAGAGAACCATCGAAGGAATTGATTCGACAAAAGATGGGGATTCACTCACGATTCGCCATCAGAGACGAAACGGTGGGTTTAGGGCACGGCGCGAGGAACAGAGAAGCCGAGAGGCGTCCTTTATGCGCCGCTTCCTGCGGAGAAGAGGGGTGTTGCGACGACGAGGGTTACTTGGTTTTAAGATCGACTCCGAAGTAGGATTACTAATCCTGCGTCGCTGCAAACGGGTACAATCGCAAACACGATCCGACAACGGATATAACAACCCAAATTTTAAAGACAAACTACGTTAGGATTGGCCTAATTTCATAGTTCTAATACGATTCAAATTATTTGAAGAACTATGAATTCAAATGGGAAAATATTTTTTTTGAATCAGGAAATGCTTGTTCTATAAATAAATACTTGTATCTCAAGGTTGGTAAGCGAGAGAGTTAAAAATATTTTGGATGCTTTGATGTTTTCATTTAATAGATCTATAAAGAGTATGAAATCTTGTTTTAGATATATAAAAAAAAATTTGTATCATAAAAAAATAATATAATATGCAAATATGAATCATGGAGATGCGGGGTATCGATCCCCGTACCTCTCGCATGCTAAGCGAGCGCTCTACCATCTGAGCTACATCCCCATTTAAAATAATATCTTGACTTTTCATATATCTTTAATAAAAATAGATACCGTAATAGACAAACTGGCATATTCATGCAATAAAAATATATATGCAATATGACGGCCATAAATTAGATGTTGCAGTCATTTCTTATCATTCTACTGATGACGTATTTACTGAAACAGCTAATAAATACAGAACTGTGACTACCAGCAACAGAAAATTTACCTAGATTTTCTGTTATAAGTTGCCTGAGAACTATGACAAGTCAACGATAGATGTTCGGAATTAACCCCAAATCCAATATAAGCAGTTCGATTTGGAAGTCGTTCTGCAACATCAGAAACTAGCATGCTGAAATGGTAGTCATTGGTCAAGCAAGTAAAAGACCAATTTTGCAAAAATATTGCAGTTGCAACAAATCATGAGAATTAAAGAGGGCATTTATTGGACTGACTGACTAACAGTTCAGCAGCATACAAGCATTCACATAGCATATTCATTACAGTTTGATGTCATGGTCAGCTACTGCTGTCGTAAAGTGGCAATTTTGTCTACATGGCATAGTCGGATATGCAATCCATGTTTAGACAATATACAGAATTTTTGGTAGATATGGAGCCACGAAAGCAACACAGAATCACCAAGATGCTCCGAATAATTAGCTAGTGCCAACAAATCAAAATAAAAAATTTCAATTGGAGCGCGTGCCTCCCATGAAGGTCCTTGGGTCAGGGCAGGTCCCAGTGAATTGAGCCTGAGAGAAGTCGAAACCTGGATTCTGCAAATTGACAATGAAAATGATGATATTAGAGCTTGGTGTGACTTTACTGGTCTCAAGGACCAAAAATTGTATTATATTATGTGCATAGAAGATTTGAGGGTAAAATTTGCTGGAAAAATTTATGAGTAGTTAATATAATTATCACTTAATGACTACGAGAGACGTCTACAGAGTGTAGAAATCACTGGGTCACAGAAATACAAGTTTAAGCTTCAATCTGCTAGCAAAACTTGGTTAACCTACCACATGAATGGATGACAGGTGTTTTGCTAATACCTCTAAAGCTTCTCTTTATATTATTAAACTTGTATTTGATATATTTGGTCTTAGTTCTACTTAATAATGAAACGCCTGCCATCTATATTTTACACATAACTCTAGTATGAAGTTACCACAAATTGCCTCCCGTTATACAAAGCAATGTCATCAACCAACAGCATATCATGAAAGTTTATTTATGGCTGTTATGGAGTGAAATGATTGTGAGCTGACCCTGATTTAAGCCTAGATGAGCCTGACAATCCACAGAATCCATGTGGACCACGTGTTTTGTCGTCAAACAGGGGTTGTTGACTCTTGTTTTGCTTAGGTAAGAAAAGTAGTATTGGGTACTTAACCCTCTCTCGTGTTCTTTAACATGATCATGTTTTAGTGGAACTAGCATTTTCACAAGCCCTCCCAATCTACAATTTATGTTGAATTCCTGCTGGAGATTGAGTTGAAACCACTCCTTGTTGGTATAGGATTCAGTGGCATATGGGTCATGTGATGCTCATGAAGGAGATGCTGCCCCATAACAATGGCTTACATGAAAAGAAAGATGCATATAACTACAAAGAGCTCATTGCTATGTCAGTTGAACTTCTTTTGCTTTCTTTTTTCCTTTCTTTGGAACAAATACCCAAACAATAAGGCAAAGGATTCGAAAGAATATGCAATGATACAACAAGCAAGCACAATGAACCTAATTAGGTCAATGAATGTGTCTATGGCACTATTTGTGATGCAAAATAGCTTCAAGGATCCAATTTCATCCACAAGCTGAAGATTGTAATTCAAACTCATCAATCTTAAGTTCAAGTCCAAATGCAGAATATAGGGAGACCATTAGACAGCAGAAGCAATTGAATAATTGATACAACTGTGAAGGCTTCAGTTAAATTGCCTAAGGTCCACAATTGAGGCTAATATCTGTAATAACTGATAAGTTATTTGATAAGATAAGGAAATCTATCGAGACCCTATTAAATCAGAGAATCTGTAATGCCCCCCTTTTTGAACTTATCAGAAATATTACAAACCCCCGGATGCAACACCCCCAACCCCCCCCCCCCCCCCCACCCCCACCCCTCCAACCACCCCCCACACACACGTCATAATAAAGCTTCAAGCAAAATCAACAACATTTGATGACTCCATTATAAGAAAGACATTTTCTTTTTCTAGTTTTTTTATCTGGAGTTTCAATTAGAGTAGGAATCCTAGTTCAGGTTGACATACTTCACAGAAAAATGATCAGCTATTTAAAACAAAAGCTGTACAAGAAATATTTAATAAAAAAAGATTTCATTAGTAACATGGGCCTCTGTTTCTTTCCTCTCTCATTGTCTCTATGATTCCTGCATTTCTCCAAATTTACTCTACAAAACCTTATTTCGTGTTCTCCCTGCAAAGTGCAAAGCACTCCAATTCACTACTAGAGGCCATGGTGCAAAGAACCAGCGAACCTTGAGCATAGCAGAAAAGTGTTGGCACCTGGCATGACGCCATGCCCCATGCCACCAGTATCATGCTGGTACACTGTTTGGCATGATTATCATGTGCAATCCTAAAGCTGTGTTCTGATAATATAATCTAAAGTCTAAACTTCATAACATGTTAGTTCAAGTGTAAGAATAACACCAATCAGACTGAATAATATGATCCAATTCTATGGATGTAGCCTCTAAGCATTAAGCTATTCTTTGCATATCAACCATCCTGGAGCTCCCAATTCTTACACAAGTAAAAATGAGGATAAAGTATATATTTGTTCTTTCCAATAAACTTGCCTAAATTGAGTTTCGTCAGTAATCTAAGTTTAGCACCAGAAAGTTCATTATAAGTATATAAAGATTTAATAGGTCATGCAACGAATGCCACAAAATCATAACCTACTAGGAGAATAACCAGACCGGCAGGAAGCATAAGCATATTCCTATCAGGAGCTGACACACGGTTAAACCAAAAACGCACTGAAAAACCATGCCCCTTTTAGACATAATAAGCAAGAAAATCAAACTTTACCTCTTCCTGGAATCTCTGAAGCATAAGGCGCTTCTGTTCAAGATCTGCTGAATATGGATCCAGTGCACCCTGACCAAGTATGGGAGATGACCAAGTTTGTCCTTTGTCCCTCTTCTGTAGTGTTACATGCATGATCTCATCCTCTTTTTTGTAGAAGATAAGAAAATATATCATCAGTTTTCATACTAAAAAAAGAGAAGACTATTGAACTCCATTAAGTGTGATATAACTAATTAAATTAAGAGCCACTAATCCCGTCTTACCCTTTCTAATTATTTCTCCTTACTTCTCCTCCCACCACTAATCTGCAATGTTTCATCTTACCTGAAAGATGCATTCAACCACCTCAAATGGCTTTTCCTCATTTTATCATCAATCAGAATTAACAACAAAAAAGCTATAGTTAACCTCCTGTCCAAGAAAACTGACCTTCAGCTTATCCTACATGATGATGAGGCATCCTTTAGTTTGTACTCTTTGACCCTCTTGTAAATATCACCTGGTTAAACTTGTTGCTCAGTCCAAAAGGCACCTCCCATTTTGTATTAAAAATAGCATGACTGTGTAAGATAGATGTATTTCCTGAACATCATATCCGATCCTCCCAATGCCATGGCAGAAGCTTCTTACACTAGGATTCCTCCTACTATGGATGGGCCTTTGGTTCAGTCGTAGGTAGATCTATGTCCTGAATGTCACAGTATAAGCAGAAGCATTCTCTTTGTAGTGGAAAATAAAACTGGGGCCGTCCACTCTTCACAACCTGATGATGGTTGGAGACCATATGTCATGACCCGAGCCTGGGGTGGCCTATCAACTTCGTTTGACCCAAACAACTAGTCAAAATGCTTATGCTGAAGTTGATAGTAGTATACTCATCAGATCTTTAAAAGCCAATCTTAGTCTTGCCCACTTTTGATGTAAAACTAATTGGGGTGTTACAATTTCCCCTCACTCAAGGACTTTACGTCCTTGTTAACGCCCAGCATAGCCCAGATCAAACTCTAGCATGGTGCATGTGAGGCGTAGTCCAGTGGTGGTTCCACGCCGTAATGAGTCCTCTGACTCCGTCCACGAGTAACCCTTTTCTACTTGAGCCCCCTCACCATACTAGGTCAGCTCTGATACCAAATGTCATGGCCCGAGCTTGATAGGCTAACTGGCCTATCAACTTCATTTAACCCAAACCATTGGTTAAAATGCTTAAGCCAGTGATTTAAAAAGCGCTAGGCGCCAAAAGGCGCCAAGGTCCACAAATGCCCGAGGCGCTAGGCGCTCGCCCGAGCGAAGCGAGGCGCTAAAATATAAAAATATATAATATAATTAATAAATATAATTATTTAGAATTTTAAATAAAAATATGCTATTAAATTAAGAAAATCTAAGATATAAAATCACAATGTCACATTAACAAAAAGTTTCAAAATTCAAAACAATAAAATTTTTACATCAAAGTCATTCATCATAATCGATATTATCGTCATTTTCACACAAATCATCTTCATTGAATTCGTCTTCTTCCTCTTGTCCTTCGATTCCTTCCTCTTCATCAAGATATGTTTCATTCTCTATGTCTTCAACAATAGCAGGAGCTGAGCTTGATGCTTTTGCACTCATTTTTCTCTTTGACATCTGTCTTGTATATGTTTGTAATTCTCCAGCACCTGAAGCTCTTGCCACATCTCCCCATGTCAATCTATCATCTTCAAATACAAGCTCGTCTTCAGCATCTTGCAAGTTAGCACCCATTTCTCCTACTAACCACTCGTTTGAATCATCAATATCTTGCAATGAGATTGAATCAAATCTATTTTTCAAATCATGACGAGTCTTCAAAGCTTGATTATACTTTATGTAAACAAGATCGTGCAATCGTTGATGTTCTAGCCGATTTCTTCTCTTCGAGTGAATCTGTCATGTCATATAATTTAAAAATATATTAATACATATATCTAAATAAATAAATAAATTAAAACAAAAATATTTAGTAATACTTACATGCTCAAAGACACTCCAGTTTCGCTCACAACCCGAAGCACTACATGTCAAACTAAGTACTTTGATAGCAAATTTCTGTAAGTTCGGGGTGGAATTTCCAAATAGACTCCACCATTCAGCTGCAAAATTTATGTTATTATTAGCAATAACATAGTAACATAATATATATGAAATTAATTATATCAAATTATTAATACCTGGAGACGTAGTTGTCCTGGATCGAACGGCAATTGGAATTCCAAAAAGACCTTCGGCATTTTTATATAAAGATAATTCATGAATAATCTTATCTTGAACCTCAAGGTTGGGAACTAATCTTGCAACGCACTGATATAACCCACCCAAAACTTCTGCATCAAATCCAACAGATTTAATCTTATAAAAGAATTCAGGGTTCAAATAATATCCTGCTGCATGTAAGGGACGATGAAGTTGACAATTCCATCTTTCGTCAATGATTGTAAAAATTTTCTCATATTTTTCTTCATTTTCATTAAAAGATCTTTTAATCGTCTCCTTTGCTCTATCCATAGCCTCATAAATATATCACATTGCAGGCTTATTTTCATTATCCACCAACCGAAGGACTCGAACAAGAGGGCCCATTACCTTTAATATATAAACTACATGATTTCAAAAGGATGGCATTAAGATGATATCAGCAGCCCTCTTGCCTTTTGCTTCTTTTGCCCATTTGCTTGTCACCCATTTCTCAGAGGTAAACATATTTCTCAGAGTATGTTTTTGACGATGCACGCTCTGTAATGTCAAGAATGAAGTAGCAAATCGGGTGACACCATGTCTCACTAATTGTAATTCTCTCATCATATTCAAGCCCCAATGTGATTATAAAGAAATCCAACAACAAAAATTGCCCTTTCTAAGGTTTTCTTGATTTCTAAGATCTTTCCAATATCCTCCAACATTAAATCAATACAATGTGCTGCACATGGAGTCCAATACAAGTGTTGTCTTTTTGATTCAAGCAATTTACCTGAGACAAAGGATAACAAAAATGATAAGACTTAAGAGTTTAACATACTTAATTAAAGATAAAATAAAAAAATCAAAAGATGAATATTACCAGCTAAAACATAGTTGCTTCCATTGTCGGTTATGATTTGAACGATATTTTGTTCTCCAATTTCTTCCACGAAGTTGTCAAGTAAATCATATATCTTGTCTCCAGATTTTACAAAAGATGAAGCATCTATTGACTTCACAAACATAGTCCCTAAAGAACAATTAACCATAAAATTAATTATACTCATGCGCCTCCTATCAGTCCAAACATCTGACATAATAGAGCAACCATGTGTTGCCCATGATTCTTTATGACCCTTTAGTAAGTCATTTGTATAATTCAACTCTTTTTGCAGCAATGGAACTCGCATCTCATAATAACTTGGAGGTTTTAATCCTGCACCATATCTTCCAATAGCTTCAATCATATCCTTAAAACTGTCTAAACGAGTTGTACTAAGGGGAATACCAGCCTGATAGAAGAAGCGAGCAATGTGCTGAATTGTTCTTCCTCTTATTTCTTTATCACAAGCATCACTTATATTTGTTTGTCTAAATTTTGAACCTCCTGCTTACCCTTGTTGTTTCTAGGATCCTTGAAGCATATATAGATCCATCGGTCCTTTTTTACCTTTCTTAGTACTCATAACTTCTTTTCCCTTTTTGTCGTATACTCTTTTTTCACTTGGGTTAATACTCGTAGAATAATCTTCTTCTTCATCCCTGAGATGTTCAACATTGTCTTCTGGTAAATTCCCGTAAGATTCATTCTTTTGTGTCTTCTTTTCATTCATATAACTCAGCAATTCTTCTTTTACCTCAGGTGGACATTTTTTGCAAGCTGCTGCATTCTTGAAATTTCCTACTAGATGTTGTTTTGCACGAAAAATACCACCTCTGGTAGTCTTATCGCAGAATATGCAAGTCACTGCATTAGGATCTTTCGGATCCTTCAAATAATTATACTTCCATGCAGGATGTTTTTTTGATACCATTGGAGACTCTATTGAGTTGCTCTCGACACTTGCCATTTATGTTGAAACCTAACAATAATTTCAAATAAATAAAAATTATCAACATTAAAATTAAAATAATATATTATTAATCTATTAACAAAAAATTAATCATTTCAAAATTCAAATAAACTTAATATTAAGAGTATACTGAGCCTGATGGAGAAACGAGGAAGCAGCGGCGAGCGGCGGCAGCAGCAGCGGCGAGCGGCGGCAGCAGCAGCGGCGAGCGGCGGCAGCAGCAGCGGCGAGCGGCGGCAGCAGCAGCGGCGAGCGGCGGCAGCAGCAGCGGCGAGCGGCGGCAGCAGCAGCGGCGAGCGGCGGCAGCAGCAGCGACAGCGAGAAAGGGAAAGGGAGCGGAAGGCGCGAGCAGCGGGAAGGCTCGCGGGAGGCGCGAGCAGCGGGAAGGCTCGCGGGAGGCGCGAGCAGCGGGAAGGCTCGCGGGAGGGCTCGCAGGAGGCGCGAGCAGCGAGAGGGCTCGCGGGAGGCGCGAGCAGCGAGAGGGCTCGCGGGAGGGCTCGCAGGAGGCGCGAGCAGCGGGAAGGCTCGCGGGAGGCGCGAGCAGCGAGAGGGCTCGCGGGAGGCGCGAGCAGCGGGAAGGCTCGCGGGAGGCGCGAGCAGCGAGAGGGCTCGCGGGAGGCGCGAGCAGCGAGAGGGCTCGCGGGAGGCGCGAGCAGCGAGAGGGCTCGCGGGAGGCGCGAGCAGCGGGAAGGCTCGCGGGAGGCGCGAGCAGCGAGAGGGCTCGCGGGAGGGCTCGCAGGAGGCGCGAGCAGCGGGAAGGCTCGCGGGAGGGCTCGCAGGAGGCGCGAGCAGCGGGAAGGCTCGCGGGAGGCGCGAGCAGCGGGAAGGCTCGCGGGAGGGCTCGCAGGAGGCGCGAGCAGCGGGAAGGCTCGCGGGAGGCGCGAGCAGCGAGAGGGCTCGCGGGAGGGCTCGCAGGAGGCGCGAGCAGCGGGAAGGCTCGCGGGAGGCGCGAGCAGCGGGAAGGCTCGCGGGAGGCGCGAGCAGCGAGAGGGCTCGCGGGAGGGCTCGCAGGAGGCGCGAGCAGCGAGAGGGCTCGCGGGAGGCGCGAGCAGCGAGAGGGCTCGCGGGAGGGCTCGCAGGAGGCGCGAGCAGCGGGAAGGCTCGCGGGAGGGCTCGCAGGAGGCGCGAGCAGCGAGAGGGCTCGCGGGAGGCGCGAGCAGCGGGAAGGCTCGCGGGAGGGCTCGCAGGAGGCGCGAGCAGCGAGAGGGCTCGCGGGAGGCGCGAGCAGCGGGAAGGCTCGCGGGAGGGCTCGCAGGAGGCGCGAGCAGCGGGAAGGCTCGCGGGAGGGCTCGCAGGAGGCGCGAGCAGCGGGAAGGCTCGCGGGAGGCGCGAGCAGCGGGAAGGCTCGCGGGAGGGCTCGCAGGAGGCGCGAGCAGCGGGAAGGCTCGCGGGAGGGCTCGCAGGAGGCGCGAGCAGCGAGAGGGCTCGCGGGAGGCGCGAGCAGCGAGAGGGCTCGCGGGAGGCGCGAGCAGCGAGAGGGCTCGCGGGAGGCGCGAGCAGCGGGAAGGCTCGCGGGAGGGCTCGCAGGAGGCGCGAGCAGCGGGAAGGCTCGCGGGAGGGCTCGCAGGAGGCGCGAGCAGCGGGAAGGCTCGCGGGAGGCGCGAGCAGCGGGAAGGCTCGCGGGAGGCGCGAGCAGCGAGAGGGCTCGCGGGAGGGCTCGCAGGAGGCGCGAGCAGCGAGAGGGCTCGCGGGAGGGCTCGCAGGAGGCGCGAGCAGCGAGAGGGCTCGCGGGAGGGCTCGCAGGAGGCGCGAGCAGCGGGAAGGCTCGCGGGAGGGCTCGCAGGAGGCGCGAGCAGCGAGAGGGCTCGCGGGAGGCGCGAGCAGCGAGAGGGCTCGCGGGAGGCGCGAGCAGCGGGAAGGCTCGCGGGAGGCGCGAGCAGCGGGAAGGCTCGCGGGAGGGCTCGCAGGAGGCGCGAGCAGCGAGAGGGCTCGCGGGAGGGCTCGCAGGAGGCGCGAGCAGCGGGAAGGCTCGCGGGAGGGCTCGCAGGAGGCGCGAGCAGCGGGAAGGCTCGCGGGAGGCGCGAGCAGCGGGAAGGCTCGCGGGAGGGCTCGCAGGAGGCGCGAGCAGCGGGAAGGCTCGCGGGAGGCGCGAGCAGCGGGAAGGCTCGCGGGAGGGCTCGCAGGAGGCGCGAGCAGCGGGAAGGCTTGGGTAAGGGTTAGGTTTAGTTGGTTCGATTGAACCAACTAACAACCGAACCAGACCCAAAATCCTGGTTCGGTCTTGGTTTACCCAGGCGCTCGCCCGAAGCGCCCAGCGCCTGGGCTTGGGCGAGCGCCCAGGCGGCGCCTGTTTGAAGCGCGCCGCCTGGGACATTAGCGAGGCGCTCGGGCCTCGCCTCGCCTCGCCCGAGCGCCTAGGCGAGCGCCCGAGCGCCTTTCTTAATCACTGGCTTAAGCTGATGTTGATAGTAGTATCCTAGTCCGACCCTTATAAGTCAATCTTAATCTTGTCCACTTTCAATGTAGGACTAATCGAGATGTTAAATCATGAACTAGATTACCCATTTAATTAACAGTATAAAAGAATTTTTTGCAAAAGTTATTCAAAATCCTTCACTTCTCAAAAGCCTTCCTTTGATCATGATAAGTTGCAATGGAAATTCCATTTAAGTTAATAAAGACGACATTATATCTCTTCACATCCAAGCTCAACCTTTCACCACTTGTCTCTTGCTAGTTGCTAGCAACCTATTTGTCCTCTTAAGCCAAAAACAAAGATTAAAAGCTGCAAGATGCTATTGCTGAATACCATGAAGAAAGTGGATAAGTTTGTTAAAGTCGAGGGCAAGAGATCCTCCTTCCCATTCTCAACAAAGACACTTCCAAAAAATTGTGCTACTTTGTCATAAGAAGACGGATTATAAGAACTATTCACAGTTATGAATGTGGACAACCTGCAAAGGACTTGTTCAATTTTTAGTAGATAGATACAGACATGAAAGTTATGCAAGATCATTTGTAACCCGCACTATTTTGACAAACACTAGACAAAATGTTGGTGGATATTAGCATGAATCAAACATTTTATTCCTTCAGTTTATGTTCAAAAATTCTAACAAAGTTTCGTGGGTAGCCCAAAATTAGCACGATGGTAAAAAATGTAACAAATAACAGGTGTATTCGTCATTTTAGGTTCTGTCCATCGGCAACTTCAAATCTGATCATGTATGCATGTATATTCAGTAGACACAAGCACCTTTTGTAAGTTAAGAATGTAAAAGGTGTTGAATACAAAGAACAAGCTTGGACACATGCATGCACACCAAAAAAGCAAAAAAAAGGTTAGGATGATTTTATAAAGTGTATTATATGTACTAAAAATGTATTGCTGACAGATACCAGGCACGGAAACTAGAAGGACAAAATACAAAAAAAAAAGAAGCAATAAACTGATACATCAAAGGGGCTTAAAATCTCAAGCAGAGATGAACTAGCTCTTAAAGCTTCTCTGCAAATCGACGAGAGAAAACAATTCAGTGACAGTGTGTAATTCTCACCGTTGATAAATAACTCTAAATACCAGTAATAATCTGATGCCATTTAATCCAGGGCTTGTCTGATTCCCTACATTAACTTACTAAATCCACTACTTAGCTTGATCTAACCAACCAATTCCATTACCAATAAAATCACCACAAAGCCCTTATGAAACGACGAAGAATTGAGACAAGGAAAATAAATCAAAACTTGCAAAGAAGAAGGACACATTACCAAGGGTCCAAAACGACGAGTCAGTCTTCACGGGGCAGGCGAGATCATGCTGACAACAAATTGAAGGCATTGAGGAAAAAGAACTATCAACAATCAACCAAAAATATGACTAGAGAAAGGAAACGCATACATTGAGATAAGGGGGATTTCCCTTGATGCCCAATTCGATGTGCGCGGACTGGATCTTGCAGTAGAACAGCTTCTTGGGGACATTGGCAGGGAGGTCGATGTAGATGTTGACTTCATCTAGGGTTTGATCCCATTCGAAGACCTTCTGACCTAGATGAGGGAAACCAGCAACACGTAATAAAACTATTCGGAAACCTCAGCAACCGCGGAGGAAGACGGAGGAGATTCCGATGAGGGATCGAGGCCTTTACCGCCATGGGAGAAGCTGTGGCGCTTGTCCGGTGCCAACTTCTCCGCCATCACCCCCTCCTCTCGGGTCCTTCTACGACTACCCGTACGGATTAAGCCAAGATGCAACTTGTTATTAGTACAGCGAAAACCATGCCACGGTCGCATGGTTAACTTCGGAAACCCATTCTTTTTTATTTATATTTATATATTTACTCATGTAATTAATAACCTTTATCATTTCAATCTCTATACTTTTAAAAATTATATTAAAATTTAAAATAAAATATTTAATCTTATTTACCATTGAACATACGTTGACTTTGTTTCATTTCAATTTAATATAATATTTCTATTAGATAATCGATGATGTAAGAAAAATAAAATTAAATATTTAAATAATTTATTTTTATAAGTATAAAAATCCGAATGTAACATTTGAAAGTATAAGGATCGAGATATTATGATAACTAATTATAAAAGATAATTAATAATTAATTCATTTACTTTTATAGACATAATAATAAGATAATTTTTATTAAAAAATAATCATACTCATAATACCCCCATTCACCGTCGCCTTTACTTTTTTGTACCGCTTTCGTCATCACCTATAGCTCTCATGCCTTCCTCTCCTCTTTCGTCATCACCATCCTTAATGTAGAGCACAGGGACAAAGAAAAAAATGGAAGGAGACAACGATGAATCTGACAAGCAACCGATAGCAATGAAGGAGGAGGCATGGAGGAGAGTGACAATTTTAATCATTTTCAGATATGATTTAAAGAAAAAACTAAAATGAGGTATGGAAAATACCTATATATATATAATATAAATATATATATAAATATATATATGTATATATTAGAAAACGATAGGATCTGTTGCTCTCATATGCGTATATATCTCTCGTATAGAGATGTCTCAACAACACTATAATTTCATACAGAACGTGTAATATATATTAATGTCATATATTAGAAAAAAGTTTATCGATTAATTTAAATTTCACGTGTTATTGTCTTTCTATCGTGACTACCTTTTAGAAAAGCAAATTCTGACGCTCGACAACGATGCGCTTTAGATTAACTAAGCCGCTATTGTTGACAAATCATCCAAACAAATTTATTACTCGATCTCTTTGTTTTGTCTATTTATTATTATTATTATTATTTTAAGTAAAAATATTTAATGCCAAAAAAAATGCTTATGATCGAAAATGTTAATAGTAACAATATTTCTTCGCACATCCTAAAATGCGTTATGTATAGAAGATTAGAGTGTGAAAATGTCATCCATTATAGCTTGAATTTTGTTTGTTTAACACTTTGGGAAAATTATCACTCAAATATGTCTGCTAACTGCTGACATCACTCGGATTGCATGCGAGAGGAACGCAATGTGATCGATCAAATGCCTCGAATACGACGAAGGGTGATTTTGTAAATTCAGTCGAGCGTATGAACAAGAATAGCACCAGAAAGAAGAAACAAAGGCAGCGCAGCCTCCTCTCCGTCTCCTCGAGCGTCGGAATAGGAGGGAAGGCTGCGAGAGAAAGATAGAGGAGATAGGAGAAGGTGGGGAGAAGCTATACGAAGCGAAGACATGGCTCTCAGAGTGACCCTTCCACCGAAGATGTCCCTCGTCCTCGCTCCTCCCAAGCCGAATCTGGGATCCCCTAGGGTCTCCATGGCCTCCGCTATCCGTGCTTCCGCCGCAAAGTGAGCTCCTTTCGCCCCAGAAAAAGCTCCCCTTTGTTCCATCGGAAGCTTTTTGGTTCCGCTCCTGCGGGTGCATGTTTCGTGATCGGTCTCGATCGGCTCCCGTGTTGCATTTGAATTGTTCCTTCGAGGTGCCATCGTGATTTAAGCGATTTGGGTTTGTCGATCTGATGATACGGAAGTGTTTCGCTCTTATTGCATTTGGTTCCAACATTTTCGGAGTCGATTTGTTCTTCTTGGCCGTTGAATTATTCGATTCCAGATATATTGTAATTAATGAGTGTATTTGTTTGCTCATCCTGATCGATCTTATGATGCTTGATCTGCTATTTGCATCATTTGAAATGGCTCAGGTAGTATGCTTTGGTTTTAGTCTCCGTGCCCGTCGTTTTGCCTATGAGTAAAGAGCTTTGATGCATGCGTGACTTGTTCTCTCGAGGATGCCCTGTCCAAAAGTTCGTTTTTTTTGGGATTCTGGCAATTTTGGTTTGGACACAATGTTTGTTTGCTTCTGTGGTTTGAGTTTGATGACCGTGAGTTGTTGAATGCTGGCAAGAATCTGGCGCTAGCTTCTTGTTCGCATGTGTTTGTTCTATTTAACTTTAAAGAAAAGAATCTTCTTACCGTATAACTTTGGTGCTGCTGACGTACCGGAGAGGCCACAACAAAATCTGTGGCCTCAAGTGTTTGACATAACCTTTTTCAGAGAGGTCAATATCAAGTGTGTAATTGTTGGAAGTATGAGGTAAGAAGTTATAGATGAGAAAGGAATATGCTTGATGTTTGGCTTGGGCCTAATCATAAATGATGAATTATCTACAGATCAGTATCATATACATACCATGGTTGTATACCTCAGCTTTACATTTCAGAATTTTCGTAATGATACTTGTGAATTAGGCATCAAGGTAGTGGAATTTGTTGTTCAATTTGGATATAGTAATTGCCAGCTTTGGAGATAGAATATTATGTGCTTTGTTTTCCTTGGTAAAAATCTAAATTATTGGACTTTCTCTATCGTGTACGTAGTTAATGAATTTGAATAATTATGTCTAGTAATCCCTATTAATGCTGTTTCTGAACTCCACCCGTGGTGCTTACTTGTGGTTGCATATATGATTGCTTTAGCTTCCAAAAATTTTCTTTTACAACTTATCTATTCCCAATTATATTATCAGAAAATTTGCTACAATTTCAAAGCATTGTGTGAGATATAAACTATTTGACAAGTACATGGAGTGAAGCATTAAGACCATGAATATGATATTTCTCATTCTAAAATTATTGATGATGCATATTTCTTCTCTTTTCAGGTTAATTTTCCATGAATAACTCATGTAAAAGAAAACCACCTTCTGCATTCTTGATGAATTATTTCATTTTCTTGTTTTTAGCATTTATTTGGCAAGTAAATCTTTCTTTTTTGGGGGAGGGAGGGGGGGGTGTGCAATCTTGCTTATGGTGAGAATAAATTTCAAAAAGCATTTTCTGCTAGGCAAAGTTTAAGAAGTAAGGCAATCCTTAGAACATGTATTGGAGGATGCCTTGTGCACTGATCTTCTTCTTCTTCTTCTTTTTTGGCAATTGCAATCACATTTTTTATTAGTTAACCCAGCTATTTAATCAATATAAGTTTGTAGTAATTTTCTTCTGTACTCCTATAACTCGAATGTACTTATGACAACGGACATATTACAAGCCAAATGGGTAAGTTCACGACAGGATTAACTAATTATAGCCATAGCTCATTTATTCTAAATGTTGATGTTGCTACATGCATTCTGCATCTCCTATAGTAATAAGTCATTAATTTTTTGCTAAGTTGACATCTATATAATATAATCAGCCACAATGGATTTAGGTTGTTTGCAAGAAACTCTCTCCTTTCGTCATGAAAATCATGCTTAATTCCTTGTTAAATTTTTTGGTGTTGTATATCTCCATGTATGTGTTGTCCATCCTGATTCAGTTTATGTTGGAACAATAGTAATTGTATACATGTGTATAGTATATCATAACAAATAAAAGAACTTTGCATCTCAGTCAAATCATTTCACAGTTTAAGGTTTCTGGGTCAAGCTTAGTGGTTGTTTTGAGTAAACCAAGAACATAAACAACTGTGCTCCATTGTGTGTGATTAATAATCCATCTGTTGCTAGGATAGTTGCATCAATAACCTTCTAGCTTGTAACATCCTAGCTTTTCTGCCTTTCTTGATCAAGCTGATTTCCTTTTATCATTTTAGTCCTTTTTCTGTGACGTTGGGGGTATTCTAGGGCAAGGTCACTCAGACATTTGGCTGTCTAAGATCAATGTATATCTTGAATTCTGTATTTCACATCATAGGGCCATGCCTGTTATGTTCTCACCCATCCCTCAATAACCAAGGTTTAGCATCCAACTAGCAAATCCTGATCCTGATTAGCAGGATAGGATTAAGAATGGGTTATCTTGCAAAGCATGTCTAGTTGCGGTGTAGTTATAGATGTTGAGTATACAAAAACAAATCTCATAATTACTTGTCAGACATGGTTCAGCTTATATATATATATATATATATATATATATATATATATATATATATATATGGCCTGAGGAGGTGTGATTGGAACCTTTTTATGTGGCTTTTCTCCATTAAATTTTTCATACAACTCAAGGAGAAAAATAAAAGTTTTGGTCCATAACTGATGATTCAAGGAGCTGTATAACACATATAATTATGATGAAGCTCCAGCTGTGACTATACTGCCATTCAAGCATTTGTATATGTGTGCATATCAAGTAAACTTATAATGACTATGACAAGGTTTTAACTAGCTGACAAGCTGTCATGCTAAATATATGGATCAACTACATGGGTTGTTTTACTAGAGTCAACACATATAGAACTGCATTGCTTTCAGTTATCTGATGAATTTTGGTTCTACATCTTAATTATTCTGATATTTCACAATTCTCTTTGGCGCCTGCATATATGATCCATTAGTTATCTGCAATCCAAAAATTCTGGAAGACTGCATTACTTGGACATTCTCTTTTATTTTCTCTTTCTAGTGCATTCTTAATGGAAGATAATCTTGGTATTTTCTTTTTTTTCTCAAAATATCAGAATTGAAACTTCAAAGAAGCCCTTCTGTCCTCCTCGCGAGGTACATGTTCAAGTTACACATTCTATGCCGCCTCAGAAGGTTGAGATCTTTAGGGCATTAGAGGACTGGGCAGAGAATAACATCCTGGTACATCTAAAGCCGGTTGAAAAGTGTTGGCAGCCACAAGATTTTCTTCCAGACCCTTCCTCAGATGGATTTTATGAAGAAGTTCAAGAACTGAGAGAACGATCAAAGGAGATCCCTGATGATTATTATGTTTGCTTGGTTGGAGATATGATCACAGAGGAAGCCCTTCCTACATACCAGACAATGCTTAATACCCTTGATGGTGTGCGAGATGAAACCGGCGCAAGCCTTACCTCGTGGGCTATCTGGACAAGGGCATGGACTGCTGAAGAGAACAGACATGGTGACCTTCTCAACAAGTACTTGTACCTGACAGGAAGAGTCAACATGAAACAAATTGAGAAAACCATACAATATCTGATTGGTTCAGGAATGGTAAGTTCCCTGCTCTGCTTAAGTTACTTGGCTTTGACAGCATTCAGATCTCCAGAATTTATCTTTTAATATACTGTCCTCAAAACTTTGGGAAAAATCCTGAAATTTGTGGTTAATCTACTAACTAAGTGCATTAGCAACAAAATCTGCATGATTTTTTTATGTATATTTGAAATTATTTTGACCAGCAATATACTGGATCTGAGACCAAAAAGATATTCTGGATGTATTTAGGCCTGTCTCTATTTTTGTTGGTCATATGTGGCTATTCATTTGAAACAAAATAGCAAGAACCAATACTTTTTAAAAGGAAGAGTGGTGCTAAATGTTAACAACTATGTCTCCTTGATGTCTTTCATCTACTTTCTGGACAAAAACCATAGAATCATGCAATGAATTCTGTCCTCCAGTATTAATTGGAATGTTCTTTCTATTAATCTGAAGTGAAGTTTTGAGGAATGAAAATAGATACTTTAGTATATTACTATATTTTTCAAGGAGAAATGTTCCGTATGAGTTAGGAAACTGTAGAATAGGTTCCTAAGCTGCATTTTGGCTCGGCCAAGGTTAATATTAACTCTTCTGTTTCTGGTTGATTGAAAAACTTAATATTTCCTAAGCTACTTAATCTGCATATATTGATAAGTTGCCTTTCACCAGCACATGTAAATAATTGAAGTTGGAAAGAATGTCAACACGTCAACTTCTTTTGTTTGTTCTGCTTTTGATAGGATCCCAGAACTGAGAATAGCCCCTACCTTGGCTTCATATACACCTCATTTCAAGAACGAGCTACCTTTATATCCCATGGAAACACAGCCAGGCATGCCAAGGAATATGGGGACCTGAAGCTGGCTCAGATATGTGGTACTATAGCTGCAGACGAGAAGCGCCATGAAACTGCATACACCAAGATAGTGGAGAAGCTTTTCGAGATAGACCCCGATGGTACAATGCTTGCATTTGCAGACATGATGAAGAAGAAGATTTCGATGCCTGCCCATCTGATGTACGACGGACGTGATGATAACCTCTTTGAGCACTTCTCTGCTGTGGCTCAGCGGTTGGGTGTCTATACTGCAAAGGACTACGCTGATATACTCGAGTTTCTTGTCGTGAGGTGGAACCTGGAGAAGCTTAGTGTCCTGTCGGGAGAGGCAAGTCAAGCCCAGGACTTTGTATGCACTTTGGCTCCAAGGATACGAAGACTCGAAGAAAGAGCACAGGGGAAGGCGAAGCAATCATCAAGAATTCCTTTCAGTTGGATCAATTACAGGGAAGTGCAGCTGTGAGCAAAAACGACAATCGCTTTCCTATGTTACAAGAAATATCCGATTAGCTCTACGTCTCATATAAAGTGTCTGCATAACTTATGCTGCAGTTGGCTAGTAATAAGGATTTGTCGGATTGAGCATTAGTATCATAAAGCCATATTTATGTTTCTGAATCAGGATGTGAGCTGTCATCTTATCAGGTTATATATAGATTTCTTGGACGTAACATGAATCTTGTAAGGGCTGTTCCGAGGTTTTCATAGATTTTGGAGAGCTTAATCTACAGTTACTTTTAAGTTTTTCATGTACAAGTAATTAAACTGCAGTTAATAATTCCCTCTTTACCTAACTCCCATCTATGCATGATTGCTGAGTCTTTTCTAGTTTCTTTTTGTTGTAAGAGATGATCAGATAATTCTTTTTACATAAAGAAGAAATGTAACTCCAGGGATCTTAATTTGGATCCGTTTAAATTGTAGATCTTGAACCCTAATTTTATGGTTGTTGAGTTCTATACAGTGTCTATTGAAATGAAACCAACAAGGTTCAGACCCCTGTTCTAAAATGGATCTTTGCCCTGTTCATTTCCGATTTCACTCCCTTGCATGCGCGACACAGTACAGCTTCTATATAAATTATTTAGTTGCAGTTAGATTGAGCAATTCACGTTCGATCTAACTTACAGTTGTAACATTATGATTAGTTGGGTAAGATTAAGATTAAGATTGAATTATAAGGATTTGATAAGTATATTATTATTTACATCACTTTAAATATTTTGACTAGTAGTTTAGATTAAATGAAATTAATAGGTTAATTAGTTTATTAGACTTGGGCCATAATATTTAGTATCAGAGTCGATCTAATATTTTAACATGATAAGAGAATTCAAGTAGAAAAAGACTACTCATAGAGTTGAAAAACTCCGAGTTATTTGTACTATACTAAACAGTACATGTGAGAGAAATTATAATACTCGATTAGACACAAAACTAAAATTCTAATGAGTATATTATTTATTAAGTAATCATACATATGAAATTTCTTTTTTACAGTGAAGTAAAAGTAATAATTAATATTCTTAGATGATTTAGAAAATACACATGAAATTATTTTTTTATAGTGAGCTTACAAGTCATTTAAATAAAGTAAAATTAAAATAATTATATAAAATTATCGATCATTATTCGATATAGAAACCTTACAATATATCTTATACCGGTAAGACTTTTTAGGAGTTAGTGAGATGTAATGTGTATCATGTCACATCATCTATTTTAATTTTGTATGTTCCAAACTGCAAAATCCAATCATAATGCTGAATAATTCATGAAAAATCAAAATGACAAAATCTGCACAATAATCTTTAATATTTCTCATATACTATTTATCTAACACTGCAAGCTCTTAGCTTTCTTTAACATCAACCTCCAATCCATGGACTGCACGCGCCGCCTCTCCCAGTGCGCGTGCTCGGAACGAGCAAGTCTGCGACACACAACACTCGGGAGCACTCCCAACGTCAAAAGACCTCACCGTCGTTTTCTATTAGCTTTTGTCTCCCTCCTTCCTCTCCTTCGTGCTCAAAACTACTCTCGAGCTGTGCAGCTTCGGATGGCCGACGCCAACAAAAAGTCAACCGAGAACGACCGTCTTATTCTTCTCACACACAAAACAAAGAAAACCAAATACATCCTCCTTGGGTTTGACTCCGCGTAATCATCTCCGACCATGAACACATGTTCCAGATAATGCTTGTCGGGGAAGGTCTTAACTGGTGACAACAACTTGTAATTTAAATACTTACTGTAAGATTGCATGATTGGATTCTCTTTCTGCCTTAAATCATTAATCTATTTGCACTTATGCGTGATTACATTTTGTTCATCCATAATTATCCTGTTGCTCAGATCATTTGCCCTATGGGTTAAGCTTCAAATGGGGTTTCCACATATTTATCCTTCTAGAGTTTGGAAACAACATATTTGCTGAATCTAACTATAATATTGCACATATCCTTTCCATCAATATTCATAAACAAATTAGTATTATTTGGTTTGCAGTACAAAGATCCCAATATTCTATCTGAAATACACATAATGTTCTTTCAATAATCTTTTAAAGAACATATACCTCATCTACACTTTTATTATGATAAAAATGATATATATATATACTGTTCCCTTTATATATAAAAAATGATAAAAATGAAATCCATCACATATATCCATCCCACTAAAATCCTCCAATATATATATATATACGAAAAATCAGATTTAGAGGAATAAATACAAAAAAAAAATACTATATGTATATATGAAATGTTCCCTTTGCATTGGAGCTGAGAACAGTGTCACTCATCAGATGTCTGAACTCCTGTCACTGTCATCTGCTGCCCATGGTTTTGGTCATGGCATTTATCTTCCAGCTCCAGGAATGAGCTTTCGCCACATGAAACCTTAATCTGTGACATATACTGCCAAATCAAACAACAAAACAAAAGCCATGCATTCTTGTGTTCTTCTTCTCAATTAGATCATCTTCTGATCCCACCACACCATCATAAACTAATCTACCCTTAACGTCACCCTGCCATTTGATCCCCACACCCCGATTCCCTTCACATTTGCAGGAATGATTCCGTTTACACTGCCCTATATGAGCTGGTGTTCATGCAGGAACTGAGCTTGACCCGAGCGATGGAGAGCGACCATCCCTTCCTCTTTGCGCCACAGTCCCGCATATGCAACGAGGACGACGGGTTCGATCCCGTCTTCGAGAGCAACGACCATGAGCTGCTCCAGTTCATGCTCTTCGACGGCGGGCTCGCGGGTGATGGCCATCTGAGCTTGCTGAGGGAAGGAGCGCTGTTCGATGCTGGCGGCCATGAAGGAACCACCGCCGCTCATTACCTGCAGGCCGATGCGCCTTCGGGCTCTCCCGACCTTAGCTTGGAGGTGGACGACGTTCCTCCTGCGAGCGGAGGGTGCCATGATGGTGGCGATTCCCCCGGCGGGATCACCAAGACAAGGAGAGACCGGTCCAAGACTCTGATATCGGAGAGGAAGAGGAGGGTTCGCATGAAGGAGAAGCTGTACGAGCTGCGCTCTCTGGTTCCCAATATAACGAAGGTACAGATACGTTACTCTCCACCTGTTTCAGGCTGTGGTGAAGAGAGGCTTGACGATGGTTATTGCGATGTCGTGCAGATGGACAAAGCTTCCATCATAGCCGACGCAGTCGTGTACTTGAAGAATCTGCAATCTCAGGCGAAGAAGTTGGAGGAGGAAGTGAGCATGCTCGAGTCCTCGTCGCGAGAAGGCCAACCGCTTCAGGTTCCAAGCAGGAAGACGACCAAAGCTACAGATTTGGAGGAGACTGCTGCTGTGATAGGCGGCAACATAATGCAGGTAAACGCATACGAAGTGGGTGAGGGAAGGTTCTACGTGAAGGTGGAGGGCAGCATGGGAGACGGAGCGGCGTCATCTCTCTACTCCGCCATCGAGTCTCTCTTGTGCTTCGATCTGGAGAGCTCCAACTTCTCCCTCAACCCCAATGGATTTGTGTTCACGCTAACCTTCAAAGTATAAACGCCGAACACAGTTCTCTCCATTTGTGCTCTTCTCATTGGATTGATCGTGTTAGGGTTGACAATGTTTCTGTACTGCTGCAGATCGGAGACTTTAGCAGGGAGATGAGTGCATCCTCCATGGAGTTATGGGTGATGGGAGCTCTTCTGAGGGGGGGGTTTCAACTCATGCAGACGACTCCTCCTTTGTAGAGAGCTACTTGTCCTCCACTAGCAGCGGCCACCCCTCACATATTTTGAGCTTTGCGTACTCATCTTTTATTTGTAGACATGTTCACTGTAATAACAATCTGCTCTTCAGGCATTGGAGTGTATGCATGCATCGACTGCCATGAGTTTTATCATGTGGAATCCACCATGCTGAAATCATATGCAATGATGAGAGCACAATCATATAAAATAGAGTTATATGTACCATATAATGGTAAAATAGAGAGATGTAGCAACCGAAGTTATATGTGACTTCGATTGCACAAACAAGTTTCAATTCTTACAAGAAGCAGGCCAAATCATTTGCAGATATCAACTGCCATGATTGTACAGTATAAATGTACTACATAGGTTTGTTCTGATCCCATTAAGGAGGTGAAATATACTTCTTCAGACTGACTTCTTATTTGTTCTTATAATAAAGAGTTCACTAATGACCCTTAACACAACTTGAGATTGTGGTTGACATAATCATAGATCTAGTGTTTGAATACAAGTGTACTACACAGGTAATTTAAGATTAGATAATTGAAACAAAGATATCCAGACCTGGCTTTCTAGATATTGTAATGAAGAGATTCTGACCATTGAATAAGGCTTATTATTATTATTATTATTATTATTATTATTATTATTATTATTATTATTATTATTATTATTATTATTATTATTATTATTATTATTATTATTATTATTATTATTATTATTATTATTATTATTATTATTATTATTATTATTATTATTATTATTATTATTATTATTATTATTATTATTATTATTATTATTATTATTATTATTATTATTATTATTATTATTATTATTATTATTATTATTATTATTATTATTATTATTATTATTATTATTATTATTATTATTATTATTATTATTATTATTATTATTATTATTATTATTATTATTATTATTATTATTATTATTATTATTATTATTATTATTATTATTATTATTATTATTATTATTATTATTATTATTATTATTATTATTATTATTATTATTATTATTATTATTATTATTATTATTATTATTATTATTATTATTATTATTATTATTATTATTATTATTATTATTATTATTATTATTATTATTATTATTATTATTATTATATATTAAAGATTGCAGAAAGTCAACCACTATTCCTGCTTGTATATATAGATGACTTCTTTTATCATAAATCTGACCTCAAGATTCTTCACTATGATAAACTTCTTTAATCTTTTATATTGACAACAACGGAGGGGTTGATCTCTAATAATAAATTATAAGGATTTATGTCCCAAACCTCTTCAATATAAGGATAGAAAAGGTTAAGGATGTCCCAAACCCTTGCATGACATTTATCTTGACTTTGTTATTTTTATGTATTTAGGACTTGCAAAAGTCTACTAATATTTTTGTGGTGACGTAGTGAGTACTGTAATTTCATCAACCAACCCTAAAGGTTTTATGAAGCAATTCTCTTTCTTCAGGTTTTAGCTGAAGACTAAACCTCGATCTCAGGTTTTAGCTGCAAAAGATGAATAATTGTGAATTCTTGAAAAAAATCTCTATGTTTGAGAGATTTTTGTAGAGCTCTCTTGATCATATAAAAAGAGTATTTTTATCCTTATTTTATCGCTCTTGTATTGTGTTTAGTTAGTTGAATTTGCCCTTGCTTGCCTCGCTCTCGTACAAGGAAAGAAAAAGTGTAACAACAATGGCTCTTGTCGCCCTCGTGTGAGCAAGGGCGTAGGTGGTGCTATCATAAGGCGTAAGGAAGGAGAGAGGTGGGGGTGGGCAAATGTTTGACGAGAGCTATTGTGAATCTGTGGCTGAGCGAGTTTAGTGAAGATAAAGGCCTTGCTCTCATATAGACTGAAGGGGCTGTATAAACTGTGCCTATATTGTTGCAGATAGTGGTGGTTATTGCACTATTTGTTGCTAGGTGAGTTCAATTGAGATGGAGGTTTCATCCTTATTGTTGTGTCTCAATAGAATGAGACATTGCCTCTACTAGGAAGGAGGACTATGGATATAGTGAGCATTTTCACAATAGGTCTAAAGGGGCAGAGAGGAGGGGAGGTGATGACAGAGATATTATAGAACAATGACATAGGGCAGATGTGGGTCCGATGGGCGACAATAGATAAAATAATTATTTATGAAAAAAAAATATTATATTAATTTTTTTAAATTAAAAGTGCTCTCGGGGAATTGATCAAATATAAAGATTTTTTTACTTATATATATTATATGTGAAAGAGAGAGAGAGAGAGAGAAATAAATCTAAGTAAAATGATAAATCCTTACTCTAAGTTTTAATTTTCTAATCGTTAGATACTGTGATTGATCTTAAAATATTTATCTTAATATCCTCTTGAAGGAAATCTTAGGAAAAAAAATAATTTGAAGCTAGGAGAGGATAAAGAAAAATCTCACTATCATTTTACTGATAATAATTATTGTTATTTCTGTGGTAAATTCCAGTTATGATAGATTATTACGTTTCTAAACAAGAATTATTTTTCTTTTTGAATAAAAAAAGAAAAGGCCGTAAACCGGTCCCGGCCAGGTCGAACCATACCGGTCCAGAATCGGACCGTGGTGGTGCTTATCATGAAGTTTCTTTATCCTCGTAGGGTCAAGTTCGTCATTTCGGTTCCGCTAGCTAAGCCCGCGCGATCGAATCGGGCTCGATGATACCGACAGTCGAAAGCAGTGAGAGAGGGAAAGAAGCGACGACGCAGAGAGAAATGGCCGACGAGAGGAGCGGAGGGGAGGGTGAAGAAGGGAGGAGTTCGGCCTCCGCGACGAATAACTGGAGAAAGGAGGTCGACGTTAAGCTGAAGCGTCTCCAATCCCTCCTGTTCGGCGCCGATCTCGCCCTGGAGCGGGGTGATCACGCCGCCGCCGGAACCCTTGCTCTCCGCCTCATCGGCTTCCTCGACTCACAGACGAGAAACCCCATTGACGCTTCCTTCGTCAGTCCCATCCGCGCCGAGGCTTCCTCCAAGCTCGCCGCCGCCTCCCGCGCCCTCGCTGTCGACTCGGATCGGTGTGTACCTCTCGCGCTTCCTCTTTTGATATATTCAGGAAATCGGTTGCTATCCGTGCTGTTTGTTGAGTTCTTGAGCTATGATTTGTTGGTTTCTGTTTGAATCATTTTGGTGTCTATTCGAATATGAGGCCGAAACTTGCTGATCTCCACTGTCTTAATGAAATCGGTTTAGGGAAAAAAGAAACATGAATTTTAAGACAAAAAAAAAAAGATCAATGCGGATTTGAATTTTTGGCTCAGTGGAATGGATTAGAGCTACGCAATGTTGTAAACCATTATGGTCATGCTTGGCGCTCAGCTGAGAGTAAAGTGCAACTGGAGATTAGCTTATTTGTGATGGATTGAGCCAATTTTAAGCTGCCTCTTATCTCTCTAATATAAATCCATTAATAGGAAGTCAGTAATACTATGAGCAACTTTAATGACCATTGATAACATTGATATTCAATGTTTTAAAAAAAAAAAAAAGTCTGTATTGTCATTAAAAAGGAGATAGAGGAGACGTTGATTAAATATGATATTTAGATGCAAAATGTAAGATTGGTAAGTGAAAACTGAATGGAATGAAGGGCTCCAATGCTATATTACATTTGCTAAAGCACTTCAGCATAAAGAATTATACTCAGATGGTGCCTATTTCATCGTAGTTATAATGTCGTGAAGTTGATATGGCTGAATATTGTTGATCTACATGAGTGGCTTTAATAAACAGCAGCACCAAACTACAATATTCTTAAATGTTACATAATTAATTGTTCACTGTTGTTGATTGATTATAGAAGACAGTAACAATTTATGTTTAATTTACTTTGATGTACTTTTTAAGCTTGATAATAGTTATAATTTCCCTTCAGGATTTTTTTCCCTAAATGTAGTATCTTATGGATTCAGACAGGCGTTTGAACAAGCAAGAAAAGATGTTGGTTGTATTTTTTTTAAAAAAGGAGATGTTGACATCGAGAAGATTAAGGAGTCCAAGTATTTCCGAACTTTCATCAATAAGTCCAAAGAAAATGTTGCTGGAGACTTGGTATGGACTTATGTGATTTTTATGTTCATTCAGATTGAGGAGTGGTCTTTATTGATTTACTGAAAAATATGCATGCCTATTTGTAGGTTACTAATGTTGTTTTGGACAATGAAAGACTTTCCCATCTTGAATTTATTTGGCTGTGATTGCAAAAGAGTGAAATGAAGCTCATCATGTTTTGTACTCACTACTCAGTAGATATTGATTCCATAATCAATAAGTTCTGTTTTTGTTTTAGCAGATCGACAACACATCATCATGCAGCAATTCTTCGGCTGTTAAAGGTTCTGATATCAAGGAAAACCAGAGGATACTGGATAAACAACATGAAAAGTCAAGCATCCATACAGCAAAGCTTATGACACAGACAAAAATAACATCAATATATGGCAATAAACCCTCAAATCCAGATAATGCGACTTACAAGACAGTTCGGAATTGCCAAAGTGACATTCCTCAAGAGGGCACTGTTTTTGACAATGAAAAGGCAAGTGGCAATAACTCTATGAAAAACAAAGATGGCCCTGTTTGTTTGCAAGGTGAAGAGATAGAAAAACCACATGGAATGACTTTGAGATCAAAGCACCGGCACTCAGAATTTACAAGTCCGATTTGTGAAAATGCAAAGTCTCCTTTAAGCAATGAAGAAGCTAGTCTAGATATTTCTCACCATGGATTTGTGACTGCAAGGACAAAATTGGTAAGTATTTAGTAATCATTTGGTGTTATATTATTCTCAAGACCACTGTTACTTATCTCCTAGTGGGATTGTAAACATTTGTCAACTCACCTTAAGAGGCCATATTTAACATTAAGTAATCATATTTCTTGTGCTTCATTCCTTACATATTTTCAATATGCTGAGCTCTTTTTTGTACACAGATTCTGTACACTAATCTTTCAGAAGCTCTCCCTTTTATGCAGTTTTAACTTTTAAGTTTATCATATGTAACTTATCCTCAACTATTTGGATTTCTAACACATGCCATATTATGACTTACAACTTGCAGGTTGCAACTTCGCATTTGTGTTACTCTTGATTATAGAAGCCTAAGTGTACATAAAAATATTTGAGATTAAGGGAATGAAAATATATACATCTTAAGGAGAAATTTGCATATTGGTACTCTTGAGGGCGAAACATTCAAAAGCCTTTTTCCTGTTTCTTTTAAGGCATCACCAAATTCTCTGGAAATAATAGAGTGATAAAGATAGCTTTAATTAGTTAAATTGGAAGTTTCAAGTGACTGATTTATGCAACTGATCAGCAAAGAAGATTATCATGGGTACCTGTAAAATGAGGTACCTATACAGTGTGTGAAAGCATGCCAAGATCTTATGTTTGCTAATTTTTGAAGTCTTTCTACTTATGAACGCATACTAAGCATCATATCTTCAGGAGTAAGTGCAAGCTGAGATTAAACATACATTAAGGTGGTTGTGAGGTGAAGTGAGTTGTGAGTTGCTTTATATACTGTAAGTTCGAAGAACTTCTTGTGAATGCAAAGACTAGTTAGATGCTGCAAAGAGAAACAAGGTTTAGAAGACCACACTTTCTTTTATGGTTTCTCTCTTCTGATGCTTATTGTAATTGCTATTTAGTTTCATTTTTAAAAAGATCTTTTGTGGACTCTATCTATTCTATGTTTGCTAGTGCATGGCATGTTTCTTTTATTATGTCTAAATTGTCTATTTGTATGCAGAACATCTACAAGTTTTCAGTAATTTTTATGTAAGGTCTAATGTTGGCAGTGGTATAATGCGATCATTTGCTTCAACTCCCTTTATATTTATGAGAAGCTTGTAGCTTTGAAGATTAATCTGTTCTGGAGATTGGTATGGAACTATATGACATTTGTTTCTGGGGAGTCTTCTGCCTCCTCTTTTGTATAATCTATAACCCATTAGTCCAGATATATGATACATGGGCCTAAGAGGGTTAGCACGTGATCAGAGAAGTTTGATATACTAGTTCCTTACTGGTTTTATCCTTCATGTTGAGTGTTGCCATTATTATCATAAGCAGCGAAAACCTTACATGTGGAATTTTTTCTGTTAAATTATTGGTTGTTATAATTAGGTTTTTGGAAGTTTGTAAGTTTATATCTTGTTTGACTTGAGCATCATACAAAAGGACACATAAGTGTAGCCTTTTAATAAACCTTCTTGTGTCCTTAGGAAATGGATGCTAAGCAAAGACCTTCTTCAATGGGCCCTGCAAATGCCTCTGTGTCACCGCAAGTCAATAATAATTCATTTGGGAATGTGAGAAACTATGGCATGAGGTATGGCAATGTTACCCGTCGTGGTGTTCGAGGTAACTTTGTCCCACCTATCAGATCCAGTGGAGGTAATACAGGTAATATGATTAGCCCAAGGATTTCAGGGAAGTGTGATGATGCTCTGGAAGATTCAACAAGAAAATGGTTGGTATCACCTGACTATTTTATGTCTTGTTAGTTACAGTCTATATTCAAACCTTTACCTTAGTTTTCTGTCTTTATAAGATATAAGTCATGTATAGTCAAATGTCACTGAAATAGGGTATTTTATTGAAGAAAATTCTCTAAATTCAGCTCGAGTAGGTTTATGGAGCATAGAGTTCATGCATTAGTTTTATGACACTAATGCAAACTAAATATTTTGTCTATCCAATTAAATTCTCTGGAGGATGGTTTTTTTAATGGAAATTCAGAAAAGGTTGGTTACAACATTGCTAATCAGTTCAGCTATTAGGGTCAACAACCAGGGAATAGTTTTAAGATTGTTGCTAGAATTTTGAGATTGCAATTGAATTTCTGCATTATTGTTTTAACCAAAAGCAGAAAACAATGAGACTTACGAAAATTAAGAAAATTGTGTGGCAAACGAAGGGAAAAAACTGGTCAATTTAGACTTGCCGATAGCAATGCCATTGATTTCTATGTTGAAATTTCTTCCTGCAGTTCAAGTTAGATGGCCATCATTCAATTTACCACATTATTCAAATCTTTATAGTTTAAATACAACTGATCAACTGAAATTATGTCTTTATTGTTATCAATAACATCATTATTAACAATTTGGTGTCTATCTAATCAACTGTTCTTCTGATGACATGGACATGCCCCATTTTAATTGAGACATGCTTGATCTTTGTGTCAAAATTATTTTGAGATAGTTTTCTGTATCATCTCCTAAATAATTTTGTCCTTGATATTAACTTCATCATAACTCCTAATGTAATCATCCAATGGAGTAATCTATCTTAAGCTGTGTATTCACGAGCAAAGGAGATAAGAAGTAAATTACTAACTTGATATGGAGAAAAATAAAGAAAATTTAGGTTAGCCACACTGTGGTTTTTGTTTGGAGACAAGTGCATGCTAAATGATCTTTTTGTGGAATAGAGGTACTAATTCAGATGGTGACTCTTGCCCAAAGGTGAGTTTTAATGTTCTTGCAAATTCTAGTAAGTAGTTTCAATTCCTTAGGTAGTAGCCTTGGCTTGTGCAAAAGGGAACCTTCTCAATGAAACTTACAGGTTTGAGAAACCATTTAGAGATAAGAGTTCAATATGCACTAAACATCATAAATGTATCAATTAATATCATCAAAGCTCTCATGCTTGCATCTTTTACATTTGGTATGAACAAAACCCTATATTTAAGGAATCTCATTTTTTTCTGTATTTTTTTGCCCCAGGTTTATGTCACATCTTTAATGGAAAGGATCTGTCTTATTTCTTTAGCAAAGCTTTCCAAGATAGGAAAAAAGAATGTTGTGTGATACTTGTTGTTAATTATAGGGAACATTTATTTGAAATGACAGTTGCTCGAGTTGCTTCAACCGAAAAACAAACTACTGAAATAGAGAGATCACTGACTTCACATCTCTGGCTATGATATATAGTAAGAACAAATTTTAAAATACCATCATGTCATGGATTTAGCTAGTCTTGCGTAAGTCATGTGACACCTCTATATCACTTGCTCGCAAAGGTTTAACTTACCTATAACCTTATGTAATCCAATATGACCTGCACAGAAGGAAAATTAAATAGTGAAAAGTGAATTTGTGGGGGCAAAATGTCATTGTCGCTCTACTGAAGTGTAACTAAGGATTGCACAAGCATAATGGATAACATACTTCGTTAGCAATTGAAAATGGACACCTTAGCTAGCTTGGATCAATCATGCAGCAAGGAGTCCAAGGCTAGACCTCTCTGCTCAAAGTCTCTGTGCACAAGTGCCCACACGACATTCCCACATTCTGTTACAAGACATGTGACCCATCCAGTCCTATGCCAGCCAGGGATTCCAGGGTATCGAGCTGATTAGCATTTCACAAGTCATCTCTGCACAAGGAAACTCACTGCACCGTGCTGTCACGACCTTAGCTGGAATTGCTTAAGGCGTGAGGCACCCTTGCGGCCAAGACGCGAACTTAGCTTGCGTTGCCTAAGTCGCGCTTCGCCCTTGCGATATTGCTCCGCAAAGATCAGCCCACTTGCAACCTCTTGCAGGTCCCGAAGGACCTGTAAAAGAGAAAGTTGATTAGTTCGAAAGAACGAGCGACGAACAAGTCCCGACGTCTCGCGAAAAGGGGAAGCTTTACAAGCAATTCAACGAGCACCTTGCGTGCACAAGAGAAAAGAGGGAGAGGGGGAAAACAAGGGCTTTAGAAGGTTGAACGAACAGCTGCAAGCCCACATACAGTTGCTCACCAGGTGCCGGGCGCGACAACAAGTTCCCGTCAAGGTAACGTGCGAACTTGCGAAAGGTTGTTCAACGCCCGACATATATCCGAAGCCCCATCCAGCCCTGTGCCACCCGGGGGGTTCCTAGGGGCTGAGATGGCTGACGTTTTGGTGAGCGGAGGCAGATTCCAGAAATCAGCCCGCGGCACACGAAAACGAAGCTGTTTTGGGGCTGTTTTGCTCGGTTCGGTGAGCGGTCACTTTGTAACGCTGCAGCGTGTTCGAACTTACATTTTTACAAGCAAAATGACTCAAAACCAAGGCAAAACATGCTGCCAAACATTTATACATGTAAGGTGAGAGCGACGAACGAATCGTTGAACGGAGTTGTTGCGGGTGCGCGACGATCGTTCGTGACATTCTCCCCCACTTAAACTGTTGACGCCCTCGTCGACGCTTGCTGGTAGTTGTTGATGATTGCTTCTTCATGTCGTAGGGCGTCTTTGGGCTCCCAACTGGCTTCGGTTCGGGGAAGCTTTCACCACTTCACCAAGTACTCTGTCTGCTCAAATCCATTGGGTAGCTTTACCTTGCGGTCCGCCAGAATAGAATGGTTTCAACTCGCTTCTCGTAGGAGGCTGTGATGGGAGGTAGTCGAGTTGGAACATTTCGGGAAGCATCTTGCGGATCCAAGTGGTAGGCTTTTAGGTTGCTGGCGTGAAGAACATTGTGAATTTTGAACCACGCCGGCAGCTGTAACTTATAGGAGACGTTGCCTACCCTGCTGATAATCGGGAAGGGAAGGGCCCTTCGTATTTGCGCACCAATCCTTTGTGGACTTTGTTCCTAAAGAATTGGAGTGATGCTGGTTGGAGCTTTACCAGCACCAAATCGCCAACCTTGAACTCCTGTGGTCGCCTTCCCAAGTCTGCCCACTTCTTCATCCTTTTTGCCGCCTTCTCTAAGTAAGCCCGCGCAATATCTGCATTCCGGTGACGGGCTACTCCCAGTATACCCAATTGCCATGGTGTGAGGAGTTGACGGTTGTTGTCCTGTAATGATCTCGAAGGGGCTCTTGTTGGATGCAGAGCTCCGCTGCAAGTTGTAGGAGAATTGGGCAATGACCAACAGCTTCACCCAATCTCGTTGGTTGGCACTCACGTAGTGCCGAAGATATTGCTCCAGGAGCGAGTTTATCCTTTCAGTCTGGCCATCCGTCTGGGGGTGGAGGCTTGTGGAGAAGTATAACTTTGACCCCAACAATTTGAATAGCTCGGTCCAAAATCGTCCCAGGAACCGAGCATCTCGATCACTAATGATGTTGTTCGGGACTCCCCAATACTTCACCACATCCCTCATCATCAGCTTGGTCGCCTCCTCTGCTGAACAGTGTAGGGGACCAACAATGAAAGTTGTATATTTTGAGAATCGATCGACCACCACGAGTATCGATCCGAGTCTCCCTACAAGTGGCAAGCTTGATATGAAGTCCAAGGAAATGCTCTCCCACGGCCTTTTTGGTACGGGCAACGGCTCCAAAAGTCCCACCGGCTTCCGTTGCTCCACCTTGTCTTGTTGGCAAGTGAGACAAGTTCGAACATATTCCTCCACATCAGTCCCCATCTTCAGCCAGTAAAAGGCCCTCTCCACGAGAGCCAACGTTCTGTGAATGCCTGGGTGTCCAGCCCAAAGGGAATCGTGACACTCTCTTAAGAGTTCACGCCTCAAATTGTCTACCCGGGGAACATAAACCCTATTCCCTTTTGTGTAAACGAGTCCCTCCTGGATCCAAAATCGTCCCAGGAACCGAGCATCTCGATCACTAATGATGTTGTTCGGGACTCCCCAATACTTCACCACATCCCTCATCATCAGCTTGGTCGCCTCCTCTGCTGAACAGTGTAGGGGACCAACAATGAAAGTTGTATATTTTGAGAATCGATCGACCACCACGAGTATCGATCCGAGGTAAAAGGCCCTCTCCACGAGAGCCAACGTTCTGTGAATGCCTGGGTGTCCAGCCCAAAGGGAATCGTGACACTCTCTTAAGAGTTCACGCCTCAAATGGTCTACCCGGGGAACATAAACCCTATTCCCTTTTGTGTAACGAGTCCCTCCTGGA